>CAEMYA010000209.1:500903-526216 GCA_903131615.1 Diplodus sargus
TCTCTCTCCTCCCTCCATTGTTGTTGTGTCGCTGCATGGCGTACACGTGAGTTCTCCTCATGTCTGAAAACGTGACTTTTCGCACACGTGACGTCACTCCTGGAGACGCAAGAAGAAAGGAAAAATATATATTTTTACCGAGGAAAATGACAAAAAATAATAGTAACACACAGTGACTTGAATAAGTAACTTTAATCTCATTACTGGTTTGGAAATATTAACGCGGTAGATTACTCGTGAGGCCGGGCCGGGCCAGGACTCAACGAGCACGGGGTCGCGTCGGGTTTGATGTTTTTAGGTTCGTTCTGAGCTCTACTACAGAGTCACACGTAAATTTAATGTCATATATTGAATATGGGAGGTTGCCGCCCGCGCCCACTTTGGACGTGTTTGGTTTCGCTTTCCTGCTCTCCTCAACATGTTCCGCCGTCATTCATATTCTTCTTCTTCTGCGGAACCGTCTTCTTCTTCTATGCCACACTGTGGTGCGCATTCTAGTAGCGGTGCTGCAGCGATTTGCTCCGGCTCAAATAAAAAAAAAATATGATAAATGATGATAAATAATAATAACAATAATAAATATGACGCGTCGACGCACAAATTTCGTGTCGACAATTTTTTATTGTCGACGTAATCGATTACGTCGACTAATCGTTGCAGCCCTAATAGCGGACCGAAGCGCATCTAACTAGTTAGCCAATTTCCAGCTGACTTCACCATACTCGTAGGCAACTTTAAATACTATCAAAACACGGCGACACTTACCTGTGGCTCAGGTGCAGTTGCTGGGTCCGGTATGGTTGGGACTGATCCTCTTACAAGGGTCAGTGTCAAGGCAAAGCCAGCTTTGTACTGACCCGTGTTACTGAAGCAGTGAAGTGGATAGCACACACATACAAGCTAACACTAACCGCAGCCGGCACGTTGTCATTAAAGTTGAAACACAACCACTGTCTCTTCTGTTGTCCTGTACCTGGGACAGAATATAGGCACTGATGTTGACTTTTACAACCAACAACAGAGCAATTTGCGTGTCTTACTCTGAGCGACGACATTGCAAAACACTGCTAGCTTACTGCTGGACACACTGAACTTCACCTCGGGGATGAACGCCCCACTCTCAGATATCTATCATCGTGCAGAGGAGGTCGGTATATGAAAATGACTCCTTCCATTACGTAACGAAAGGAGCTGAATCTGAACAGCCTGTAGGAGCGCCGTTTTACCAGTGGGTGGGCAACAGAGACCATGCAGGAATCACTTGCTTTCCTCATTCTGGGAGTTGGCAGGCTCAGGGAGGACCAGCTTATATATGTAGAGACCAGAGAAAACCTGTTTTTCATAATATGGGACCTTTAAATTACTTCAGCGGCACAGCAGTAAGTGAAATGACAGTTTGAATCCAGTGACAGCTGTGAATCCAAAGCAGATAGTGGTGATCTCGAGCTCACTCTGGGTCACACAATACAGACAACAACCGGAGAACAGGTCGGAAATAAGACAATGTAGTAACGGTGTAACAGTGGACCACAGGCCGTCATGAGCTCATCACACAGCACATCATGTGTTCTGCAGCAGAGTTCTCGTAGACTACTGTGTTCTCTGCACTCCTGATTAACTCATTGTGACAAAATTATTACTTTCTTTATTATTAACTTTTAATCAACTCTTAGAATAAGTTGTACCTCTGAAATCCACATGTGCTTTATGTAGCTGTGTCTTGCGTAGCTGTGCTGTGAGTGGTGGAGGGTCAGAGCTGGGCTTTGTGGGAAGGAGCCGGCTTAATGATGACTTATTGCCTGTGTTGATAATGTGCAGACTAGCGCTGTGTCACATGAGCCATTTATTCTGCGCTGTGAAAACAAGGGAGGCCATGAATAAATATGCGAGTTGAAGGATGGAAATAAAAGTTGTGTAGCGACCCGCAGGGCTGATGTCCCCAGTTAGTGCTAACGTGTCTGTCAGTCAGCACACACACCGCTCACCCTCAACCCCACAATGTCCTGCTGTTCCCCCGCTTTTAAAGCTCGGTGGCATTGTGGGATATTCTCAAATGAGCATGCAGTTTGTCCGCCGCCGTTCAGTACACAGCGTTTCTCTTCAGTGGTCACAGAGAAGCTGAGGTGTGTCTCTTGCCAAAAGTGCCTATTCAGTGTTTGGTGCTTCGTTAATAAACACAGCTAAAAATGTAAATGAGTGGCTGAACAGCTCAGAGAATAACAGCCAAGAAATTTGGTGCAATATATATTTGAAAAAAGTAGAAGAGACATCAAATTGTTTTTTTTTAAGTTAACTGAGAGCTGGACTGAAGTCAGCCGCTCAGTGATGAACAGCTGTTTTGGCCTCCTGCTTCCTCAGCGCTGTGTTCAGATGTCTCCACGCCTGCAACAGACGCACACACACACCTTTTTTCTTTCTCTGATTTATTCATTGGGTTAGGGTTATTCATTTGGGTATATTAATAATTTTTTCTACAAACATTTCTATAAGATCAATGGTGATACAGAGCTGTTTTATTAAAAGGTGCTCCTGACGGTTCAGACCACTGTGGGATCTCAGCTGACACTGTGTAAATAACACATTTATACATATATTATTACAGTTACTGTTATAAGATAACATGATGCAGGAGTTGTTATACCATTTATCATTGTACAAACTGCTCCTGGTCAAAGGTCCCAGGCTGAAGGTCGTTCCTGCTGTGGCGTCTCACAGCGGTTCTGCTGCGCTGGTTGTTTCCTCAGGCTGCAGTCGTTGGTGTTAAATGTTGTGGGATGACAGGATATGACAATATTTCCCCTGATTCTTTGTTTGTGTCCAGCTTCAGTGACTGTCGTCGGCAGCAGCACCTGATCTCAAAGCACCTTCAGCTCCGTAATGAAAACCAGTGCAAACCGGACATAAACGAGAATCAAGCTGTTGATTGAAGCCTTAGAGAGTGTTAGAGAGTAGGAAATTGAGCTGACGGCGCCTGCTTAGGCAGATAATCAACGCAATGTCAACTTTCCACGATGCCGCGGCCGCTGCTGTTTTGTTTGTGCAGCGGCTGCTGTGTCCCCGCTCACCACCCTCTGCCAGAACAGGTCCTCCGACACCCTTCAGATACTCCTCGCTTTCCACTCCGGCTGATGAGACGCAAATATTGAAATGAGGTTTGGCCGTCGGAGGCTCGGGTAGCAGCATGGGGACGACGGGAGAGGTGCTACATAATTAAAAATATCATTTCAGCTCCTGCTTGGCCTATTTCCATTCAGCATTACCACATCTCCACAGGTAAATTGCTCCCTGTACTCCTGCGATGATGGTAATGAGCAGTGGTTAGGTCTGACACCACGTCTCTTTGATTTAACCTAAATGAGAAATATGCCATCAACAGGGGGGACTCAATCATAGCGACTTTAAATATGATATGAGCCCAGCTGAACTGGAGGGGGTGAATCACAGTGTAGAAGTATGATATTAGGCTGGCTGATGGAAAGAGATACTCACACATCAGCGGTGTTTGTCCGTGTGTGTGTGTGTGTGTTATCACATGACTCATCGGTCATCTGTCCTGGAAAAAAAAAAAAACCTTATTATGCAGATAATAATATATCAAAAACGTATCAGCTTTGGCGTCGGCTCCCAGCTCGTCTTCGCAGAGCGCACGCTGTCACCACATCTCGCTCTCATTGCATTTCGACTAATTGTGCACTTCATTCGCACACAAGGGGAGAGTCAGATTTGATCTCCTCCCACAAGGAGTGTGTTCATCTCAGGAGACGTTTTATGGACTGGCTGGTGTCAAACCGCCATTAACCACAAATCATCAATAACATCACAAGATGATATCAAAACGTATCAAAGTTGGTGTTTTTCTTCCGAGAGCACTGATTCATCTGTGTTAAAATGCTCACAGCACCGATCCTCCTATAGGTAACTCAATTTTAATACTTTGGTTTTCAAAGTTTTGCTCCACAGATCATTTCTGAGCGTTTCTCCTTAAGGTGAGACCAGTTCTGCGGGTCAACGCGGGTTTTAAACACGGGTCGAAAATAACATCAACATCAAAAATCACCTATTGACCCCATTCCCACTTCAACAACAGGCCCATTGTGAAGGAAGCATTTTTAAAACGGTGGATACATTATTTTTAAGAGTCACATCCCCGAGACACGACTAATTTCACTGCCACGATTTGAGCCGATAATATTTGGAAAGTCTGGAAGAACTAAACCGGCAGTCAGCCGGCTCGGTCGATCATCCAGGTATTTTCATAGCTGGGATGTCGAGCTTTCATAGGAACAAACGGGGCTCCGCCTCCAATAATGTGTCCAGTAACAAAACGTTCTTGGATAGATGCATCCCAGATTTCTTCTTTATTGACGGCCCAGCACCGGATGTTGATCACTGTCATCACCTCGAGCAGCAGAATTTAGCGCATTGACCCTGCAGAGTCAACCGAACTGGGTGCAAATGCAGAGTTTACACATTCACGTTGCACAAAAGGCAGATCTGAGCGGGTTGAAGTGGGATTTCTGAGCAGTGGAAAGAGGTGCATATCATCATGTTCGTCGTCTCCAGTGGAGATCAGCAGGGGCCACGGTGGAACAAATGAATCAGTAGAAGAAGAAGAAAACATGGAGGAACCCTGGCTTCAACATCTGTGAGGCCTCAGGTGAACATCTGGCTCTTTACCTGCTGAACGCTCCTCTCTGTTCAGCAGCTAGTCTCACCGCACCAGCTACCAGTCCCTCCAGAAAAATGTGATTATGCGATTGCATAATTCAGGCAAAGTCCGCACATTGATGCGGGGGCCGCATTTTTTCAAAGACGCCGCACTTTCGCCCCATAAATCGCCCATTTCCGCGCAAAATGCGCAAAATACGTGGGGTTGCATGATTTCATAATCCCCGCATTTTTCGTTGCAATGTCAACGTCCAAAATGGTTGCTAGGACTGAGAGAATCAAGGTCAGTAACCTACAAGCTACGGAACTTGTTTGTCTCAGCATCGTTTTGTAAGTTTGAGCCTTCTGTTTTTGAAGGTCTGAAATTAAATGATGAGAAAAGAACTTAATTATTCCCAGCACTTCCTGTGAAGTAGTATGCTTGCATATCATAGGAAGTCATTGGAAATGACTAAATAGTGACATTAAGGTTGTAGTGAGAAGAGTCTAAGAGTGTTGGGGGAATCTTTTTTTTTTTCTTATTCATCAAACCGCAGTTTTTGCAAATTCCCGCAATTTTTGCAAATTCCCGCAATTTTTGCAAATCCCCGCAATTTCATCTCATAAAATTGCAAAAATATCCTGCATATTCCATTGCATTTTTTTAGAAAACGTGCTGCATAATTAAGGTTTTTTGCCCGCAACAATCACAAAAAAACTCTTTCTCTTTCTGGAAGGACTGAGCTACTGAACATGGTGGAGCGACAGCGAGTTTATCAGAGACTCTTCACTGTAACGTTCTCACTTTAACTGTGCTGTGACAGAGTAGCACGGTGCCTGTGTCGAGGAGCTGAGTGGGCCGGACTTGATATTTCCACGATGTTAGCCCATGATTATTAGTGATTAGTAACTCTAGATGAAAACATTAGCTTGATTGTGCCTGCACTCTGGGGGCATCTCGCCGAGCGGCAGACATGCATTATTAGAAGAGAAACTAAGTCGAGTGATTGTTGTGCGCTTTGAGCGTCAGACCGCAGAAATCGGTACGTCGGTTTAAATTAGACACTGATCTCTTCAAGCTCCTCAGCCTGAGTATCAGGTTCACACTGCAGCTCACACAGCACCGCAGCACAGACCGACTGGCACTGATGTATGGAGGATCTGATTCTGTGTGTGCGTGTGTGTGTGTCTTGGTTAATATAATGTATCTGTATCCAACAGGATGTAGGTATTATTATCACAGTTGCTCCATCCACCAACCCAACCAACCCAAATCAAGTGGTTATTGATGTTTTTTAAGAATTCATCCCCATCACACCACCTCCGCCAGAACACATCTCCCCTGAAAGAGAACCGTGTTGGCAAGATGCTGAAATGGCTGCAAAGTCAGACTGCGTGTCTTCAAACTGGGTATGCCGCCTCAAGTTTGAGTTTAAAAGACAAAAAGGACTAAACTTAATGACCAGGTGCAATCCAAGGAAGTTTACAGATAACTAATCAGACTTTGGTCGTCCGTCTGCCGGCTCGTCCGCATGTCCAGCGCTGTTGGTTTGTTTAAAGACGTCGAGGCTGTTTGATTGTTCTGCATCATCGCCACACTTCTGTGATATCAGTGGGCCAAAAGTTCAAAAGACAGTAACTAGTAATAGGTAATAGATTACATTTTTGGTAGTAACCAACACAAGTGTTCACGTGACAGAAACATTAGATGTGTGTTTAACGTCTTACAGGAGGTCAAACAGAGTGAAAATTCCCTCTACACATGTCGGCTAACACAACTTTCACTGTGTAACCAGCTCGTCCTCATCAGAAAAACAACCCTAAATTTCCAGTGTGAACGCAGCTTAACACTACCCATATGTATGTTTCTTGTGAGGTGGAGACCTCTAGTGGACGGAGCTATTATTGCGGCTGTTAAGGAGGAAGTCAGGTAGCAGAGGAGCTGATCTGTCTGTGACAGTCGACGGAGAGTTATGTAGTTCAGTAATGTCACGTACGTAACGTTGCTGCAGTCGGGCCTCAGGACAATATTGATTCTCCGTAACAGTCTCTCGCTGTGAACTGTAATCTAACTGCAGTATCGAGGAGACGGCATGGCTCGTAAAACCTGACATTTTACGCTCAGCGGCTGAACTCTTGTTCATAAAACTAAATCACACGGGGAGCAACGCAAGTCTGATTGGCTGTTGACAGCCGATGATGCATAAAGTTAAGCTGTGGACATCTTTTCTTGGCCAGCCACACGCTGGCTGAGCTCCCACGGCCACTGAGCGTTGTACAATATAATCGGACTCCCGGTGCCTCCGTCGATCGAGTGTGACATGTTGCTTAAAGTGCGTGTGAGTCATGAAACAGACCGTGAAGGAGAAGGGATGGAGGGAGGTGATGAGAAAGAAAATGTTTACCATAAATACTGAAAGTGAAGGTAAACCCCTGGAATGTGGGTCTTGTCTGTGGTGGCTGCTGGAGGCTGATGAAGATGAGATGGAGCTATCAGTCCAGATGGTTCTGTTGAGCATCTCGGCGACATCGATACCAGCAGAGATAAGCCGCAGCATCTCCTGGCGCAGAGAAACCGCAGCCGTCTTCGTCGAGCTGTTGTGATTGGTAATACAGTGCAGCTGTGACCATGAAATCAGGACTTAGCGTAATTAGCTGCTTTGAAGCGGAGATTTAATACCAAAATCTTTGACAAAATACCAGGGGATCTGGTGCTACTTAATGATAATCTGATCTCCAAGCCTCTCGTCTCATATATTTTCCTTCTTAACAACTGGGCCGGTTTTGGGCAGAGATGGGACCTGGGTTCCATTTGGATCGTCTGTTCGTGAGCCAGGCAGAAATGCCACGGTGCAATACCCTCAATTCCTATTTGTAGGAGGGGGCCTAATATGACACATGCACTTTCTGAAAGAAAAATAAGGAGTAAGTATAATATTACAGTGTTATTAGGGCGACTTTCCCCTGCTGTAAATACCTCTGTGCTGGCTCCACACGGCTTCAGCGTTGAGTTGATCTGCAGTGGTGTATTTGCACGAGGCCTCTGACAGATGGCATGCTGCGTTCAGGCACATACACAACTCCTGCCGCACAATGCGCTTATTAACTGTTTCGTTATGCGAGCGTGGCTGCAGGTTATATGTGAGCACTTCTAAATGTTATACTTTAAAACTGCACGCAGTCACAGATGATCAAATAATGGGCCTGTGAATTTATCATGCAGACGCAACTCCAAGCTAGCATCGCACTTAGCAGAGCGCGCACCTCCACCAACAGTCCCATTTGATTCAATCAAGCCTAAACTGATATCAGACTCAACAGTCCTGTGACCAACCACAGTTTAACGTCGGTCTGAAGAAACTGTTTTCAATGAAATGAACCACATCTCACAATGTTACAGGAAGTGAGAGAATATTCCTCATCCTATCCAGAAGCATTAAAGACAAAATATATTATATATATATATATATATATATATATATATATATATATATATATATATATATATGACTACAGCAGCTTAAATGTATGTAAATGTCAATAGGGAAGTTTACAGACTAAATGTATACACTACACTATTACACTAATTTCCAGCTCTTGCTTGGCCTCTCTGCTGTTGCGTTCTCTTTGTGGAGGCTATCAAGCTGAATTGTTTCAGACAAAGTAATCCCTTTAAACTCGCAACTGGTTGTTTGTGAAATATCCCTAAGCCGACGGTGACTCTCCACCAGCAATGTAAGCTGAGACCCGGCCGGGCCGATGATGAGGCATAAACGGACCAAATCAAGGCTCCACTTTGGGCTGAATTGGCTCAGGCCTCTCAGCTTTCACCCTCAGCTGTTTAATGCCTCTCCGGAGCAGTCGGGGCAGAGCTGCAGCGCGGGGAGGCCCTTAATGAAGGGCTTTCAGATGGAAAGGCTTTTCAGGCCTCGCAACGCTCCTATCAACCCCCCCTTCAAGTCTAGAATAAGAGAATTAGCTAAGCCTTGTCCAGACCCCCACCCGCACCGCCCCGTGCTAAAAAACAAACTTCAGCCCCCGCGCCGCCCCTCTCAAATCCCCGTCCGACTCATTTTTCCCCTCCACTGCTGTCCATGTTTAATGAAGCTGTGATATATTTATGGCCAGCCAAATCCTGCTCTAATCCTACCCCTGATAATAACAGCTCGGTAACTGTTTTCCTTAAACATGCTTCACGAGCACTGGCTGCAGACCCACAGGCCCCGGCTCTGTGGATATTACTCAGTAACCTAATTTGCACTTGCTGTATGTAATGCACACCGATGTACAGAGGGAGGGAGGTAGCAGCAGGTCAGTGGCAGGCTGCTGCATTGTGTCGGGCGGCTCTGAAAAAAAAGGGGGGGGGTCCTGTTTGCGTCACGAAACGCGCACCTCGAGAGGTTGAGGGGGCAAAGGCAACAGCAGGGCTACCTCAGCGAGTAACGAGGTGTTGCTGGACCTGTTTTTTAGAGTCGAATTACATCAGAGCTCCTGAGAGCCATTGTAAACACGAATAAACCGCCCCGGTCTCCAAAGCTATATTCGAGAGAAAACAATAATTCGCCTGTACAGAAATGACGTAAAGGCATTAATACTGTTTTAAAAAACATTCTGAAATGTGTGCTGGCAGTGACAGAGGTGATTTAACTTTTTATTCTCCACTATAAACAAAAATGTAACGGACATAAACATGTCGCTCCTCAGCCGCCGCTCGCGCTGCTGATGCGATGCAGGCGAGAGTTTAATCGAAGGCCTGATCTGAGGAACACACACTGGAGGTAAAGGTGCGATACACTGAATTAAAGTAAAGAGCTACTTTAAGATGATGAGAGAAATTCTGCAGCAGATATTCCATGTATTATTATAGATATGTAAGCCTAAAGATATATATATAGATTTATTATAGATATTATAATTATTCTCAATGCCTCTGTGTCACTGCGTCACATCTGGAGTGGATCATTAAACCGTGAGGCTGTTTCTGATGGTGGACAGCTGACGATGAATCTGTAGCTGGTGGTACGGAACTAAAATAAATCTGCGCTGTTTGACCGTCACTTATTGTCCACAGTGGCTGCAGAATGAAATAATAATTAAAAAAAAGTTTCATGGTTTTCTGTTTGGCCTGTTTTATTTCACTCTCCCTGATCAACCTGAGGGGGCGTCACCATCATCAAAGTCTCAGACAGCTTCTCTGGCAGCATTCAGAGAGCAGTAGTTATATTAATAACTCGGATTTAATTTAAAATGTTTGAAAGGTAAAAAAATAAATAAAATCAAAGTTAAGACCTTAGTGAATTAAAATAAAGGATTTAAAGGGTCATTAAAGAAACAATGGATTTTAATTTGAGGCGCTCACAATACAAAATGTCACTAAATGTCATTTAAAGATTTAACTGGGCTCGTTACAGCTGGTCAGTGGTGGGAATCCATCGATCTGATGAAACCTGTGGAGGGGGGGGAGACGTTTCGACTCTGAGGGTGAAACGTTCACACCTGAGCCGTCAGCGGAGCGAGAGAGTGCGCGAGTGAACACCGGCTTCCTCTGGACGTCAGCGCTTGGCAGCCCGGACGCCTGAGAAATCACAGAGTCCCTCTCTGTGGACCGTTGGTGCCATTTCAAGCACGCTGTTTATTTTCACCGTTTCACACAAGAATTTTAATTCATTTCATCGTCCTTTCATTTTTCTCGGCGGCGCTGACCGTTGTTTAAGGATACCTCAGCTCCCCGGGCAATTATTGTGTCAGGAAGAGTGAGCTTAAACATCTGCAGCCGCTGAGGGAGACTTAGCTGCATCTCCAGAGCTCGTCTGAACCGGCGTTACGTTCGAGCCACTCATCTCTGTCATCGCGGGGGGAGATGTGGCCTGATGGGCTGACGGGGTTTTAACCCGGTTAAACACATAAAATCATTTCAGAGCAGAACAAACTGCTTGTTGTTGTTCTTTCCCTCCAAATAATGCCGCTTGGCTTTTATCTGCGGAGCAACACCTCTCACGAAAAATGTTCCGCAGGCCCCTTTTCTCTGCCAAGCCACGGCCCGAGACCGAGTGTGGATTAGCATTCTTTAGCTGAGAAATACCTCCCGATTACCCTTTTACACTGTGACAATTTCTGGGGCGATGCCTTACGAGTATTTCTTTGTTTAAGCTCTGAGCCGCTCCTATAAGAGCGAGTCGGCCCCCGACGCACATGGCCAGTGTCAGCCGTAATTAGCTTTGACAGGGGCATTTAGTGGTTGTAATTCAAATCTAATTCAGAACATCTTAACCCTGAAGTCTGTCAAGACGCTTGAAATGCCCGAGAACACTCATGGTCCCAATCAGGTCTGCGTTTGTGTGGCAGCATGCTGATGTGTCAACAAGGCCCGGTTAGAAAAAACAGGCACCGAAACTCATACAGTACAGAACCGGGCAGGCCCGGTGCGGCAGAGTCCTCCCCCCCCGCAGAAACAAAGAACACAAATAGTGATAAATCTGCTTCAGATTTGGTCCCCGCCGCAGTGATTACCTTTAATGCAGGACCCTCTTTGAGCTCCGCGCTCGGCGTCACCTTTTGAACTCGCCTACGATACAACAAAACATCTTCGCGGCTTGTGGAAAAGAAAACACAGCGGGGTCTGGTTGAAGGAGAGGAGCAGGGGGGATGGTGGAAACACCGCTGACCTTCAGCTGAGGAGACTCCCGGACAACGGCGAGCTGTAATCTGTCTGAACTGCACTGCTCAGCACTTAGCCTTCTGCAGGAACGCTTTGGTGCGCAGTCAAGGTTTGAATTTGCTCGAGAATTCGCCGTTTTGTTTCATTTGCAGCGAATCCTCAGATTCTGCGCCAAAGAAGAAACAGATACGCACCGACTAGATATAAATAGGTGCACTCACTGTTCACTTTGACCACTAAACAGAGAGAGTGTCCTTCAGTCAGGCTACTGTAGGTCGAGCAGAGTGCTACTTTAACGTCAGTGGTTCTGTTTGAGAACATTAGCTTGAATTTGCGGACAGGACGCTGCATCACGCTTGTTTGGAGGCCGGAGTCACAAGTCAGAGCTTCTTTAAGACGCGCAGCTGGAGCACAAGTGTGCAGGGCTCATTCTGCACGAGGAGCGGGTCTGGTTCTGGTCCTGGTTCTGGTCCTGGTGCTGTTCTTATTGTTCCCTTTTTAAAGCATTATTAAAACACGTTATTCGTTTTTAGGCGCAGTAACACTCCTACAGCTCTTTATTAAGCTGAGTTAACAATCAGTGAACTGGGCAGAGGCAGACACACACACAGCTGTGTCCATGAAAACAGTACACACATACTGTATAATACAACTAATGGAAACTATAACAGCACAAACACCATGAAGGTGCGTGGGCTTTTTTTTTCTTCCTCAAAAACCCATTTTTCCTACATGCAGATGATTAAAACTTGCATTTCACTGTGACGTTGCTTTCGTCCTTTTACCCCAAAATTGAGAATAATGTGAATGTGTCCGCTCAGTGAATCCTCTCCAGCTCCCTACGCTGATGTAACCAGCGGCCCTACACACAGACACTACTGTAGGTCGACCTCCTGCCGAGCAGCAGGACACAAACAGACCCAGACACAATGCTGTTTTATTTTCCTGGAGGCGGATTAGTTTTCTGCACTCTCCCAGTGTTCAAAAGTAAAGGATGCATAAACAAGATGTATTTTAAAAAACCCGGCCGAGATGCAGCCCGTCGGAGCAGCGAGGACGCTGTTCCTCCTCCGTATTATTAGACGCCCATAAATCTCCACATATCTGATTTCAGAGCACCACACATGCCTCTCTAAGTGTCCTTTTTTTTTTAATTGCAGCCTGCCTAACAGCAGCGTCGCGCCTGCTGCCAATCCCGTCGCTCACTCAGTGGACAAATCCTCTGCCAGACGACTACTTGTAATTTTCTTTACAGTGAAAACAGTAAGCAGAGATTCAAAGAGCCGGGGAGAGGCCAGCTGTCGGACAGCATGCATTTAAGCCGGCATATTTGCATTTCTCCCATAATATAACACTTCTGTTAAGTGACACATGATTGATGATGGGGAGCGGGTTGGCTTTTCTAACCCCTGTAAGTGCACTAAAAACAAATTAAAGCTTTCATCATTGTAACATGTCTATTACAAGATGTGGTAATAGCCCCTCTTTGTATCAAATTATTTGTGTGTCTAAATAATTTTGAAAAATTAAACTATTAATCATCCCCGAGAGCGTCTGACAAAAGATCAGGGCGAGGGCCCGGCGGAACGTGCTGAGCCCATTCACAATACACTTAGAGGTGTTTATGGCTTACTTTGTGAAATGGGTGTAATTGCTTAATTGCTCATCTGTTGGTGGCTGCGCTGTTGTCGGGCTAAAAGTTACCGTCTGACTTGAGTTTCGGCCGAATTATCCAAAGTAAAACCAAATGTTCTCTTAGAGCTTTTTATTGCTAATTTGAAACTGTGAATGTGTTGGGCTTGTTTTTTTTCTCTTCTTTTCTTTTTCTTTTTTTCACAGCTCACACGGGGCGCCGTTCATCGTTCAAGTTGTCAAATGAATTGTCAAAGCAAGAGGAACTACCTGGAAGAAAGTCAAAGAAACGCGCTGTTACATTTCCTGCTTCGCAGCGTCAGGGCTGTGGTACGGTTTACGCTCGGTAACGTAACTCCCGGGATTGATTTCCTGAACATGTCTGATCCCAGCAACAGAGTGTTATGGTACAGTCAGCAGGAGCTCCAGCCCGGGACAGAGGGGAAGGGGAGAGAATTCACACATGGAGGTAAGTGGAGGTGTCGGCTCTTCACGCTCCGGCAGCTCTCCGAGACGTTCGCGGGTAAGAAGCGGCCGTCCGCTCTCTTTGTTATTAAGCAGGTCCAAGCAAAACACAAAGGGATCCTGTGTTTTTTATGAGTAATGCATTAACCTGCTGAGGAAAAGTTCATGTTAAACGTATGGGCTCGGACAGCACAAGATTTATGGCGATGGCTGCAGAAATTATGCTTTTCTTCCCCCCAAAGGCACTTTAATTATGTAATTATTGCCAGCTGCTTTTCATTTGCGGTCGCCGTTAATTAGGGCCCGGGGTCCGCAGTTCAAGTGCTGACTCTCCCTGTCTCCCCCCCCCCCCCCCTCCCTGATAAGTCCAGTTGTCCCGGGGCAGCAGCGGCCTGAGATGATTAGCCAAATCCTCAGCAAAACTCATTTATTATTCAAGCTTTACCCGACAGCCTCCCGCCGGGCTGGAGAAAGAACCCCGGAGCCCAATTTCCTCCACATCCTCCGCTCCTTATCCCTCCAACTCATCAGCAACAATTGTCCTCAAATAAGGAGCGGTGATATCTGTGTTTGCTTTCCTTATTAGGCCCCCAAATGTAGGAAAACATATCAGGAGAGGGGAGCCGAGGGGCCCCGGCACCTGATAATCTGAATTAATCTCCCCCATCACATTTTAGAGTGGATTCCTTCAAGCAGACAGCAGGAGGGCAATGAGTGGAGGTGGAGGTGGATGGATGGACGGCAGGGTGGAGGGAGGGAGGGGGACTAACAGGGACCCACAGAGCAGACCGGTGCTGGTCCACGTGCTAATTGCCGGATTGATATTCAAAGTAAAACTCCCGGAGCAGACTAATAAAGTGTGAGCGTGGAGGTTTGAGCGGCGTCCTGCTGCAACTTTCCACAACGGAAAGTGTCAGACCGTCAGAGGACACACTGACACGGCTCAGGGTGGCTGTGCTGAGGGACACAACGCTGTCAGAAACCTTTAAAATGGAGATTTATATTTTATATGTAAATATATATTACATTATTATTATTACTATTATTATTATTATTATTATTACAGTTGTCAGACAGCATTCATTTTATTTTATGTATTTCTTCTATTAAAATGGACCGGATGATTCACACAATTTAATAAGGATGCTTCTAAGTGTGTGTATATATATAAAACTATATATAAAATAGATTTGTGTAAATGTGCAGAATATCATGTCTTGCTTATGATATAATATAAATAGGTAAGTTAATGTAATATATTGAGCGTCGTGACAGCTCGGTGTTAACCAGCTCAATATGATCGTCTTCAACTGCTTCAGTAGTTATTAACACTATGCTGACATATAAATGTATATTTGTATATTTAGGCTTAATACTTATTATATATGAACGTGTGCTTTGGTGTGTCAGAAAAAGGGAGTTCATATGAAAATGTTATTTTTCGTGGCTCATGTCTGAACCTGATGTGACTGAATGTAAACATGAATAATGAAGGTAAATGTTTTTTTGTTTTTTTTACGGAGACTTTTTCTAAATTCTAACTTTATTTTAATGCAACTCTGTTTATTATAGGCCCTGCTATAAATGCCTGCCGCAGCTGTAATTATGGGATGTAGGGAAACCAAATCACATGGAGCATGTAGCAAACAGGGGGAAATTGATTTACGTGTAAGAACAGGCTTTCATTATGAATCATACAATCACACATCCAGTTCATTTTCCCGATGTGATGCGACGTGGTTGCTGTTTATTAACCAGCAGCAGCCAATGAAGAAAGCTGCTCACGCTGAAGCCTGTCTGTGACTGCGGAGGTAGAACAGGCTGGGCCGCACTTATGGATTCATTTTTTTAAAACTGAAAATAAATAACTACATAAAACTTTAATATTTCTCCACTAACATATATTTCCCTGAGATGGAAACATCATTCTCTTAATGTCTCGTAAGGTTTGTGACAACATGACTTCCTTGTCCTCGCCACAAATGATTGCAGTCTACAGATAGATGTTGTGATGCGGGAGAATGTTCCCTGTAAATGAAGCTTGCAGTAAAAGACAGTTAAAGGTCTAAAAAAAAAAACGTCCATCCAAGACATAAACCATGTGGTGACAGAGGGACTCTGATGTGCTGAAAACGTGCGAAACACCTTAAAATATAAAATGCGAGGAAAGGGTGTTAAAGTGCACGATCCCGCTCTTTACACTCTCAGGATGCATTGTCATTTGTTCAGACTCGCCGGCAGCGGCTGCAGCATGAAGCGGACTTTGGATCTTTATGATACATATAAATTGTGAGAGGTGTTCTGCGCCTCAGGGGGCTGATAAACTGCTCCACATCAGTCAGAAGTACATGTCCTGCAGCAACCAGTGCATCCAGTGTCTGAGCAGGAGTGTAGGACGCGGCAGAGAAAGAGTCCAATCGGTGGAGGAGGCCGTCGTTCTAATCTAAATAATCATCTGCCATATGTCCAGGAGAAAACACACAACTAAAGAAAAAGGCCAGGGAGAATGAAGGGAAACAAAACAGACCAGACAAATGACTTTTCCTCCACAAACCTCTTTAACACACAGAGTGTCTGTAAATGGTGCCAGCAGAAAACAAAATGACTCTGCCGGGCTAAGTGCTGCCATTTCTCAGCGCCTGCTCCGGCCCCGGCCAGCCAAATGGTAAACCACCTGACACTGAGCGAAGAGGAGCGTCTCGCCGGCCCCTCAACTGTCACACGTGTGAATACAAATGCTTCCTTTCTTCCCATGAGCCATTGCATCCATTTGACACTCAAAAGGAAAACTCAAGAATAAAACAAAAATACATATCTGGAGACGTGGGCGTTGCGAAGGCTTCCCAGCATGCTTTGAGTCTGCGTGTGTGTTTGTGTGTCGGTGTGTGGAGGAGCTGACAGGTCTGACAGGGGCTTGATATTTTACTCATGGAAATGATGCCCTCAGCAGCCATCAGTGTCACACAGTCTCCCTGGGTGTCCATCACGGGCTTTGGAGGAATAAAAATAACCCGGGGGGAGGGGGGCCAGGGGGCCGCCGGTAAAAAGGATGTTTTTCATGTTTGGAGTGGCCGGCCGATTGGCCTGTCGGGGGGAAGTGGTGAGAACTGACACACATGTGATTACCTATGCATTAGGGGAGATGATAAGGGCCTTACAGCTCAGGGAGCTTCAAAAGAGCTGTGAAACATTACAGCAATCTGCCGCTGAATGCATCGAAGCAGAGGCCTGTTTATCTGAAGCTTATTTATTCCAGCTTTCATAATGCTGGCTGAGATGTCTGTGGCTGCAATTGTTAAATAATGCACCAGCAGGTGTTGCGAGGCTCTCTGCAAGAGCAAAGAAAGATTTCTCAGCAGCTGGATGCGTTTGTTATTGCAGCTCCAGAATGATGCAGCTCTA
Source organism: Diplodus sargus (assembly GCA_903131615.1). Lineage (NCBI taxonomy): Eukaryota > Metazoa > Chordata > Actinopteri > Spariformes > Sparidae > Diplodus > Diplodus sargus. The sequence goes on from CAEMYA010000209.1 coordinate 517,708, forward strand.
GTGCAACATTCAAAAATCTGACCTCAAATTAAGATTAAGATTTTTATATGAAGAATGGATCAAATTAATATCAGTGATTATTACCAACTCTGCAGGTCCCTCAGCTCCACTCAGCTTGTCGTCTCTTTATGCTCACTGTTTAAGTTTTATATTTCATCCAAGGAGCAGCAGACAGACAGACAGACAGACAGACAGCTGAATATTGGACTGACATTCATCACATATGAACAACAACTAGGTCGCTGCTGTGTTTTCAGATGTCCTCGTCCTCAACTGTCCCCAAAAATCCATTAATGCAGCAGCTTCAAATGTTTCCTCCATAACATCAAATATTCAAGACTAAATTAGTAACAGAGAGAAATATAGAAACAAAACATACATATAACATGATTTATTGGATTCGACCCCAGTCACCTGGGGATCTTGTGTGAGTGTGTGTGTGTGTGTGTGTGTGTGTGTGTGTGCAGCAGCAGAGAGACACACCTGCAGAGCATCCTCTCATCTACCTCTGCTATTAAACTGGATGCTTCCGTCCCGTGTGGTGACCGCATCAGTGCTGGTGTGTCTTTAAAAGTGTCTTCTAGTGTTGAGGTGTCTCTCGTGCTTCTGCTCAGTGTTTTTACAAATGCTGCCAAACTACGATCAGTTCACTGACTCAAAGAGGGGATTTGTGATGTCACAGTCCTGGTCCAGTATCCAGCAGGCAGGTGCACACACACACACATTCAACTTGTGGAATGACAAATATTAAATAAATAAAAGTGGAATTTTTAACGAGGGAGAAGGTGATCATTATACTCAAACCAAGTGAGGCACTTTGTCTGAGAGCCTTCACACAGTGTGTACTGATCCGATTCTGATGGAATTAATTCTACCACAGAAGTCTTCATCAGGTAAAGAAGAGACAGACAACACAATGGCAAATCTGATGGTCCCTCTGCCACATGACACCAGCACAGCATTCAGTCTGAAGCGCTAAAGAATGATCAGTACATAATGAATTGTTAGACACTATTATACATCACGTTTTCTCCTGTGTTATATAACACTCTGGTAAATAAATCATCAGATCTTGTGTCCACACGTTGCAGTGTCATCAAAGTTCAATCACTCCAGGACGTGTCAGGTCCATCAGCTGAGACGAAGTCTGTCCAATCACATTTTCCTCAACCTAACCCGACTGTGACTGTCTGACGCAGTTCTGGTCACCTGTCGCTCCGGCACACCTGATGCTGGTGCACTGTAACAGTCGTGTTGCCATGGGAACAGTGATGTAGGTTGTTTTGGGAATCGTGTGCAGCTGACCGAACTGCCGTCCAGGTAGGACAATGTGTTAAATAAACTTTAACGGTTGTGTCATGAAACTGAATGCCTGGTTAAAATGAGGCAACAGTGAACATGCTGCCCGACCATCTACATGTGAAACACACCACTATCTGCAGTCTGCAGATGGAGGACGATACTGGGAGGTTTGTCACTGTGTGTTACTTGCCGACATGTAACTGTATGTATGAAAATGATATTTGCAATCAGAGCAACTTCCACCCTGAGCAGGGGATAACTGTGGGATGTACTGACTTGTATCACTTCTTGTCCATGATAAGTACACAGGATTGAGGAGTGTGTGTGCTGTGTGTAGTTCCTGGCATCAGCATTGGCTTCAATGAACGCTGAATGTGAAGGCAAGCCCTGTGAAGATAGTAAAATACACCACCAAACAATAGGACATTTCATAGATCCCCTCTGCATTTTCATTTCTTCGGTCACAAATCACAAACATTCTTATGGCAACACATTTCTGGAGAATAAAAAAAAAGTCATGCATTAGCTCGGTAATGGAAAAAGGGATTAAGTGTTGTATGAAAAACTCAGGTCTGGTTTCCAACTGTTATACGATATCTCTCGCTGGGACTTTTCTATCCACTTAACCAAAGCTTTTCAACAAGCAGAGTTATCAGTAATAGTCCACATATCATGCTCATACACAGTTGGATTGTGAACATGGTGGGAGAGGGTCATTTAAAGGGAGCATTAATCAAATGAAGGTTGACTTGCGCCTGATGGCCATTTCCAAATACCTCATTAAGATTCCTCAGTCTTCAGGACGTTTTGACTCGCTCACATGTGTTTTTGGAATCAGCTTCCATGTGACCTGCGAGCTTCCCTTTCCCCTTCAGATGGCGCTTTTTTATAAAAAGCTGATTGTCTCGAAACGAGCAAACCTGCAGAACAGGCAACGGGTGTTAATGTACTCTCAGGGAAAAAAAGCCTGAGAAAGCTTTCAGCAGAGCGAGACTCACACTACAAATGAAATGTACAAAAGGTAATATTCCAGCAGCGAGGGCGCCAACAATAACTGTTAAATTACAGAAAAGACCTGTTGCTTAAAAAAAAAACTGTCATATCCCATAATTAAAGCGGAAACAGAAAACTTTTCCTCCCCCGTCCTACCCCAGCGTGTCCCTGTGGTATCACTGTTGGCGCCGCTGTCAAGAAACAGAGCATTAGCTACATGGATACTGCTAGCTGCCTGGCTACTGTCCAACACTAAAACAATGGAAGAATCCCAGTCTGACCTCCAACCCCGAGTACTAAAACAGGCTAAAGGGCAAAGACCCTGCTATTAATAAGACGGCAGGTCTGTTACTGACTCCTCTAGAAGGAACCGTCTCAAGTCCCGGTGGGAAGAGGAACCCTGTCAATCATGGAACAGACTCTGACACAACACCGGAGCTCCATCCAGTCAGTGTCCGTCTGTTTCACCTCGCTGTCCATCACTCTGCCTCTCCACCTTCCTGTCGTCCTTCTTTGTCTTTCGCAGTGGAGAGTTTCCACCGTTAGCTACCTGGGGATAGTGACCGGGTAAAACAATGCCTCTTCCTGTTTTGGTTGTGTTTTGGCAGACACACTTCCTCTGTGCTGTAATCTGACCTTCATGTTTCCAGTGAAAACGTTGCACGGTGAACGAAGTCAACCAATCTGAACATGGAAGGTGGAAGAACATAAGATGTTGATGCAGTTTTTAGGTTTTATTTCATGTGAAATCTTGTTATTTTAATGTATTTTTCTAATGTTTAATTAAGGATATAGATTTTTAAATTTTCTTTATGCTCAAACAGCATTTCAATACAAATATTCAGGCTTAAAAGAAAAGCAGAAAAGCAGAAAAGCTGTTTTTAGTTTAGTTATTATAAATATAGCACTCAGTGCTGCACAGTGATCAGAGGAGCAGTCAGGATGTTTATCTCCACTAAAGCTGCTGGTTATTAAAAACAAAACAATGTTTATGTTGTGAATAATAATAATAATGATCCTAAAAGATATGTCACAATCACAATCTGTTACAACCACAGAAGAAATACTTTCTTACTGTTGACACATTTTATCAATTGTATTAATGTAATTACAGTTTTAATTAAACTTGAATGAAACAGTTTAATCTTTTTTAAAACATTTGTGAAAAGTATTACTTACAGTGAAAGAAAAGGTGTGTGTCATGGTTTTACAAAGTTACAGATTTGTCATATTTTTTTACATCACACATTTACATTTATGGTCTATTTATTTAATTGCATTTTTTGTGCATTTAGAAAAGTCTAAAACTAACCACAGATATTCCTTAAAATCACATTTTTTACAGCGTTGTAAGTCAAGTGTGAAGTGTATTTACGCCTGCTGACACACCTGTGACTGTACGTGAGTCAGGTCATCTTTGGATCCCGCTCAGTAAAAATAGTTCAGTCTGCGTCTCTCAGTGCTCCGGCCCCTCACTCCTCTCCATGTGCTGAGAGACGCTTGCCTTGCTCTGCTCTCGCTCAAATGAAAAGTGCTATTGTTGGGAATTAATTTTCAGAAAAGACAGAGCAGCGGGGGGAAAGTCGACGCAGAGCGGAGGGAGGGAGCTCTTGATTTTTACAAACTGCAGGCCTCCAGAGCTAAAAGTTGGGAGAAATACCCTTGATAGTTCACTTTATGAGGGGTTTGAAGTCCTTGTCTTGTAATAATATATAATGCCTGCCTGGGTCATCTGCAGTGAAGCGGCGGCCGTGACCTGGGGCAATTACAGACAGGCATCAGGGAAGCCTGCCTTTAAGTCCTGCCGCGTCTGAATTCTCCTGACAGTGCAGATTACTCTGCTGTCAGGGCACGGCCACCACATGCATCTGCTGAGGCCAGAAGCCTTGCAGCTTGCTAATGCTTGGCTCTCTTGGAAAATGCAGAACATTATAAATCTAATAGGGAGAAACACCTCGGATTAAAAAAAAAGGGGGGTCACAAAGCGCCCTCACAATACTTGACTCTGAAGATCAGGGCTGCAGTCGCAGGGAGATGGAGGGGCTGGCGGGGGCGGCTGGAAAACTGACAAACGTATCGGGTCGTTTTTACTTGCAGGCATGTTTCTCGTTTGCGTTGCAATTTGTTAATTCAGCTAACACGCTCATAAAGCATGGCTCCTTCACTGTGAAGGTGTTTGCCAAGTAGATGCTGGGTATTTGGACTGGAACGGCTTTTTTTTTCTTCCTATTTTCCTGTCGAAGCGCTTGATAAAGGTCAAAATCCACACGCAGCTGTCTGTACCTGTGTGGCCAACCCGCACAATTGACACCATCCCTATCGAACCACCCAGAAGTATGACAGAAGACACAGCGGACTCATTCTGACAGTAAACGTATGAGTCCTGTTTTCAGTCCTAATCCTCGCAGATTTATTGGTGCCGTCCCCTGTGTTCATCCTGTTTTTTAACTCCGTTCTCCTGTTCACCCTCTCACAGGAACTTATAAAGGTTTTACAGGGTTCAGCAGCTGTTTATGAGCTCCAGCTGCTGGACTCCATATACGTTTTTATAGGATAGTAAGAATCTTCATGGGCAGGTAGCACTGTGAAGGCGGCAGAGTGAACCATCGGGCCAGGGTTATGTAACAAATAACGCCTGTTGGAATGTGACAGAAATCTGAATTTGATTTCCAACAGTCAAAGACGACGTTTACTCACAATTCGCCTGCAGTGTCACTCTCTGACAGATGACCTGATGAAAGTCATCGTCACCTTGAATGAATCAGATCTGCACAACTCAACAATCAACAAGACTCGTCTCAAGTCTCGAGAAACCACGCATTAACTCGGCGGGTCAGTTGTGATGTCATGACGTGCTGAGGCTTCCTCCTCTTAGCATTTAGCCAAACTTCCCTCTCCTTCTGTCCGGTGTGAATGCACTCAAGCACTCTGATGATGTGTAGGCGTGAGAAAGTCTTGATGTTCGATGACAACCGGAGAGCACATCAGGTGGGAGCGGGAGGCAGATCTGAGTGACCGGAGCTGCTGCGTTTTTTTCCACTTTGATTTACAGATTTCATTTGTAGAATTAACACCGAACTGACACTGATCGGCTGAAGTGCTCAGGCTGGGGGGTTAGTTCACAGAAGCAAACTGCAAAAAAAATATAGATTGTCTCCAGCCTAGAATCCTGAGGAATTACATCCACGTTGGATTATTGTATCATTTAGTCCAATATTCAGTGCGTACAGGAAGGAGCGACCTCTCTCCGCAAAGATGGAGGGTGGAGGTGTAGAGGGCGTCTGACTGTCATGAGACCAGAGTTCACGTCGACCTGCAATTATCTTTCACCTTTTATTTAAAGGTCCCATATTATCTGGTTTTCATCAATTTCACACAGCTGTCGGAGGTCCAACAACACTGTATTCCAAATGCATTGCCCCAAACCCATCTGTGGTCCTGAATATCAGCTGTCTAAAAGTCGCTCTACTGACAGCAGGCTGTTTCTGTGCCTGCACCTTCAATGCTAATGAGCTCCGACTTTCCACGCCTACCTTGCCTGCTACACGTCCCTCCCAGGGAGAGGATGCTGCTTACGCTAGCATGTGCTAATGTTTATGATGGATGTATCGCTGTGGCTCGCCGAGATGCTGGCGTTCAGCCACACCAGTTTGGCCCAGAATCGGACCCAGAAGGAGAGGCTCCTGAAGAAGTACAAACTCTGTGGCTGCAGCAGGACGTTTCAGAATGGTTAGTGTGTCTGAATAATGTTAGTTTATTCTATGTGTTGTTACTGTTACAGTCACTAGCTAATCTAGCTAATGGCTAGCAGCTAGCGAAAGCTGTGTTTGTCTCCAACACAGTCTCCAAACTCTTGGACACTGTTCCATTGTCTCTGTCTGCAGTCTGCACGTTTACTGTGACTACCAAGCTCCATCGTAATATTATTAACATTAAACTTGCTTCAAACACCATTGCATAGCGGACCGAAGGGAAGTTAACTAGTTAGCCAATTTCCAGCTGACTTCACCATACTTGTAGGCAACTGTAAATACTATCAAAACACGGCGACACTTACCTGTGGCTCAGGTGCAGTTGCTGGGTCCGGTATGGTTGGGACTGATCCTTTTACTGGCAAAGCCAGCTTTGTACTGACCCTCGTTGCTGAAGCAGTCCGATGTGAAGTGGTTAGCACACACACACACAAGCTAACAGGAACCGCAGCCAGCACGTTGTCATTAAAAATGAAACGCAACCACTGTCTCTTCTGTTGTTCTGTAGCTGGGACAGAATATAGGCACTGATGTTGATTTTTACACCCAACAACAGATCAATTTGCATGTCTACATGTCTTGCATGTCTTCGTTACATGCAGCTCCTTTCGTTACGTAACGAAAGGAGCTGAATCTTCACAGCCTATAGGAGTGCTGTTTTACCAGTGGGTGGGCTGCAGAGACCATGCAGGAATCGTTTGTTTTCCTCATTCTGGGAGTTGGCAGGCTCAGGGAGGACCAGCTTATATATGTAGAGACCAGAGAAAACCTGTTTTTCATAATATGGGACCTTTAAATAATACCTTTAAGCAAACCTAACCATGCATTACATCCTACCCTCATTGATATTGTAGGTCACTGCACGATATAGCAGTATGAAAGACAACTGGTGAGGACAAACAGTATCAATACACAACGATTTGAAGATGTAGAGTCAAATAAAGAGAGTTAGTGATGTATGAGATAACAGTTTTCACTCTGACAAAGACAGACACCCCTCAGAGCTCCTGAAGACAACATTTCATGGGTCAGACAAACATTCAGAACATGAAGCTGCAGGGGTAAACTGATCTCAGGGAAATATTAAAGCTGTTTTTAAAGCGGGTAGCTTATGGGTGGCTACAAGCATCATCTGAACTTTGATTTGAATGATTTATTTACACGAGTTTCAGAAAATCTAACAATGTTTTGAAAATGGAATAGAGCGAAGGAGCAAACACATATTTCAGCTGTAAACGGCGGTGGTGGTGGTTCATGGTAGTCAGGCTGATCGGACATTCTGGAGCTGATATCTGTTTGATCAGAGACCATATTAACTACAGCCGACCTTTTTATCAAGCTGGCTGCCCACCGGTTCACCATGCTCATGATTGTGTGTTTATCCGTTTGTCCTGGTCCTCGTTCTGTGATGATCGTATATTTATGTGTGTACTCGTCTGTAATCTGGCGGTGGATTACATCACACCCCTGTGGTTTTTCAATTACCATAGTGACAGGCCTGGCAGTGGTAATGACCTGTGAGTGCTCGGTTCTGCTTTCTGGCTCCGTCGGCCCTCCGTAAACCAGTTTGACTTTGGGTGTCTGTCAGAGCCGGCCTGTATTTACACATAACTCAAACAAGTGGGGGTCTGCTCCCCGTGTGAGGTATTCTGGCTCTCGCTGACAAGACCAAGGTTGCCTATTCACCGCGCCGAGCCCTCTCTCAGCCGAGACATGCTAATACCACGAGGCTACGCTGATGGAAAAGGATAATAAAGCAATTTCTTTGTCAACAGCCAGACGCGGATGATGTTGAGCTGCTGCATTTGGAAAGGAATGCAGATTTCTTAAGCGCTATCGTTTCTTTTCTTTTTTTTTCCTGCAGGCCTCATCAATGCTAACGCCCAGACCCTAGTGCCCTAGAAAATAATTCAGATGAAGTGGTCCCATTTTGAGCCTATCCATCCCCTCCCATCCCCATCCTACTGATTTGTAGGTAAATCATGGCTGTCAGTGTAGTAGCAACCCTGATTAAAGTTCAGGGGTTTAATAGATCATTTTAAATAACCCCCAAATTACTCCCCTCTCCCCAGCCGATCCACCTGGACCCCTGCCCTGGGTGCATGGCAGTTTTCAGCCGTCGCTGGGCGAGCCAAGTCCAGCCTCGTGGTTCCTGCCTATTCCCCCAGGATGGTGCGCTGCAGGCCTAGACCAACATTCTCAGCTGTGTTCAATCTGCTCTGAGACAAGCTGGCTATGAGAAAATGCAAAGGGAAAAGGCACTTGTGCACACATGCACACGCACACACATCCACACAACACACACACACACACATACAGGAGGAGAGACATGGAAAATCCTGGACAGTTAGCGCGCTTTGTTCACTTGGTTCAGCTGGAATCTGTCCAGAAACACCCTGACACACACACACGCGCGCGCACACACGCATGCACGCACACACACACACACACACACACACACA
>CAEMYA010000209.1:535845-560240 GCA_903131615.1 Diplodus sargus
ATATATCTATATATATATATATATATATATATATATATATATATATATATACATATTGGCTTCATTCACTGAAAATAAAGTCAGATGTGTTGGAAACTTTGAGTGGAACATAGGCAAAGATTTTCCATTTTTTCTCCTCCTTTATTCAAAAATGTATTAATTATAGAACAGATGTGTGTTTTTCTACTTTGCCAGGAATACATTCTGGTGGATTAAAAATGTTAAGTATTTCATTTGGTTTATACATTTATGTTCCTTCATTTCTGTTGGCCAAATGTAGGAGCAGTGAGAGCGTCGCGTCTTTTCTGAATGTGTATTTGTAAAATGTAAACTGTACTTCAGGTCAGTGGAATCATCATCATCATTTGTCTCCCTCTGTCATAACATCAGAAGAAAGACAGAGATTTAAAGGAGCAGTGTGTAGTTTTAAAGAAGAAATCCAAACACTGAATTTTTAGATTTACAACAATGAGGTCATAATAATACAAACTCCTAAATATGTATTTTCTCCATCAGTGAATAAACATGAAGTTCTCAGTGGAAAATAAGAACACTGTTTGAAGCTAGAAAGGTGGCAGGGTCCACCACATATAAACAAATTAAAACAGTGCAACTGTGTTGTCCTTTAAGATCAGTTTATTACTTCAATCATGAAGAAAAAAAGAGTTTGATTATTTAGTATGTTTAGCAGAAGAAAAATCAGCCAATGAGGATCCTCATTTGCTCATTGACATTTCTTCAACAAAACTCCAGACTGCTCCTTTAATATGAACCCAGTGGTAAAAAAGCAGTGAGAGTTTGTTCATGAAGAAACGTGCAGTGTCACTACGCAACGTTATCAGTGAGCGTTAATATGACGGTGAAGCAACAGCTGAGTTTTCTTTCTTTCTAGTTGTGTTTAAATGTGCAGCATGCAGGATTCTCCTTCTGAACAATGTACAGATACATGATAATAATACCACCTGTCAGTCAGCAGGTATAGACCTGTGTGTGTGCAGACAGCCTGCCCTCTCACGGTGGCTTCTTCTCATTGTTCTGCTGTATTCAGGATGTTTCACAGCCTGGAGACAGACAGCCGATCACTGACTCTCACATGCTGACACCACCAGTAGAAACAGACTCTTCTCCAGAGTCACTACCTGCACCTCCTGATGGTGTCTAACATACAGCCACCAGTCATTCCTGCACGAAATGAAATGTAGAATTAATTTATGTAAGAAAACAGAACTAACTAAACTAAATCTGAGTGACAAGCAAAAGCTTCAGAGCTTCTTTTTCTCTAATCATAGCTCTGTGGTTTACTGTGGAGTGTGTTGTAGCTGTGTGTCCTCTGTGTGGGATCTGAAAATGTGTCTTTTAATAACATGGACAGAAGTTTTATAATGAATCAGTTACACACAACATGAAACAACATTTGGGAGGTGAAATGTCCTGAAACTGGGACGCTTAATAAAACAAATGTGTTTAGAAACAGAATAATCTAATATTTCCACAGGCTTTTTCTGTGGCGTGTCAGAGTGACGTGAGGAGGGTGGGGCTGCGTCAGGAGGTGCTGGCTGCAGCCCTGCCGCTGTGGATCTACACCCTGATGTGGAAGTGAAGTGTGAACTGACATGTAAACTCTGCGTGACAACATAAACCTCTCCTCCAACTCTGGATTCTAGTTTTCATATTTGAATTTGATTCCGTTTTTTTCATTTTGATTTTGGTAGCAGGGACTTACAAACATCGTCGAACTCCAGCATTTCATATCAAGTCTTCATGGTGTTAATAATGTGAAATGAATGGAGGGGCCTTTATACTTCCACATGTCTGGTGAAATGTATTAAAATATAGTATGCATCACATAAATGCGTAAGTCTTCCGTGTTTTGGGGATGTTTTACATTTGGCTGCACAGTTGGCCACTTCTCTTTCATTGTAAATCTTTGGCTAAACCAGGCCTTCAGTGGTTCCATTTAACACAAATCCCCAGACTGGCAGGGCACATCTGGCTGGGGACAAAGGCAAGCGCTTGCTCCACCCTCATTACCACCACTGAGGTGCCCCTGAGTAATGCTCTTAACCCCGGTTGCTCCATTTCTCAGCGGCCACAGATCAGGCTGTGGTTGTTCTGGGTGACTGTGTAAATGTGATCAAGGTGTTCCTGAAAGAGATGTGATGGAGTGATCCTTCCCCTGAATAAATACAACTTACAACAATAAATAATAAAATGTACATATACCTGGTGAGCATCTATCACCAGAGAAAAACTCTGAAAAAAAACCAACAAAAAAAAACATTCATCCCCAAATCAATCAAATAGAAAAAAGCAACATTTAAAAAAGGAGTATAAGCCGCGTCCACGACCACACATATTCCCTGTCCGGACCATTCCGATCGTTCCTGCAGGCTCGCTCTGAATCCACACGAGGAGAGCGTCGGAGCAGAGAAGACAACTAGATCCTGCGAGGGCGCTGGTTGGACCACCCGTAAGGATCAGATAAGTGTATGTGGCAAGCCTGGCCCAGATCAGCATGGCACTCGGAATTACACTGATGTTGGAGCGCCCCCCCACCCCCCACCTCCACAGCCATATAACCACACTGTTCCCTTGTAATAGATTTCAGCAGGTTTTTTGCTCTCTGCTGCGCTTGTTTATTATTGTTCCAAATGACAGAGTGCAGAGTTTAGGGTGGAGCGTTTAGGGTTGACGGTGCTGCTGCTGCTGCTGCTGCTGCTGCTGGGTGTTCTATACTTATAAGAACCAAATGTCCTGTCAGGGAACCGGAGAAGAGGAAAAACTTCTGAGGTGAGAAGGCCTTCACAAGGAGAGTAATACGATTGTGTGTGCGTGTGCGTGTGTGTGTGTGTGTGTGTGTGTGCTCCACTGAAAACCAATCATTGTCAAACTAGAATATGCCAACTGTCAGTCCACTATCAGAGCTGAGCTTAGGCCCCGCGGCTCAAGAGGTTTATGGGGCATTAAAAGCCACATATCCTGAAGGTGCCGTCCGTCCACTCATCTAACTGTCCTCAGCCTGACGGGCAATTTGTTACTGACGGCAGATGAAACCCCCCCACCACCACCACCAAACACTCACACATGCTTGAGTGATGAGAGTGGGCGAAGAGGCCGTCCTCCCTGCGTGTTGCTCCACGGCCTCTCAGACCAGCTACACAACCAGGAGCACCACATCCTCCTGAATCCACTCGTCTCCTGCTGTTTTTATACACTGTGCAGGCAAAAGTCATCTCTTCTAATTCAGTTACTACAGAGGCCCAACATTTCCCCCCACGAGGAGAGAAAAAACTGCCTTTTAACAGCAGAACCGGACCAACCCTGGACCGGTTCAGATGAGAGATACTAACCAGAATCAAATTAATCATCAAAACATTCAACTGAAATTTTATCTCAATCGTTGATTTTTTTTTTTTTTTTGTGATTTACAATAAAAATATCAAGTCCAGTTTTTAATGCAAATTGAAATTTGAATCAGCAAATTATAGTCAGCGGCCTTGATTATAGTTTCATATCAGAATAAAATGTCCTCTTTTCAGTTAATTTGAGATCAAAATGGTCATCATGGCAGAATTCTTCTGAGCTGAACTGACCATTATGTAAATTAATGAGTCAAATTATTTATTTTTTACTAGAAATGATCCGAAGTCGTACAGGTTCACACACCAAATACAGTTTTGTGACTGTGATTCTGTGATCTTTTTATTTCAGTGGTCTGATACATCATCCAACGGGAAAATACATTTCAGTCTGACTGGCTGTTAATAACGGCAGCAGGGACTATGACAAATTGACAGAGTTTATCTTCAGTTTATCAGCAGAAAACATCAATCCTACAATATCAATATCATTTCACTAATCATGCGGAGCGCTAGTGTAAGAATAGACAGAAAGAGAGCCTCTGATGAGGACCAGTCTTCATTTCATTTGTGTCCCTCGTCTTCTAGTGAAATAATGAATAGCTGCAATGCCCCTTTAAGTATTCTATTTGTACCACATGCGTTCTTGATAAGTACTTTTACTTGAAGGCTTACAGTTATACTTACAGCACTGTACTGTACTGATTTTACCTGTTAAACATCAGAATGTAGGACTGTCTGTTTTTACAGTGTATTCACCAGCTCAATGATTTCCACCACTGACACACATTATACTTGACCCAACATGAAAAGGAAAACTCATACACATGAGGATGATCTTTAAAAAACATGTCAGTGTGCTGCAGGACGTTACTGGGTTCTCTATCTCAGTACTTAAAACGTTTCCTGCTCTGTGTTCCATTTGCTGAACCTTGTTCCTCCAGTGCATTATGGTCGGAGGAGGCTGTGGCTCGAACCCCAGATTGTGATCGTCTTCTTGGCTCTTCAAAGCAAAACCATCAGCGAGTGTATTGGATTCTTCTCAATTACAAAATGTTTTGCAGGATAATAACTAACAGGATGTGAGACGTGAAGTCAAAGGGTGAATCTGTTTGTTCGGATTTGTTTTATTTTCCCCTTTTGTACTTCTCAAATATTACTTTAGCATTAGCAGATCTCAGCAAACAGGTCACGGGTCTCATGTTTTCAGTTAGTGGGCGGGTGTGTGTGCGTGTGTGTGTGTGTCTGCACCCTGTGAGATGGTGTAAAGTTGTGTAGTTGTGATGGAAATGAAGGCTGACACATGGCTGTGGTCCAACATGGTACTGATTACAACTATTTAATAATTTGAGGTGTCACAAGTGTCTTTTGGTAACTTCAACGTTCAGTTTTCAATTTTTAACTCTGCATCAGCACTCACATGTACACTATTGTTGGACTTGTATGTCCTGATAACTGTCAGTCACATGATTTATGAGGCGTGCTGACGTCCCTGTCACAATTTTGTTGTACAAAGCGATGTAGTTTTCAGAGGTTAAGACCTGTACCTGAATGCACCATGAGGTCGGTCTGAGTGTGTCACACTGTGGCACAGACGGACAGCAGAGCTCAGGTCAGAGCTCAGATAGATTCTACAGAGATGAGCGACAACCAAACATGACGGAGACGCTCGGCAGAGCTTTTTATGGGATGACTTTCAGAGCAAAGCGTCAACGCGGAGGAGTATTTCTGATGAATTCAGCTGTTGCTTGTATTTAATTCCCAGAAGACACATAGTTGTGCTTCAACATTGCATTCACAGACTTTTTTTTGGACATTACAGCTGAACAAGCTCTAAACAAAAGATTATCATAATTATCTTCATATGAATTTCTGGCTAACGTGTCAGCAGATCATTTCTTATTTATCCGCGCTGCAGACATGCAGCAACATTAGTGCTGGTGTGGTGTTCAAGTACAATATTTCCCCTCATGTAGCTCTGCTGGAAAATCTTGCTCTGTATTCACTGACCCTCACTTTGTTCTAGCTCACACACAGCTCCAGCTAGCTGGTCACCAACCTCTTCTGTTTAGGGGCATGGTTGGTATCATACTGTGGGTTTTTGCAGAAAACAGCTGCTGGTGCTTGACATTAGACTGAGACTCATCCAGAACAGTGACGCTGCCTGACTGAGCACAAAACTGTACAGGTGGTGTTAACTCACCGTCAGTTTGTTACTTCATCACGCATTGTCTTTATCTACTGCTGTTAATGTCTTTAAGCTCTAAACATCCTTAAACCACAGCTTCCCAGCATCTGCGCGGTCAGGCTGTAGGGCTCCCAACACACACACACACACACACACACACACACACACACACACACACACACACACACACACACACACACACACACACACACACAGCTGCGGGTCTAATGGCTTTAGCACTCTAAGATGTTTGTTCCCGGCCTCCCTCATTGTCAGATTAATTACAGGGCTACTTATTAGTCCATTCTAATTGAGATGGGATTAGGCGGCTCCCTGGGCTCCAATTGGCTCGTCTCAGTGTTTTTCAATGGACTCCACTGAGGAGGCTGCTGTTTGCATTTGTATTGACGCTACTCAGTCCATCCTCATTTGTGACTACAGCTTAACACCGACTGGATCCACAAATGGAGGACTGTTTGGTTCAGGGAATATGTCTTATTTATCCCAAACACTGTATGAGCCCCAGCATAACTGAATAGCTCCGAGCCTGAGGGGGAATCAAAGCGCAACCTGATCTACGGACTTTTCAACAATTGATTTTTCAAAATATCATCGCTCACCACCAGAACGCGGCCCGAGTCTCTTTAGCAACAAGGGGAAACTTTATCCCGGAGTCCCCCCCTCCTTCTCCTGGGCAGGATGCTTGAATTTCACTGCTGATTTAATAGAAATGAAACAGGATGGATTTGAGGATATTTCATTAATCTTCCTTCTCTTTCATTGAAGAGGAAATTAAGGCAAATAGAGTTCAAAACAGACTTTTTTTTCCCCCCCCTCTCCCTTCCTCACTCAGGCTAAAGCATGCCAGGGACAATTCTCCCTCTCTCTCTGGAAAGTTAAGACCCAATTAGCCGGCCAAATTCCTGGCTGATCCCTCCGACTGAGTGGATGTGTATTCGGCTGCAGGTGTAAACATTAGCGGAGGGGTTAAACTACCAGGGATTTCACTCCAGCCCTTCTCTGTAGGATCCTGAACACAACACGCACACACAATATTACAATATTCAGCATGTGCTATAGTTCATAACACAGCTTGTCAGACGGCAGCAGCAGACGGACAAGTCAAAGGTCATTATATGGATGTGGACCTGTTTTTATCAGCAGTGTAAGGGGACAGCAGCAGTACCAGTGTGTGAAATACTGTACTGGAGAACAATGCAGACAGTTTTATCATCAATTTTTAGTTGTAAATGTAAAAGTGCTGCTGGGTAATGCCACGTTGTTATATTATTATGAATTTCATATCATGCTTTATTAGTGATGCACACACTTACTTAACACCTAATGTGTGCATTTGTTCATGTCAAGGTAATTTAAAGGGGACTCTGCTGGGAACTGGACACTTTTGTTAGAGTCCTTACTGAGCAAATCACACAGAAACTGTAGAAACTGGATTCTGAGTGACTGTAGGTTGTTTTTGTGACGGTGCAGTGAAGATGAGACTCTGAGGTCCAGACCCAAGATCTTTTTTAATCTTGTATGAATACTTCAAACTAAAATGAAAAAATATTTCATAAGAAAAAGCACTCTTCTGGCAAAAAGGTAACAACTCTTTATTTAGATGAGTATCTCATACCGAACACCTTTGAATCGATTTTGCTTCCGGAGACTTGGATCAGCCATGCGAGCTGTATGGAGACTTATTATTTATCTCCAGCTCCTTCAGCTGCTCAGCAGAATGCTGCAACGCTGTTTTGCTGTAAAACTCCAGAAATGTTTTGTGGACAGCACCATGGGGGGAGGAGACCATGACTGGATTTTTATGTGATGAACTGGTACCTTCAGCAAAGTATAAGTATATACCTCAAACTAAAGTGTAAGTACCTCAGACTAAAATAAAGTGTAAGTACCTCAAACTAAAGTAAAGTATAAGTACCTCAAACTAAAGCAAAGTGTAAGTACCTCAAACTAAAGTAAAGTGTAAGTACCTCAAACTAAAGTACTATAGCTACTGTTTCCTTCCACCATGACCATTGATGAAGGTCTACATATATTTCAGACATAGATGTGTATTGTCTCCCAGTGTACATGCATTTTCTGTTTTGAATTAAAGCATTTGATTGTGAGGAATGAGTAGATGATGGTGTATGAAGCCTGTGGTTTACAGACGCTGCACATCTCTCTTATTTCTTTGTGTTTTTCCTCACAGAAAGAAAGAAAATCAGCTTGTGTTTGGAACTTTTTCGCTGTTTATTCCAAGTTCTATTGTCTGCACATCTCCCAGATGTTTCCCATAAATGCATATTAAACAGTATTACATTAACCATAACATAACCCAGTGAAATGGTTCAAGGCTATCGGTAGAATGCTCGCATGCTTATTGAATTACCCAACCTGTGATAGAAATCTGCAGCAGTTACGTGCCAATAACAACACACGGAGAGGGTCTAATTTGAGAGGCTGCAGCTGAAGGCTGAGTAAAGGTTTTAAGGCATTACCCGGCGATGTTTACTGCGACAGACACGGCAGCTGTAGCGAGATGATTCCAGGCGTTACGTGCTGTAAACGGAGGAGACAACGAGCGGCTCCCATCCTCAAGCTCGCAGCGCGGCCAGCGCGGTGTCTGCTGCGAGGCTTTTTTCCCCCTCTTGAAACAATATTTGCCCGTGTGATTAAAATACATTGGAGTGATTATTTGAATTAGCCCAAAACCAACTCAGTAATTGAATTTTACACAGATTGTTGCAGTAAAAGCCTCCCCTTCTTCCTCCCCTGGAAGAGTGGGCTTGGAAAGGAAAAGGGGGGAAATATGGAAGTTGACCTTGTAAACTCCTGGGAGAGAGCGCGGCTCCAGAGGGCTGCGGGGCACGGCTCTGACAGGCCTCAGCTGCGGGGAAATGTTAATATGTATTTCCAGGATTATTGAATTATGTATATGACAAACGTCTCAGGGAACGCTCAGCGTTAGCTTCAGGTTTATGAGCAGAGCCTGGTCATCTCCATGCTCCAGTTACCCCTAATGACGGTAATTATTACATGGCTTAACTGTAATACTGGATTGATTCTCAGGCTCCTGAATAACCCCTCGCGCTGGCACGCCGCACCGACCCCCCACCCCCTCTTCGTCTGCCCAACAAAGGCCACGTTGAGGCTCCTGAACAAATGCGCCTCGCCTCGCGGAGGGGTCCCTGCAGCGGGCTGGCAACCTGTGTGTGAGTGTTTTTGATGGGGGTTAATACTCAGGCCGTATAAAGATGGGATTAGGGCCCGGGCTTACACAACGAGGAGGAAAATTGAAAAGTTTGGAGGGAAATATGTGGCTAATTCCTTTCTGTCATCAGTGGATATTAAAGATTTTCAGCCGCTCTGTTAAATTATTTGTAAATCACAATGGCGGCACTGTTGAAATCAGCTTTAATTTCCAGGGGCAAGAAGTGAGCGGAGAGTTTAAGTGGGGTATTGTCTCGTATCAATCCCTCGTAAGAGCTCAAGGTTTTTAAAGGATTTGCGTCATTCTGTTGAAAAGTATCTGAGCATTTCCCCTCGCTTGAGTCCCTTCATTTTCTTCACTCGGTATTTATGTGCCTTGTGTATTTCGTCCATGTTAACTATAATAAACAGCTACAGACTGGACATACCTCTGCAAATTGAACAAAATATGCATGGAAGCATGTTTTCTCCCTGCACTGTTTGGCACCTGTACTGGATTAATGGGGGACCTCTGCCAGTAGCTCGACAGAGTTAAGCTTCTAGATTGAGTTACACACAGGGGTGGGACCCACGCAGGCCAGGTGCTGGCTAGGTAATACCTCCAAGATCTCAACAATCTGGTTCTGTTTCAGGCCTGCACCGTGCTCCCCATCTCCTGCTGCCCTGGGTCTTGGTGGTATGCCACCACACTTGGTATTTATCAAGCCTCTCAGGGTACATTAGCGGTGCGGCCCCACACTTTATAGTGCAGGGAACAGTTAACAGAGTTTAGTCAGGACACCAGAGTCCAGCAGCCTGTAGCAGCAACATGCTAAACATCAATTGTAGCTACGTTTGTTACACATTTACTAACTAAAAATAAGTCGTACCGTACGAATGAGTTACGATGTAGATGTGAGATAGAACTTCTGCCTCCTCTGAGCAGGCAGATGTCTTATTGCCCATGCTTTGGCAGTATGGATGGACAAATGGCAGTTGTGAAGCCATCAAACACTGAAATAGATACGTGAAGATGGATATGAGAAACAATCCACACTGAAGTGACATCAACAGCAAAGTTAACATTATTTTATTACCACTTGATGTCACTATTGCATCTTTGGGAAGCCTTGAATGGGCTCTGGCAACGTTCACACCACAGATCTTTTACAAATACATGTTTTTGTTCAGTTTTATGTTGCTTACTAATATGTTGAATTTTGGTCACTGATCAATGGAAACCCATTACTTAATATTATACGCAACATTTCTGTGATAAAATGTCTTAAAATGAATCAACGCTTTGTTTGACCGAATGATTGTTGTGTTTTCTCACATTACTCATGCGAGTGTGTATCCACCCCTAAAAGCCAGATAACTTTTGGCAGTCTCAGTTTAAGCCTCACTTTAGGACTAAGCGCAGCATAATTCTGAGTATGGATACAGAAACAGATCATTTAGTCATTTAGTCATTTAATAATTTGGTTGGTTGAACAGATCTCGTATCACAGCTCGTATTAACCAAGTCAGATCTGCTGATCCATGAAACAGATGCTTTAACTTCTCACTCTGTTATGTGACTAAGTCTCCTGTGTGTCTGTACTGTTGTTCACCGTGTTCATTTACAGATTTTTCATCTTGTCCCTGACCAAAACTTCAAACAGTCCAACATACGGAACGGTCATATAGTGGTAGTGGTGTTGCTTAAATGTAATATGAATGCGAAGTGTCAGTAAATCTGGGTCAAGTGAGCCATTTAAAGTGGAACAGTTGGTAAATATTTAGCTCCGTCCTGTGCAAATACACTCAGAGGAGTTTCTCTGCAGATGGCAGCTGGCTGATCAAAAAGAAGACTGAAATCAGAAAAAAAACAAAAGGGTTTATGGGAAATGTGGTTTGTGGAAAAGACAGATTTGCAAAAAATGTTACTGATTTCCCAGTTTTTGCGCTCAGGTCAGGCAGACTCCAGCTGCCTCACCACTGCAGCGAGAGCAGACCTGAGATCAGCATTGTGTGATAGAAGTGATTACCACCAGCCCTGGACACTGTCCACGTCTGGGCCATATACCAGAGCTACTGGAAGCAGAAACACATGCTGAAACGCAGCTGCCTGAAAGTTGCTTTATGTCATCATGTCACCTCTCTCTCCATCATTTTGCTCTCTGATAGCCGGTCCTCCTACCGCGAACTGAAAGAGATCAGATCTGAGCTCTCTCACACTCACAGCGTCCTCATGCCTTGTCCTCTACATTGTTGTAAACCAGTGAATACAGATTTTAAACATCACCTCGTCAGTGAACGTTTCTCTGGGTAATGATTCCTCCGGAAGGTCTGGCTCTGCACCGGACTCCCTCCGCCAGAGGATGACACTTTTCACCTGATATCAACCTCTACTCACAGGAACAGGTCAGACACTATTTATGATGATGTACACTTACCTAAATGTAAATACAGTATTATCATTCCACAGCACCATATCATACATTTTTTATTTACAATAACATCCACATTTATTTTGCATTTTGCAGACACTTTTGTACAAAGTACATTTGTCACAAGAAGGAAGTCACAGCATGTCATCGTCGATAGAGTACAAAAGAAAACATAGTACATAGAGAGTTATGACTGATGACCGATGCCCTACGATGGCACTCCAGGTGGCCTACGGCTAACGTTGATGAGGCGCTAGTTGTTGTAATAAGCACAACAATAAAGTGGAGGATGTTAACTGTAAACATCTGATGTGACTGGAAGAGAAAAGCGTAACGACGTGAAAACGTACATTGAGCAGTCAGGAGTGAAAGCAGCTGGATGTAAATATGCTCTAAGTGGCTCCTTCGCCCTCTTTCATGTGAATCCTATGTGAATATGTAAAAAAAAACATTTTAAAGTGCAGTGCAGGGTTGAGTTTTAAATTCTAATGTGTTCAGTCCATGCCGGCTGCCTGTGTGCTGACTTGTTTTGATAGAATAATTCTAGGTTCCATTATGTTCCTGCCACCGTCTGTGGAGCTGATTTGAATTTCTTATAATTCCAAAGTGTGTTAAGTAGCACCTCTGTGAAAAGACGGGGGCAGTCAGAGAGCATGTTTCAGACCCTCTAATGTGTAAATGTGTTTCTGATCCTTGACATGACACGCGGTCAGACAGCATGTGTGTGTGTGTGTTTCCTTGATCCTGCCACATGACTGGCTGCCTGTAATCAGTAATTACCAGGATTGGCTGATGGATTCTGGTTATAATGAATGATTGATGACCCCTGAAAGAAAGAGGCTGGGCCTTTTCTGTCCTCTGACAGCATGACGTTAGCACTGAAGTGAAACCATTTAAGTTGAAAATGACTGGACACAGGCAATGGCTCAATAGCAGGTACCACACTGCCATTTTGAAAATGGACGTGTTTGAATTCGCCCCCTCTTTGAATAGTCTGTATATTCATGTGACTCCTGAAATCTGAGCTCTTGCTGCCGCCAGCAGCTCAGGTCTGTTCTTAGGAAAATCAGCCCAAATGGGAGACAGACTTAAATGCCTCTAAAGTGCATTTCATTGACGAAACCACAGGAAATAAGAACACGCTGATTTGTTTGCACTGTTTTCATCTGTGTAAGCCACTGTACAGACAATTTCAGCCATGAAATTCATTTGACGTGGCAGCATTCATGTGAACACTTTGTTTCTACGCTGTAACATTTTAACACTCGAGGTCCTGTTGCTGTATTTATGGTTGATTCCAAACATTTTACTCAACAGTTTCATAACGAGAGGAAGATCATTTCCTCGTCATGAATCATGAACGCATCAGTCGTTTCAGCAAATGGCAACAAGAACAACATGTGTTAACACTGAAGAGACAAAGCTGTGTGGGGATGGTAGTGATAGGAGGAGCAAAGGAGGACGTCAGGTGAGGTCGGGGGCCCGGCACAGCGGGCCGACTGCCGGCCGTCAGCAGTGGTCAGTCCATGTCGGGTGAGTCCAAGCCCGTCAGTGAGAGCATCACTCTGATTGGCTGTTCAGCAAATCGAATCGGTGCAAAATAAGAGAAACAGAAAAATAAACTTAAAACTTAAAATTATTTTTCATCATGGCTGTACATATATATATATATATATATATATATATATATATATATATATATATATATTATATTTTATTATGTTGTATTAAAGGCATGTTTTCTTTTTGTGATTGAACTTGTGTTGTACAGTACATTTTACATACATTTTATACACTGTAAGTAATATTTAGAAACTAATAAACACAATGTTAACAGTAAACACAACTCTTGCCACATTATTATATTTTTTGATATTATTGTAGCGACAGTTTTAAGAAATACAGATATGTACCCTTTAAAACCTAGACGTGATCACAGCATCTGTCAGCTTGTGTCGATGGTGTTTGTTTTCACGTGTCGCCAAATGAAAAGGTTCCACACAGCTGCTGCAGTGTGTGTGTGTGTGTGTGTGTGTGTGTGTGTGTGTGTGTGTGAGATGTTGTCAGTGTAATCTCTGGTAGCACCACCAGGAGTAGCCAGAGTCAGACATTTTCAGATCCTCTTCAAGGTTTTGCATGTTTCCTTTGTTTGTGTCTTTGGTAGATGACATGTTTAATCCCTCGGTGGTTTACTGACTCATACTGAAAAGGAGACAAATGATTCTGTATTTTAATGTCTTTTAATTGGAATCTTACTTTTTCAGTGTGCAGAGTTGGTGAGACCATATATAACTGATCCAGTTGTGACTAAGATTGATAAAAAATTTATCTAATGAGTTTTCCTCATGTAGCTGTGAAAGAAGACATGTCTGTCTTCAGGATGTGTGTGTCTCATAGAAGAAGCATGGACTGTCAGGAAGCATCCTTCATCCCCACCACTGGGTTTCCAGTAGGCAGAGGCCTTTATGTGCAGGGATTATTCCGTTTACAACTCACTGAACCTCGTGTGTGAAGAACAAGAGTGCTGAACAAAAACTACATTTTGTGATTCGTGTGCTTTGATGTGTGAGGCAGATATTACATTTGTGGTCAGGCCACAGGCACTTTGTGGTTTTGTTTGAGAACCAAGCAGTTCTACAGTTCTCAAACAAAGTGTGTGTGTGTGTGTGTGTGAGAGTGTATGTGTGTGTGTGTGTGTGGAGAGGGAGGGGATGGGGGTGGTTCTGGGCAACACATGGGCTTCATCGTGGCCGGTGAACGCAGCCCTGGCCAGGCAGTGTAGAAGGCTGCAGCGTCTATATGCAAGCTCTGGAATGAACAATACATCTGTGTGTGTGTGTGTGTGTGTGTGTGTGTTTGTAGTGAGGACACTTACGGCTATTAAGAATGAAGATTTAAGTTATGGTTAAAGGAGCAGTTCACCCAGTGCTCCTCACCTCCCCCTGATGATATAAAGTCAGGTAAAGTGTTGTAGTCCTCAGAACATTTCTGGAGCTTCACAGTAAAACGGAGTTGCAGCGTTCTGCTACACAACTGATTTGAAATGAAAAAATAAAAAATAAACATGAAATTAGATACATTGGCTCCATACAGCTCGTCTGGTCTCCTGAAGCGCCAAGATCCCAAACTGATCTGAGCAGACGTTATTTAAGATGAAATCTGAAGTGGGTGCGAGAGCGAGGGTGTTCAAATCAATTTAAGATGTCAGTGCTTGGAGCCATGTTGTGTGTGTGCATGT
This sequence comes from Diplodus sargus, assembly GCA_903131615.1. Taxonomy (NCBI): domain Eukaryota; kingdom Metazoa; phylum Chordata; class Actinopteri; order Spariformes; family Sparidae; genus Diplodus; species Diplodus sargus. The sequence continues at coordinate 550,252 of CAEMYA010000209.1, forward strand.
GTGTGAGTGTGTGAGTGTCCACCATGATAAATGGGATTGTAAGAGGTCTGTTAATTAAGTTCTCCAAGTCTCCTTTCAAATACACAGGAAGTAAACAGACACACTCATACACACACACAGGCCTGTCTGGCACCGCACCAGCCTGAATGTGTAACTGTGTGTGTGTGTGTCAATCACTCACATTCACACACACACACACACACACATTCATTGTATTGTCACCATCATGTTTCACCAGGATGGACGAGGTGAAGTCACTTCAGAAGAGACAGTGACAAATATCCACCACAAAGTATGGTCACACTTTATTATAACTATCATCAATAAATGGTAAAATAGAGTTATTCAATTTTAGTAATTATTTCACAGTAAATAATAGAATGCTTTATAAATATTTATAAAATAATTGTAAACTATTATAAACGTTATATATACTGCTTAATAAACGGTTTATAAAGCAACTTTAAATGTACCGTTTATGAAATATGAATACCATAAAGTGTGGCATTAACTTTGTTTATTTAAAATGCTAAAATTGAATTGGAACAACTGGAGTTACTAACTGGTTCTGTTAGTAATCTGTGAGCCGTCTGGTGTCACACCTGACGTGGCTCTGATGTCTCTCAGCCTCCGTCAGGATCTGCTCCTCCTTCATTTAGTCCAGCAGCAAAAAACATCACAAACACGTTAATATGACCCCGATCCCTGTTTGTGTCGGATGAATTTGATGAAATACTTTTTAATATAAATGTGTTTATGAACAAACATCAACTGGAAGACTGTTTGTATCAAAACCAGATTCTGAGACAGGACACGGCATTAGATTGGCAACACTTCAGGAGCCACCAAAAAACCCCTTCATCACTTCAGTTTGTATGATGCACATGAACACACGTCCTGATCAGTGACAGTGCTCCAACACCAAGCTGACATCAGCTTCTGGATGGATCGTCTGTGCAGGATGGGTTCTAAACCCCAGAACACAGAGTCCAGCTCTCCTTTTTGTTCTTCATGCAGACGCCTCTGTTCAGTCTCCTGTATGCAAACAAATGCAACACAGAGAACGTTTTAACAAGAGATAAATGTGGGGTGAGGAGCCCGCTGTCATAGTGAGGGTCAGATCCCAACAAAGATACAGATGGGGATAAGTTCAAATCCTGCTGAGTCTCCCAGCCTCACACATCTATCTATCTATCTATCTATCTATCTATCTATCTATCTATCTATCTATCTATCTATCTATCTATCTATCTATCTATCTATCTGTCTGTCTGTCTGTCTGTCTGTCTGCCTCTCTGTCTATGTATTGGGTATTTTCCGGATGTTGTGATTATGTAAATGATGTAGATGCGGCTGCAGTCAGATGGAAGGAGACATCAGAGTGAAAGCCTGGCCGGCCTCACCATGTATTTATCCCTCTCTGAAGGATGCATTACCAAGTCTCCCTGTTTTTATTTGCCGTATTTAACCAGGTTTTACAGATCAGGGCTCTGATATATAAAGATGCATCCGCTATTGTAGCTTTGTGAGTCTTCAGCCTCCATCTGCAGCCTGATTGACGCTTCTATTCACCTATAAGTGCTGCCTTCCCCGCACTTTTCCTCAGCTTTTATTTTTCAAATGGACGTTTCGCTTTACAGCAATCCCTTTTGATTCGGTCCTTTCACTGCCACTTGGAAGTAGAAATATAGAAATAAATGTGAAAATAATAACAGTATCTGGGCCTGTTTTCTTCTCTCCCACTCTGCGCTGGGCTGGGATCACAGTGTGACTGTATTACAGAGCAGCAGCAGCAGCAACAACGTGTTTCCATATGAAAAGGCTCACGGCAGAGCTCCTCTCACATCCAGGCTGCGGCACCGGACGGAAACTCGCCCTTGTGTGCCAGAATATAATGTGCCACCTTCAAATGATTTGAGCTGGAATATAGATAGGGAATATAATTCAAATCTTATCTTAAATATAGAAATCCTGCTTTTTTGATTTGTGTGTGGGGACCGGCGTGTGTAGAATGACTGCACGCTGAGCTGCCGAGTGTTCCTGTGAACTCCTCCTGAGCAGAAGTGATTAAGAGGCGAGAGAGTTTCATCCTCACTGAATTAAACTCTGAACGAGAAGCATTAATCCTCCGCTGATGGAGCGATGCCTTCAGGTAACCGCCGGCCTTTAACCCCCACAGTCCACACGTAGGTCACACTCTGTAATATCCATTGTTAATAAACCGCACATTTGTAATTAACTGTAGTTGAGTCACCTTACTGTTAACAGACAATAAAAATCATTGATTAAGACAACTGTTTATTATAAAGCTGTAACTGATGTTTAACACTTTGTATATGGCGAATACTGTGTAAGTGTTCATTTATAATCATTACGAGGATGGCCTTTACATTTGCTCAATAAATAGTTTATGAAGCATTTTATTGTTTGTTCACAGAGAAATAACTATTATGTAAAAATGAATGAGCTATGACTTCATCCTTATTAACACTGGTTTTTATAAAGTGATGTATACATTTATAAATCGTCCATTTCTACAGATTATAAAGCAGATTGACATGTTTCTGATCAATCAAACATGGAGTTGATGTAACATGGAATTATTATTATTATTATTATTATTATTATTATTATTATTATTATTATTATTATTAAGTGGAGTCACACGTGGAAAATTACTAGAAAACACAATCCAACAACTCTGTACATATTGCAGAACATGATTCAAGTCTGAAGACTTTTGATATTTCTAAATGTATATTTCATGTGTCTCCTCTGGTCAGAGTTGAGCTGGTAAATCCAGCGTTGGACAAACATATATAATGCATTTTTTATTTAAAATGACGAGCTGGTCGGTGGTGTTTCTTTATACTCACAGGTAACAGTGAACACAGGTGACAGTGAACACAGGTAACAGTGAACACAGGTAACAGTGAACACAGGTGACAGTGAACACAGGTGACAGAGTCAGGGTGTGATGGTGCTCCAGTGATTCACTTCTGTCCTGCTGCAGTGAGGACAGCCACAGAGAGGAGAGTCGATCTGAGGCTGGACTCTGGGAAATAACAGCACAGTGTGTTTAAGATTAACTGTGAAACATAATATGTATACATAATATACATAATATGCAAAATACATAATACATATCTTTAGATTTCCAAACCTCCCCAGAATAATTTCATAAATGTTTGGACTGGAGATCAGATATTTTTATTTTATTATTATTATTATTATTATTATTATTATTATTATTATTATTTATTTTTTACCAAATAACAATCTTAAGTTTTAATGTTGCACAGACGGCTGTTGGCGATCAGTCACCATCAGTAATGTGGATACAAAGACGAGTAGTCTGTCGAATTCAGACGCTGACGTCACTTTACCGTAATGAGCCTTTTAAACCAGGACGAAATACCACTTATGACACGTCATCATTTACAGATGATGTATAGCCTCAAACCACAGTAATGATTTAATACACGTGGAGCACGTGACCGATGGGTCAGGTGTCGGAGGGTCAGGGTCAGATGTGACGCGTCCAGCGCAGACAGAAGGAGTAGATATTACTGAAGTAGTGCTGTTGTGAGAGCAGCCGATGAAGATCCACGGAGAAGAAATTCATAAAGACAATAAAACATCACACAAGACAACATATCGAGTTATAATTATATCATCACACTGTGTATTATAAGGGATTATAGGTTAGTAGTTTTCTACCTCGTTATGTGTCGCCTGATGGACAGACAGACAGACAGAATAGACGCAGACCTGCGGACAGACAGGTAACCTCTGCCCGCGCTCCTTCCCTCCCTCTCCTCTCCTCTGAGGTGTCTGAGTCCAGTGTGCCGGGATCAATATGTGTATTCACCTGTAAACTCACGACTGTAAGTCATATTCTGTTGCGTGGAGGTGATTCCAGCGGGCTGTTTGGAGGCATTAGCGGAGGACATTGAGCGCGCTAATCATCCCTCATCTCTAAGTAAGCGGCGCAGCTTCAAATCACAAACTTATCAGTCAGCCTGACATGAGCATGTGTTAAGACCCCTTTGAGTGCTAAATGCAATCACGAGTCCCATTAAGGTCAGACCCGGGAATCCACGTTCCTCCACAGCCCCCATGAGCACCACCTCCTCCACCACTCAGCCCGTGTTGATTAGCGCCGTAAATATGCAATAAGTTCTCTCTCTCCGCGCTGAATGGAGGCGATAATGGGCCGTTATCTTATCCCGGTCAGGGGGGAAGTGTTCGGCTGTTGTTGACCCGCAGAGAGGAGCCGCTGCCGCGCAGGAAACGCGCCGATCTGCGCCCCCGCGGAGAGCCGAGCCGCACGGATAATGAAATGAAGGCCAGATAATAATGCTCAGCGGCTTCCGTCTGACATGGAAACATGGATAATATTCATTTAGTGCTGGAGGGAGAGAGGCCGATAGATAGACAGTTCACTGCACCTACAGTCACACCGTGCGTTCACGTACAGACGTACAGACCGTTCAGATAATAATAAGAATTATAATAATCATTTAAAGACGCACAACATCCATTCTTACCTCTTTATTAATTACATCCAATTCAACGTGTTGGTTCTGATTTTACCCAGCAGGCCTGACATTAGAATAAGACTTGGTTAATTAATAATTGCACTTAAACTGAATGCGCGCGCAGTTTCCTTCAGGCTGCAGTGAGTTTTAAACGACGTGTTCAAATTTTTCGCAACAAAAACTGTTTCCCGGTTCTGACTACATGTGTTGGACCGGTATAATTTGTAGATTCTGATGAATCCCTCTGTTCTGACCGGAGGCCCAGTCCGCCCGCACCCTGGTCCAGTGTCGCCTCGCCGTGCTCCATACATTACGATGCCTCCGCTGACAAGGAAATAATCGGATTACTCTGCAGGCAGAGCCCGCTGACCCGCGGCAGAGTTTCCAAAAGTCTGCAAACAGTGCGGATAATCTTAATTGAATTAATTCTCAATACACAGACCTGTGGCCGCTCACGGCGCGAGCTGCAGCAGCTGATCCCGGAGCCGCCGCTCCGCCGTGACGTCAGCAGCCTATAAAAAGCAGCCCTGCTCTAACTGGTCCCACCAAACCCAACAGTCCGCATCCCCGAGACGAGCTCGCGGATTCGCGCATGCAGGGAAGAAAAGTAGCCTCCAGAGTGATCATGACGCAGTTTTAGGAGAACTTTTCCCCCCCCAACCGGAACTCTTTGAGGAGGACATTTTTTTCTGACCGAGCACTTTTCACTCCGTCCAGTTCTTCCCGTCCTGTCCCCGAGCCGCCGCGCACCGGTGTGATGCCCGCCGGGATGTTCAGCATAGACAGCATCCTGTCCGGCCGGCCGAGCTGCAAGGAGCCGCTGCTGCTGCACCGGAGCGGCCCGGTGGTGCTGTCCGCCGGCCTCACGGACTCTATCTACACCGACTACAACGGACTGTACTCGGCTACTTGCGGACCTTCTCCCCCCGGGATTCAGTCGGTGAACGGGACTCGGATTGGATATAACGGTTACTACTACGGACAGCTGCACGTCCAGGGCGCCGGAGGAGGTCCGCCGTGCTGCAGCTCTGTGCCCGGCCTCAGCCCGCAGCAGTGCCCCTGCATCCCGGCAGGTAGGACGCCAGACTCCCGCTGTCTTTGCACCGGCTTTTGACAATTACTGTAGCGTGGAACTCCTCAGAAATCAGCGCAGAAGCGAAGTTTTAATTAGAACCTTTTCCTCAGTAACAGTAAGGAAAATATAAAGCAGTGTTTTTTACATAAACCCACAAAATGTTCGATGACATTTTATATAAGAATGTATTTGAAAGTTTCCATGAGTCACCTGATGCTGGACATGTTTAAATCTAAAGACACACTTCTGCTGACACTAGTAAATATGTTTGATCTTCTGAGTAAAACAACAGAGTGCAGCGGTATTCACGCACACAATAAACTGTGAAATTCTTCGCACTGAAACATTTTCCAGACACCAGAACAAATATCCTCGCTGCTTTTCACAGTTTGAGTTGATTTTTTTTTTTTAAATGCATGAGCTAAAATATTCGCACGCATGAAATGAAAGAACCGATCCCAAAGTTTAAGTGTCCTCCTTCTTTACGCACCAGCTGTGATCCGCCTGAACGCAAGTGCAGATCCGTCAGGACACTGTTGTGTGCGTGTGTGTGACTCCGTGTCTTCTCCGCTCTCACCGTGCAGGCTACGACAGCCCGGGCTCGGTGCTGATCTCTCCGGTCCCGCACCAGATGATGTCCTACATGAACATGAGCAGCCTGTCGCGGACCGAGCTGCAGCTCCTCAACCAGCTGCACTGCCGCAGGAAGCGGCGGCACCGCACCATCTTCACCGACGAGCAGCTGGAGGCTCTGGAGGGCCTGTTCCAGGAGACCAAGTACCCGGACGTCGGCACCAGGGAGCAGCTGGCCCGCAAAGTCCACCTCCGGGAGGAGAAGGTCGAGGTCAGTGCAGCTTCCTGCGTCCTTTAATGAACTCCGCCGGTTCTGATTGTTTGCACGGTCCAACACAGACAGAACCGACAGAGCTGCTCTCACCCTGCACCTCAGAATATTGTTAGACACACAGAGACCCGTTCACATTATTCTTATCATTATTGATATCATTATTGTTTATATTATTATTGTTAGTTTTATTGTTATTATTATTATTATTCATAATATCGTTTTATTATTAGTATTATCATTAATATCGTTTTGTTATTATTATTATTATTGTTATCAATTATAATCATAATATTATTTTATTATCATTATTATTATTATTTGTTGAGTTTTAGGAAGAGGAGATTTTTAATAATATTATTATTTTCACTGTCTCGTCGATCAGTCCGTCTATAAAAGCTTCCTCCGCTGATGGTCTGTCGGTGCAGCCGCTGACTCTGATTATAAAATGATTATTGAGCCGTTAAATGTTGACATCAATACAATCAACGGTTAACTACGAAACGAAGAACTGACACCTAAATTAAATGCAGTGATCTTGTAAAGCGAGAAGTTTGGCAGGGTAGTGTCTGAACTGAGGGGAAGAACCACACAAAACCAGAAAAGAAAAGAAAAGAAAAGAAAAGGAAAGAAAGGAGGATGGAGGAGCGGGCTGTGGTCTCAGGCCTCTCCACAGTATAACAGCAGCTCAGTCTTCATTTAAAATAGAATAAATGTAAAATAAAACTGACGGAGCAAAACCAAAAGTAGGTCACAGAAATGAGTTCACTGATCACCCAGAGGAGATTTACTGCAGCCGCAGATTAGACTTATAATTATTATGATTATTATTATGTTGTTTTGTGTGCAGTCTTAATTAATTTACAACAGAGCTGTGATCATCTGGAGTCCACACTGCGCTTCAACATGTTTCCACCTGAACTATACAGACACAATATATTTCCTGTAGGCCCAGTGATGATCATAATAATAATAATAATAATAATAATAATAATAATAATAATAATAATACAATGAATCTACGGGTCCAATTATTTTGGCGTCACAGTAATAATTCATGATAATATATTAAGACTGGTCCGATGATCTTGTCGCAGGTTATCAGGTCGTTTTATATACGTTTTTAAAAAATGTAAAACAAAAACCCGGATCAGTTCCAGGAGCAGACTCTGTTCCTCCCGCAGAGTCCGGAAGAATCAAAGCTGCAGCAGTAAATTGAACCCTGGCGGTCTCAGTCTCAGTCAGCGCGCAGAGCTGCTGGCTCGTGTCCGTGACGCGCGGCCTCCTGTCGGCCTGCTCCGGGCTGACGCTAGCCCTCAGGCGGGACTTACAGGAGCACACACGCTTCTGGTGTAGACATTAAAACTCTCTTTCTCTGTCACGTAGGTTTGGTTCAAAAACAGACGCGCGAAGTGGAGGAGGCAGAAACGCTCTTCATCAGAGGAATCAGAGAACTCTCAGAAATGGAACAAATCCACCAAAACGTCCGCGGAGAAGCCGGAGGAGAGTAAAAGCGAGGTGGACTCAGACAGCTGATAGTGACCCGCGCTCAGTGTGGCGGACCCCGCCACGTGCCGCCGCTGTGATCTGACGTGTCGCCATGTTGCACAGTTGTACATATCTACATTTTATTATTGATTCTGTGTCCGCTATTTATATTTAATTTAAGTCTTTTTGTAGCTGAAGTCGCGCCGGGACGTGACGCCCGGCGGACCGACTGACACGTCTGAATATATCGTAATGTTATATGTGACATTTTTATTGGATATTAAATGTTGTAATTCTGGTATTTTTCTTCCGTTGTAACATTATTCATTGCGCTCAGCCGGCCGCAGGGGAAACACCCCGCGGCGCAGCGCAGCCGCACTGAGCTGCGTCAACAACAGCACCAGTTTCTTCTGTTACTTTATTTTGAAAATAAGAAAACCTACGTAAAAGGACAACGAGTATACATTAAAATACTAATGAAACACCACCAACACGTTGTCTGGCTCTTTTTCTTCGTGCTTTAAACAGCAGGCCTGCTGTAGACAGACAGGACAGACTCACAGCGGCTCTCCTGGAGGATCCGCTCAGTCCAAAACCCAAACACCAAGCGCATGCGTCAAAAGTAGAACTTCACCTGCCGTCTCGTACCTGCCGTGGCACCGCACAGTCGGTGCGTGGAGCGCGTGTCCGAGCAGAGACAACATGTAGACCGCATCATGACCTCTGACCAGTCCTGGTCCTGGTCCTGGTCCCGAGCGTCACTAACATATAAACGGATAGCTGTCCCCGTGCTGTGAAGGTGAGGTGGAGACGCGCGCATGACTAATTAGAAATAAAGAGCTGTACATGATATTTGTGTCAGGTAAAATACGACCAGAGATTTTATATTATAACTAAGAAAAATAAATCTTTACGGCACAGGAGAAAAAAAAAACTAAAAACATTTGTTTTCAAAATAAGACTCAGTCGTTCAGCGTCACGATAAAGTTCAGAGCTCAGAGGTCAGCGCGTCACTTTATCATTTATATTCATAAAATAAAGATATTTCATTTTATCTATTTACAAATATATAATAACATACATTAATAACACGAGATACAAATAATCATCACTATGGAGAAGGTTCTGAAATAACATCCAGACTTTCACGCTGAGAAATATGTTTATTTCGGATGAAATACAGAAGCACAGCTCACTGTGATCTCTGGACCGTAAAGTCAGACTCCTCCAGGTGACAGTGCGCTGCTGGGTGGAGGCTGCTGCTCTCCTCTCTTCTTTTCTTTTAAGTCCTGCAGCTCAGACTCAATGATGATCGATGATCAGGTCCATTAGATTCACTCATTAGTCTGTAAAGTGTCCTCAGTGATAGAGACGTACATCTGTCACATACAAGAGGAGTACAGCCAATCAGCAGCCCCCACACTCATCTCATTATACAATATGTCATTAGGACAGAGATGTATATATATATATATATATATATATATATATATATTGCCGGTCACATGGCAGGTTTGTTTTTATTTTTTGCATTAATGTCTGACAAATTATGTATTGAAAAAGATTAGATAAACAGAGTCGGCCTGTAATAATGACAAAACCTCCTCTCCTCTTAAACAGCGCCTTCCCTTTTTGCTGAGCTACGGCAACACCACTTGGACAAACCACATGCAGAACCTTTGCACACCGTAAAAATAGAAATAACAATGACAGTTCGTTTAGCTGTGCTTGTGAATTCATTTGTTAACGATTGGTCCGGAAACATATTATATTATAATATAATATTATATTATATTATATTATATTATATTATATTATAATATTATATTATATTACATGATATTATATTATATTATAATATTATATTATATTACATGATATTATATTATATTATAATGGTCCGGAAACATATTATATTATAATATTATATTATATGAAGTTATATTATATTATAATGGTCCGGAAACATATTATATTATAATATTATATGATATTATATGATATTATAATATATATATATATATATATATATATATATATA
>CAEMYA010000209.1:569460-613845 GCA_903131615.1 Diplodus sargus
GATACTCCCTGCCTGTGGCTGCCCTAATCAGCACACAGCCGCTCTGTGTTTTAGTAAAACTGTATGGTCATTGTAACAGAAACCTCCATGTTTGTAATAAGACAGCATCATTTGTTTCCTTTTTGATATCATGGGGTAGGTGTGACATCCTTCTCTCTCTTCCTCATCCTCTTCTTTGTCTCTGTCTTCTGCTTCTCTCTCTACATGTAGGTGTTTAATCTGGCATACTGTCAGGCCTGTTGTGTTATTAAACACATTGTTGGTATTTGAGCTGTCACTGTATAGTTTCCTTATATTCAAGGCAAGGAGTATGGAATATGGAAAATAGTTTGATATTAACATTGTACAATGTGTCTTTCTGTCTGTGTCATATTAAACAAACTGTGTGAACCACAATGTTGTTGCTATTATTTATTAATCGATTTTCATTATGGATTTAATGTTTTTATATATATATATATATATATATATATATATATATATATATATAAATAAATAAATAAATGTGTGTGTGTTTATATATAGATATGTATACATGTATATACACATGAATGTGTATATGTATACAAGAATGCATTTTATTTAGTTTAGTGTCTTTTATTTAGTGCAGTTTATTGCTTTTTTTAATAATGTGAATTACTGAGCACATTTCAATATAAAAGTAACAATTACCCAATTGCTTTTTTTTTTTTATCTTAAGCTAACATTTGGCAGCACCACTTACTCTCCAGCACTGGTGCTTTGAGGCTGCTTCAAACAATCAGGAAAATTATTATCATTAGTAATAGTAGTATTATTGTTATTGTTGCTATTACAGCATATACATGGTTTGTCACCCATTAAATATTTATATATAGATGGTTATATTATTTTAGAATACACTGTAATGTGTTCATTAATTTATATCACATTTGGGGTGGATTAATAGAATGTTTTGTAAACAAATACAAATTAGGTGACCCTGTTATGTTATTATGTAAGAACATTTAAAAAAAAAAAATCAAATAGATTAAAGAGATAAGAAATTGAAGGGTCACCCTCTTCACAACCCTTAACCCCTGCAGGAAAAACTCCTCATCACAATCCATCCATGAATATCCCTCTAACTCTGGGTAATATAACGACACTGAAGGGTTTTATGTTATAAATCATGTATATTATGTGTGGTTAATATGGCTGACGGCTTTGAATACTACAACACCCACAATCACAGTCAGTCAGAGGTGTAAATCACAGCTGTAGCAAACCAGAACATTCAGTTTATCATTTGGAAACAAACATTGCACTGCGGCTGCTGACTTCATCCAAAATTGACCAGAATGCATTTGGGTTGATTCAAAGTGCTCATTGTTTAAACCAGTTCCTACAAAATATAAACTTTCCCCTCACAATTTAAAATGGATGATAGAGAACTTTATCCTTTTGGGACTGTGTTGTACTTCTTGCTTTATCTTCATGCACAGACTCTAACTCTTTATCAAAGAATTGTTTTTTTGAATGCAGTTGCTCATCTACAGGAGATTTTCAAACTATAGCAAACTTGTAGAGCTCTGACTGTCGGCCATATCTGTTGTACAAGACGTTTCCCCCCAACCAAATAAACGACATTATGGGAACATATGAACAGAACAGATGCAGATGAAGCAGATGGAAGAGTAAATATCTCGGTGTTTGAGTAACATTCCTGGACTGCAGTTAACATGACCAACTGATGAACTGTGACAGTAGCAGTGAATGAGGAGGTGGCTCGTTCCACCATGCTGCTCTGTGGTTTCATAGTTCGACTTCTATTCTGGAGGTCTTTAAGACTCGCCTTGCTCTGCTAGGGGGGTATAATGTGTTTTCTGTGGTGGGCCCAAGCCAAGGAAAATACACCTGAGTAATCTAGATGAAGTATACCTATCAAAACACATGTCCACCTCGGCTGCCCTGCAGGTTGTGCACCGCAGACTGGGGCAGTTGTGGTTTTTCAATTGGTTGGTGATGGAGAGTGAGTCAAGCATATACTGGGATGAAGGTCTGACCACTTATTACTGTGTCAGGGTGAAGCTGAGGCTGCAGGCCCCTGGGACAGGGTGTGGTTTGGGGGCTGTGGGGTTACAGGGAGTATAAGGCAAAAGGCAAGGGAGACAGGCCATGAAGGGAAGTAAGATACTTGGTGCTGAATAACAAGTGTACTGAATGAAGCTAAATTAGCTGTAGAGAATTGCTGTTAAACACTAGATGCAAACATAAAGCTCAAAGTGTTCAAGATTTGTTGGGAACAAACAAGCAGCTGATGACTGTGTGGACCAACATCATGGAGCAACCAAATCATCTCAATAAATGCACACAAACCACAGATGTGTTGGAACTTTACCTCTCTTTGTGTTGCAGTTTTGGGTTACCTTGCTTCTCGCTGGATATGGAGGTTCACACTACGCTTTGTCTTCATGCCGGCTCCTTTACGAGACTCTACTACCTACGTTTACCCATAATACCCTTCTCTGCGTAGGCGCTCAGCGGTGTTTACATGTATCTCAACGGAAGCATAATTGCATCTTTATAGAGGTAAATGATGATATGATGAACTTTGGTTTTCTTCAAATGTGAGGATCTAAATATTTTGGATTCAGTGAATCAGAATGTCTTTCATAGCTGCCGGGGACACAAATCAAAGAAGACCAGGTCAAAGGCCTATAATCACTTGATTTGCAGAGTGAACTCATTAATGTGGTTATGGTGAGGAGAGGAATGTGGCGACACGGCTGGGCCCTCAGGTTTACATGTGGGTGTTGGGGTGTTGGGGAGCTGTAGGTGATCGTGCCCCGCTGACCTGCAGTGGAATGTTTTCCACCAGTCCAATCCCACCTTCAGGGGATTTCTGGGTTCGTAGCTGCTGCTCACCTCTGTCGCCGACATTATCCAGAATACGTTCACCGCGGCACCACCTGAAACTTCCAGCAGGGAGCACATTTATATCACCATGCAATGTCAACCCATCCTCCCCCACCCGCCTCCACCCAACAGGCACGGACTCACAGTAGATCGCTTGTTTTTGACCCCAGAGTGTCCCCCCTTGTCCTCCTCCACTCTGTCTCCTAGTTGCTGAGAGCGAGGGATAAATAAAACAATGTGTGGATTAATGATCAAGTGATTTGAAGGCTGTGTTCTTCCAAGGCCCAGTGCAAACCGCTCTTTATTTACCCAAAGGATAAATCAAAATTATGGGCTGTATCAACAATAGAACGGGGCTCCCCAGAGGAAAAGACTAAATGATAGATCATCAGTGGAAAAGACTTTGCTATGAATTACACAAAGTCCCTTCTGTCTAGTTATCTGTTAATAGCTGCTCCTTCACACGCAACAATATGACACGTTGATTAATCCAGGTTTTCTTTTCAATAGTCAGAAATACAGAAATCCACTGTGGATTATATCGCATGGTAAGAAAAGTTAAAAGCGACACCAACGGTAGTTTCTCCAGTTTGATAAAGTGTTTTTGGTCAGCGAACAGAAAATATATATTATGATCAGGTTTGACAGAGAAAAATCTTTAATCAAGTTCAATAAACTGGTCTTTCCTTCAGCTTTTAGTCATGACTCACATTATGACAGGCCGTCATACCAAATATTGTGGCAGGTAAATGTTGGGTGAACCATCGCCTGTGTCGTGCTGGGCTCTGATGTTCTGAGTCCCTACCCCGGTCAGAACCAGTAATTCTCCAAAGTTAAGTCCAAGTCCTCGTCAAAGCACATCTATCTAACTGATACCACATCAATTGTATCTGTTTTTAATACAGTACATATAGTGTATACAATATAATCCACTGAGACTATACATCATTTAACTCATCAAGTTTGACAGTCTGCACATTAAGTAATAATTGAGATGATGTTGTAGAGACTCTGTGATGCTTCTTCTGTTGATTAATGTCAAAAAGATCCCAAAATGTCCTTTTCACACATGAATATTAAACGGCTAAATAATATTTTTTTAATGTTTGATTTGGCTGTTAAACAAGTGAAAAATCACACCGATAATTTTTTGTAATATCTTTATTTTGCAGGAGTTATGTAGATGTCCACTGCAGTGAACACAGGGCATCAACCGTACAGAGAGTGATCAGGAAGAAGATGGCAGAAATATTATTATCCAGATTTTAACAACATTTCCCTTGTAAATCTTTTTCTGTGACTGGAAATATATCCGTCCACTGCAGTGGGTGTAGTGAGCACATATTCTGTTTACTGGAAATCTGATCAAATCAAATGTCTGTTTACTGAAACTATTAAAGAGTAAATCATATCACAACTTTAAATAAAACACACACAAGAATGCTAAATCTATTTCGGATCTATTCATCTATCTATTCAGAATATACACTCCCACTGGAGTGGGTGGATGTAATCTATAATCTGATCTAAAATCTGGATAAAAGCATCTTAACATCTTATTTATTTCTTATGTGTTTGTTTTTGTTTCTGGTTTACTGAGAAGAGGAGTTCACAGTTATTCCAGAGGAAAATGTTGCATTTACTCTTCTCTCCGCCATTTTGAATTTATCAAACCGTATCTCAACATGACAGAGATACAAGTAGAAGATTTAAATGCAGTAGCGGGCACTAGGGGCTTTGGGGGTCCCGTCGTGGTGGTTGCGATGCTGTGCATGAAAGGGTTGAATCTACTTGAAATCATTTAAACAGTAAAACCTCTCAAAGGTAAATACTTCTATAAGCATATCGTCTCAGCTTGGTATCTCATCATATTGCAGAACTTTATAGCCGATTTAATGAACAGGGTTATGTGTCAACACAACAGATTATCATTAGGTGGCGATGAGGTCCAGAGATGAGAGCTTTAGTGTCATTATTTGCTGGTAAGTAGTGATCGCATTTATTCAAGTAGGGCTGTTTTCTTGAACAAACAGAGAGGCTCATTCCACTGACTCCCCCAGAGAGATCATCACATCCTCTGCCTTCTGTGTCTGGGACACTCCTAACCAAACATCCATATATATCACCACTTCCATGATTATTCCTGTATACAGAGAGAAATGCTTGTGCTTGTGGATTCTCTATATTTAGTGTTGAGGGCAGTGCTCAGTGTTTCCTATCTTTCAACATGTATGTCCTATACAGCTTCCCCCAGAGCTGCCGCTTCACCAGCGAACAGCTGTATCTGCTTATGGCTGACATACAGGGAGTAGATCCTAATTGACTGTTGCATTAGATTTGCTTGTCAGGCTGCCAACTCCCGCTTTAAACAGCTAGAGGTCTGTTGTTCCCTGCTGAGGAGAGGACAGTGTGCACATAGGCTGAGACGTACGGCAAAGTCCTGCTTTAACTGTGAAAACTTTGCAGATATGTGCGTCCACACGGGCTGATTCTGCCCTCTAGTGGGGCAAAGCTGTAATACAGTAAAGGCAGGATCTGAGTTGTGTAAGAGCCTGTTACCTCGTTTATCTTTTACAATATTTCAATATTTTTCTCATTTGTCCATGGGGACGGCAAGGGTTTGTGGGATACCCCTGCAGAAAACATCTGTAATATACAGGAGGATATATTGGTGCCACAGTTCATTGACCTGTGTGACTGACATGGTGCAAAGGGATTTTCTAACTAAACCATATCTCTCAGTGGCCCGCTGCAAATACATGGCTATTTATTCCAGTATCCCTCTAGACACTCCTCACAGGAGGCCCCTTCATGCATTTCCCCCTCATCTGACATCCCAGATGACCAGGACGTATACACTTTATATTTATCTGGCTATGGAAATCGTCTATTTTCATATTAAAGGAGTAAAGTGTAAGGATTTTAGTTTAAAACATTCAAAAATAACCTAAAATGATCAACGGTATGTGAGGAAACAATGAAGGTATGAATCGACAGCAGGCCGTTTCTTACACATGGCATTTTTACAAACGATGAACAAAGGCACAGTATTCCCAAAACTAGTGGGAATTATTGATATTTTCAGCCCTACTGCCAACAATGCAAAGACAAGAAAAAGGAAGAAAAATCATAATTCTGAAACATCTGAAAAAACTGTTCCTGTGATAAATAATCAGCAGGCCCCATCCTCCTCGTCATTATCATGATGAAGCCAGAGTCTTTTCCAAACGCTGAGATATCGACAGCATGCACTGGTCTGCGTCTCATGTTGCCTTGTTGGTTTTCCAGACAGATGACACGATATCTACACAATCTGCTTCACCCGTTTCCCCCACCATACATGTACACAGACTGTGAGCTGCAATCAGAGCTGCGACTCTCTGCGGCCTCCCGGCTCCACATCCTCTCCTTCACCGCACTGAACAAACAGCGAAGTCAAGCTTGATGGACAGCCGGTTTACAGGGCTCGTCAGGTATTAACAGATTTGATTCTTACTGGAAGAGGAAGGACCTCTGGGAGGGATCAGAATCGCTGAGGAGGCGTGGACGTCTAGAGCCAAGAATCCTTGTATACGTACGGTCACGGTCAAGGGAAGGTTCATGCTCTTCTGTCTGATACACAACTGTGTGAGTGTGTTGTCTTGTGCTATTACACGTATCAGCATGACACAGTTTTACTATTAACATTAAGTTAAATTAGATCAGGGCCAGCTGAACTTTAATTACACATTTAAGATAAACACGTCTACTACTACCATCATTATTATTTTCTATACTTTTCCTTTAAATTACCATCAATCAATTAGTTAGTAAATCCGGCTCATAACATGTAAGATGTTGGGTCCAATTTATCTATGGCACATGGTCGGATGTCCATGGCACAAGTTCAGGCATGTTCAACTCCCTTTGAACAAGAGTTTGTGTGTGGAATAACAATTAAACCATCAGATCAACAACTCCATTTAAGCAACTGCATCAATATTTAACTGAGGAGTAAACGTGCTGAAATACGTGCCTGTGTCTGCAATAGTGATATGTGGATCTCAGGTGGCCAGTGTCATAAAAATTCAGATTAATAGCGAATGGGAGGCAGCGGGTGGGTGTGATAATACATCTTTAATTAGGAAAATATGAAGTACACTACCACTAGACTTACGCTGATGACCTGCCACTGATTCTACATACTCGATCAGCCAAAAAGCAGCCGACAAAGGCCGTCCAGTGCCAACAAGAGCCCTGAAAGCTCAATGACGGCCACGGCAATGGCCAACGGAATCTTGTCAAAATGACAGAAAAGCAGCCTGTCCAGTCATTACAGCAGAGTGTACATGCGTTGTGAACCCAACTGTGTACAGGCACCTCTAACTAACTGAGTCATGCCTTCTTTAAACAGCAGGAAAAGTGCTACACCTTTGACAGTAGACCAGCTTTTTGTTGGTGTACGGCACAGTCGCTTCCTGCTGCCTGAAGATAGCAGTGAAAAGACCACAGGCACAGCGTGGGTACTGGAAGGGAACATTACAACTGCGTCAGTCAGACACTTGCGTTGACTTGAGTTGGCTCCTACAAGCAACTCATAAAGTCCATTCTAGTCCAGTTTATTTACTGCTGTCCCTTTTCCTGAAATGTCTTTCATTGGCATTCTATTGTAAAGTAATGAAATAAATGCTTGATGTAAGTGTCCAGAAATCAGTTACTGCATGAAAAGCTGTGTTAATCATTTTCATTAAGTGCGACAAGCTGTAAATACAACAATGACATGGAAAGTCTTTTTGGCTGCTAAATACTATACTCACCCCGTCTCTACTGCTGAGCCCAGCCACCCTGTAGAGGAAACTCATCTTGCTTGTATTTGCAGTACCCCCACAGGATTCCCTGGGGGACTCCATTGGACTTCTGGTCCAACTCCCATGAACCCTCCAACAACCCTGACAGGAAAAAGAGCAGGTCAACTCGTCCACGGCCAGAGAAGAATCTGCATCACTCCTCCTGAATCTGCAGTTCGACCATCGGTCACATCTTTCATCTGGTCATTTTCAAATTCAATTGACAATGCATGCATCTCAGTCTCTGTTAATTTCATCTGTACTATTTATTTTGCAGAAAGTAGTTCCAATAAAAACTGTGCATGATGTGCTTTTTGGTTTATCCACAGTAACAGTAACAGGACTTTTTCTTCAAGAAAAGCCACACTGATGTTGATGTACTCGGATGTGACTAGATGAAGATAAAAGCCATTTTTAAAACGAATGAATGAACACCAGTTTAGTTGATATGAATCAAACGGACATGTATGGTAAACGAGTCATTCCAGACCAGCTCGACTCGGCCCTCACAGTTTGTATCATGGCTTTTTTTTTCATATAAAATCATGTGATCCAAACCCATTCAAAAAAACAGAGAACCATAAGGTAGAATTATGTAAAGACCCACTGAATGTGCTATTACTGATCTGCAGGGTTTATCGATGTCCAGGACAAATTTCAACCCAATCCAGTACAAAAATAAGTGCATGCTGAGACTCAGACTACACATGAATCAATGAATCATAACAAAAATGAAATGTGGCTGGATGGAGGGCCAGATGTAAAAAATGGAATAACCCAAATGAACCCTTGTGTTTTTTGATGTGGCTGAAGAAACCATTTAAAAGTTACCATCTGTATGAACAGAGACTCAAACATGTACAACAGTACAAGACAGATGTCAAGGTCTTGTGTTTTCATCAGTGTCTCGAGGCAATTCAGTTCTGTAAAATACTGCAACATTACCCAGGGTGCCCTGAATATGCAGCCTGTGAGCTTAGAGTGCACAGACAACATTGATCTGAACACCTCTGTGAAGTTCCATGACCTGTGAAATTCGCTTTAAAGGCAGCTAACACACAAAGATAAATATTTGACTTCGCTTTTCAGGTGAGTTGAGTAAAAGGGCAGTGGGCTGTGTTTAAAGATGGATGATAGGATAAGAGGGTGGTGGTTGTGGAGGTTCATAGAAACTGATATTACTTGTGATTACAGTCATGTCCACTGACCCCAGAAAGACTGCGGTGTTGGCAGCCGCTCCCCTGTTTAATCTCCAGCTGCTTGGTGAGTAATTGGAAGTGAGAGCTTATGTATTTTTGTAATGAGCTGACAGCATATTTCCACTCCTTGCCCAAAAAGCTTGCCTAATCAACATGGTCACGCTGTTTCTCTGTTAGTGACAGCTCTCGCCACAATGGCTGTGACAAAACAAAACGTCAACTGCTGGATGGACGTGTGTATATGTATGTGTGTGTGTGTGTGTGTGTGTGTGTGTGTTTTGGGTGGGCTTCAACTGCTCCCCTAGTGCTGCATCAACATCCCTCCTTCAGTCTGCAGCCTTGGACGTGAAGCCTCGCTCACTCGCTCGCTTGGCTCAAAAGCCCTCTTGTCCCCGCCGCATGATCTATGATTTACATGGATATGGCATGTGTGTGAATACAACCTTTGTACGTCACAGCCACACACACCGTGACCTTATTCACTGTGCGATGGTAACAGAGCTTACAGATGAGGAATGTTTTCATGAGGCGCTGGTCGTTGAGAAGAAGCGCGTAATGACACGTGCATCATGACTTTTCTTCATCTTTATCCTCGCCTGAAATATTAGCAATCAAACACTGTGTTTCGAAAACCATTGAGACCTAATAGAAGTAGCAATGTTTTATTCATCCAAAAAGAAAAAGAAAACCTGGTCTTGTTTTTTAAAATACTGGCCGTTAAACGTTCCCTGTTGAATCTTAAAGCTTTTATCAAGATGTGAAAAGAAGCAAAAGTATGAGAACATTTCCAATTCAAATAAACAAGACCAATTTTTTAAATGATGTTAAATTGTTAATTGTTAAAGATGAACCATGGTTGAGTCGAACATGTCTCATTTGCTCTGACTGCCGGCACAAAATACACGTTTTAGATTCTGCTACCTCCTGCTCTGTATAACCCAACATAACCCTGATGATGTCATCAGGGTTATTTGAGCCAGTATTTCTTCAAGCAAAGCCGGCGCAACACTGGGGACATGGAGTTTGAAAGACAAGGACATTAACCAGGCAGGAAGGGTCTCACAAAGTTGACTTGCATGGACAGAAGATGCAGTGTTTTTGGAGAGTGACCTGTACTTGGGACTAAAGTCAGAATATCTCGGTCTCTTCTGTTCACATGTTGACCTTTTAAAGAAATAAAAAAATTGAAAGTCACCAACTTTATGGAAGTACAACACCAGATTGGTGTACTCTTTACACCAATTCATTATGAACTACTTGAATGTCCGACTTGACTTGTGAATCCTTAACAATGGTTATGATTTTCTTCCATTGTATTGTAGTTACAATGATAACTTCCAGTCTGTGAGTTAAGTATGTTGTCAATCATCCAGAAATAACTGAGGCGATTAAAGTGACACCTTTAAGTCCTCAGGAAATGGAAATATGAAGTTTGATACGATCAAAAGATCCAACGGTGCTACAAAAATGGCCCCTGTGCTGAGACTGTTTACCAACTGCTGTTTCCAAGATCATGAATTAACCGCCAACCTTAACTGTATCTGAAGGAAATGCTGCTGTTAAACTTTTAAAATAATATTTCAGTGCTTAGAGAAACTAAATTACATCACCATCAATCACTGTGTCGGGAGCGAGGAGGAAACCTCGGAGACAGAATCGCGAAACCTGGACAAATAAAACCAAATCTGTGGGTCTGGATCAACACAACAACACAGGAGAAGTGAGAAAAGTGAGACACTGTTTGTTTTTGTCTGAACCGACCTTTAAACTGTGTTCAACACACAGTGAAATTGCTGTAGTGTTTCACACCAAAACAACAAATCATCCTTAAGGAATCTCCTAAAAGTCCCACAAGTGTTTGTGCTCGGTCTGCGTGTGCTGTAAGCTGAGACGTCTGTGATTTCTCGCTGGATTGAGAACGCTAAAATCAGGAAATAACAGCAGTGGAAAGGCAAGTGATACAAGAAGGGTCCTGTCTTTTAAATCTGTAACTCAAGCTGATGGGGCTACGTGGGAAATCAGCTTTGGCTGAGGGCTTCACGGATTAGACCCTATCTGCTGCGCTCCCTCTGGGCTGACGCCCCTGACCGCAAACCCCAACCCCTCTATCTCCACCAAGGGGATAGGCCGGCACATGAGAGGTCAGTGTGGATTGCTTTACGGAGGTGTTCCATTTAAAATGCCAAAACAATTTCCCTCTGACCTGCCGAGAGTCTGTTTTGGAAGTTCTCTTGTGCCACTTCACCCACAATGCAGTTCCTGACATGCGACACCGATGAACCCGCCGTAACCTGCGAGGGCGATTACGTCTGGTCAGGCTCCTCTGGGCCTCACATGCTGCAAACCACAAGCAAGAAGGGACAAAATACTCTTGTGTCATGAACACCAGAGACCATCCCAGTGCGTGTTACATATTTCCTGCAGTCATTACAATCACAGCCGCTCACTCTTTTCCCTCCCTGTGTCCTTGTAGTAATCTGGAATCCTGGCGACCAGTCCAGGGCTGCTGAGGTTCTGGTATCTGCAGCACGGGGCACCAATCCATGCGTGACCATATGTAATATAATCAAAAAGTCAGTGCTGTGTTTTATACAACCAATCAGAGCCAATCAGTGTGAGCCCAGTGTGTGATGGGAAGGTGGAGAAGGGGGGGGCTCAGGGGTTGCTGGGGCCCCGGCCGAGTGTGTTACTCATCAGTCTTCCGAGGCCCGGCGCTCTGTTTGGATTGCTGTGTTTGGATAAAGCAGATTGGTTTGCACTTAACCCTGTAATATATGCAAAACTATTCTCTTGGTAATACTCTTTAAGCCTGGCCAGTCACCACTGTGGCAGATGCCGTAAACGCGGCATGGCTTGAAGAAAAATGACACGTAATAAATTGTGACATGGTCACCAAGGAGCCTGTAGCCCCCACCTGATCCTTACACACACACACACACACACACACACACACACACACGCCTTAACTCATGACATGAAGAAGCAGGATATAAAATATGGAATTCAGATCTGCTGTTGCAGGTCAAAGGGTCATTTGGTTAAATTGTGTGTGTGTGTGTGTGTGTGTGTGTACAGGCCAAATAGCAAACTGCAGCTGGCCTCCAGTCATTCAACAGAGCAAACAAAGGGACTTTTACTCACTGCGCCTACTGTTTTTTTAATTTTTTTTTAATCTTTCTATATAAAATCTTGGTGACACGTTTGCTGAGAGTTTAAATGACAAAAGTGGAGCACCTTCACACTGCTCTAAAATGATTTATCTTGTCTCTCACAGTGAGATGAGATGATGGATATCAATTTAATGTCTGTGTTAATCACTGGCTTAAAGCCAGGAAGTAGTTAGTCAAGCTTTGCATAAAGGCTGGAGACAGGTAGCCAAAAAAATGCCTGCTGATGTCTCTAAATCTCAGTGATGAACACGTTTGAACAGTGGTGGACGTCCAGAAGCTTGTGGTGAGTTTCTCTCTTTGGTAATATTAGTGAAGAATTCTCCGTCCACGACGTTATTTAACAGCCTCATAGACGACCACCACCTACAGCTCTGCGTCTGTCTTTGTTTCTTTCTAAACAGGTAATATCTCCACCTTGTTGTTCTCAGAAACTACTGGTTCTGAGTTCTGCCCTCTTCATTGCTTAACATCAATGTCAACATAGATGACGCATAGAGGAACGTGGGTGGGTTTGTATGTAAAGAGGGAATACATGAGCCTGTACAGAACCAGTGCTGTTTGGCAGATATTTTAGATTAAGTCTGAGACTTATTAGTTTTAGTCACATTTGAGTTATTTGAATCCTTCCTAGTCAAGTTTTAGTCATCGTGTTTCTTTCTTTAAACTGTTTTTCCAACATGCCGACAGTTTGATCAGGCTGTTGTACGTACGAATACCTCCCGTAAAAATCACAGTGGAGCTGAAACCGTCCATTAATATTGCTACCTGGCCTCAGAGCAGAACGGTGACAAGGGCCAATCATTTGAATACTATACCATCTGTAAATACTGACTGCTGACTACACCAGGCTAAAATTAAGACAAGTTCTACTGACTGAATCCTGACTCAGAGCAAAACAACTCTAATTTTCAGCAACTCTGAACACAACACTGAATTTTAAATGTTAAGTCCCCCAACACTACACCACTCTTCTACACCCTTCCTGTGGCTACTGCACACAACAGCACTTGAAGCAGTTGAAAATTCCACTTGGTTGAACACACCTGTTGACAGTTGATTTGGATTTAAGTGTCACCTAAATAAAAAAAAAAAAAGACATCTCAAAATACATGACCTGGATTGCCATGTAAATGATGCACGCAACACCGTGGCATTTATAACAGTGATTTTTGATGAACAATACAACATGTTGGTTCAGAAATGAAATGTTAACAGATACTCGTCCAGACACTGATGAACTTTCTGAGACCAGACGGCAGACTGACGATTGCTGTTCAGAGACTGCAGGGCTCAAGGGACATTTGAGTGACGGACAGCCCCGATTCCAAACAGAATGTGATCACTTGCTCATCCGTTCTGACATAAACTTAAACTGAACGCCAAAGCCAATATGTAATGCTTTACTTTATCAACCTCATTGTTTTTTTGTGAATGTGATGGCAGCAACAGGTTTGAAATAAGTTGTGAGTGTTGTGCTCCAGACACACACCTGTGTCTTTCCACAGGTGAACAGGTTCACTGCTTACAGGTGAGAGGATCATGACTGGGTATGAAAGGAGCATCCTCGAAAGGTTCAGTCGATCACAATCAGTATGAGGTGAGGTTCACCAAACACATGATGCATGAAGGAGATTACTGCACAGGAAACAGTCGATGGTAAACATTTTGTTTGCAAATGACTGCATTCTGTTTTAGTTGTTTCACACAACTTCCAAGCGTTCCTAAATCAGGTTTGTAGACAATGATTGACAGCCATCTCTGTTTGTGTTTGATTTACTGTATCATTAAACTATGTGCATAATGACAGGCCCTGCTGTGGAGCGCTGCCAAGAAGCTCTGCAGAGCCTCGTGTTCTATCATGACCAAGTATCCGATGAGATCTCTCTCCATGTTATAAGTAGCCGTGTGGTTTTCATAGTCCACTGCTCCACTGAAATGTTGGCCTAACCCTGCGCCTCACTGCCAGACTCCTTCATGAAACCTAAGAAGAGCCTGGTGCTCCCGACTGGGGTTCAATGCAAATGATGACATAATCAAATATGTCTGTTTTTGCAGAGTTCAGCTGCTCCCCGAAGGCACCTCTATCGCCAGCAACAAACACACACTTTAAAGGTTCTATTGTGAGAAAAGGCGACTTTCATTACCAACTCATCAAACACTGATAGAAGGACGGGTCGGCCACCATCCCACAGAGATTTCTGCTGTTTCAAATAACTGATTTCTCTTATCTTCTGTCTCCACATAAATATACTAACACTTGAAACAAAGGCATGGCGTGCAGCAGTAATGCTTTTCTTCTTTTTAATAACCTCTGTGGGGCTCTCAACCCCCAAGTTTGAAACCAGTGCACTAAATGATTTGTCATGAACCCATCCACAACTTAAAAAAGTCTACAGCCTCACCACTGAACCCTTGTGGTTGTAATGTTCTTTACATCACCCGGTATAAAAGCTGTGGACAGAACAAACACATCCATATGTTACATCAGTGTACCTTAATGTAAAGCAGGCTCCGAGGTTGGGGTAGATCCTGGCAGGGTCATCAGGGCGGTGCAGCCTTTTCCCTGACCCTCTTCTGACCCCCGAGACTTTTTCTGCAGCTCTCTCTGTTGCCTTCACCCCCAGCCTCCCCTCCACCCTCTGACCCCGCCCCTTAAAAACATCCTGTGTGAAGGGCAGACCGTCGAACCTATGCACGGTGGATATGACAAAAAGGAGCATGGAGCACACAAAACAAACATTACAGTGCAGTAATAATATGCAATACTATCATGGTCATGGTAATTAATTGTCACGTATACATTTTTTCCTGCTGCCTCTTTTTTTTCTTTTTAGTGCATATTATGTAGTCTGAAGTACAAATAGAGATTGGACATAATTTGGAGCCAATAGAAATCCATAATTCGAACACTCGTATGTGGAGACATGTTGGGGCACATTGGGCTCGTTGTGTTGTACAGAAGGAACGATACCAGCAGAGGGCAGCAGGTGATTGAGAGGAACATGGAGCTCTGTGAAAACTCACAGGTTTACAGCTGTCCAGATCATCAGTTTGTCCCCATCCACTTTATACTTTCAGTACAGTTCAGACAACGCAGAAAACATTCCGTTTAAACAGGATTCGAGCACAAAACGACCCGTATGAAGCCAGAACAGGGACAGTGAATGTTTGCACTGAAAATAAAATGTGTCATCAAAAAGCAAAAACCTGAACTACCAGAGGAAACATTGGCATTGACACATTTGTATTTGAAAAAAAGTTCTGTTGGCAGTGAAACAAACGCCCGTATTTTATTATTCAGTGTAATTTATTTTCAGTGCCAAACTCATTTTTATCATAATTTGATATTTCTTTAGATTTTTATGTGTTTTTTATGACAATCTTAAGATGTCAACTTTCTGTCACTGTTCTGGCTCTATAGAACAGCCCATTGCTGTCACATCACATATAATCTGCAAAGAGCTAAAACGATTATTAACTTTTTATCTCAACAGAAATGTACTTAAACGATTGCATTCAACATGGCTGAGGTCAAATAAATAAATCCAGGTATTTAAATGCCCCCCCAGGTCTAGGATTACAATTTTAAACTAATGATCAAAGACGATACAGCAGAGCCAGCGATACAGTATCAGTTTTTAATTGGTTTTCATTGAGTTACTTCGTTACCCACAGCACACTTTAGTGAAGGAGCCAGGTGTCCTGGGCTGACGTGGTTACGAGGTCTGCGTATGTGAGGCTGGCTGGATGAGGTGCCGAATATTAAAACTTTGGCGATGGCTGATGGTAAAATGAAGATGATGGGTGCAATGTAAAAGGAAGTGTAGCTACCATAGTTCAATAGGATAGTTCACTTATTTCCACACCCTGGTTTTTATTTCCCAAACCAGACAGCAGTTACATCACCCCCTCTTCAGGCTCCTCACAGGAGGGAGTGAAACACCTCACACCATTCACATTTGATTCTGCAAAACAGGGATTTCCTCTTGTCACTGACTGTGTTTGATGTGAAATGAAGAGCAAAGGTGAATCGCTTGAATCCGTCAAACTTTTCTCTCAATCATTTTTGAAGGATAAAGAACTTTCTCACGCACACAGAAAAGCAACCTGAAACACAGGGAGGGTTATTTGAGGCTACATCTACATCCACCGCATGCTGAGAGGAAACTGGAGACAAGCAGAGTTACAGAGGATCAGTGCGAATGAGCTTGAATTACCCTGACGTGAGCAAAATGAGGAGGGGAGCACCAACACGGTCCTACATGCCCCTCTTCTCCCTCCCCAGAGGAGAGAGGAGTCAAGGTGATGGGCATCCAACAAAATGTGACATCTTTGCTTCAAAGCGTCATTTAAAAGTACAATCAGTTGAATCTGACGTTTGGTATAACTGCATTATCTGTCTATTGTTTTGACAAAACTAACAGTATTTCATTATCTCAGAGCATTGTGTTACTGACAACGTATTGTTGATGGTAGGGCAGGTGTGGTTATTAGAAATTAATAATTACTAATAGTAATTATTCAAATAAATAATCAAAATGAATAATCAATGACACGTCAATCAAACATCTATTATTCAACTACAGCAGCTAAACTGTGAAACTAACAGAGTCAACGTGGGACACTGTTTTGTTTTTCTCAAAGGGAATCCTCCCTCTGCAGGGATCAGAGACTGCGTTGCTCAGCTCTTCTCTAGTACCAGAATGTGTTTGGTAAATGTCATAGCATACAGAATGCTATGTTAAGCATTGTGATGTATGGTAAAATTCTCACTGCGAAGTTTACATCACACTGCTTAACATGGCATTCTGTATGCTATGACATAAACATGGGGCATTTTTGGCCCGTCTAGCAAGGTAAAAGATTGCAGCCTCGCAGGTAAAACCCAAATGTTTGTTTGCTCCCTTTAAGTAACAGCTGCGCTGATGAAAGCTGATGCTTCCGGTAGCTATTTTCATCTTTTCCGTGTATCCGGAGGCAGCGTTTAGGATTTGGTCTGCACCCAGGTCGTCATCACACAACAAATGATGTCCAAGTTTTGAGGGGGCATGCAGTTGGCATACTGACATGTAGACCGCGAGTAACCATGACAGCCCAGGACCTCAACATCCAGCTTCTTCACCTGCAAGTTTGTCTGAGAGCAGTCACCTGGACAGCTGATGCAACAACTGGCTGCAAAACCCAAGAATTTCTTCTGCAGCTCTCATTTTCAGGAGACCTATAATAAATTCAGTATCGAACCAAACTTCATGAATATTTGTGTGACAAAGTAGTTTGTGTTCCACTCACTGATCACCGAAAAAATGAGAGCTGTAGAAATCATTGGAGCTGAACACTGACACGATGTACACAGTGTTTGAGTGTATGTAAGCTTTGGATTGTGACTGCATATATTTTCACTTCAATCTGATTGGTTGCAGCAACTCCCTATGTAAGATGGCTTCTCGTTGTCTGAAACTACTTTCCTGATAAAAGGTTTAATACCACAACGTTGACATGCGTTTTTGCAAGTTAGACATTGTGCGCAAGTTTGCATCTTTTTGACTTGGTGTACTCATCCCTCTCCTGTGCACCTGGATTGTTTTATGATCACTAAAAACTGACTTGGCATGTTATTTGAGTCTATTCTTTATTTAAGTTGAGGAGTGCCATGTTTGGTTAGAAGTTTTTATGCACGTCCACAGGCACACACTTGTATATAAATGCTGAAATCTTCTTAGCAGTTACACCATCATAAAACACAACCAAAACTGTGTGACAGCTACAAAGCCATCTGAAAAGTCTGTCAGAAGTGTTCAGTGGAAGTGGTCAAGTAAGTTCTTCGCTGAAATCTATTAAAAGAAGTTGCTCTAGTGGAAGAAGATAATTCATTCCATCACAGTGAAGTGAGAAGAGAGAAAGGAATGCATCCTGCATGATCACCTCCATCCAAATGAGTCTCCAGGGGAATCAAAGCAGAAAACACATTGTTAGACCGTACAGACTAATGAAAGCACCCAGAATATCACCGCTGTAAGCATCCACTACAAATCACATCACAGAGAGGAATCATTTCTGAGGAAGGTTTACCCCAGGGAAATTAGGTTCTGACTGTTTGCGATCAAGTTCTCAATGTCTATGGATGTTGGTGTGGAAAGAAAAAGGAAAAATAGATCCATGACTATACTCATGAGGTAAACTTAATTTGGACATGGATATGATTGATTACTGAACAGACTCTAGGTCCAGAGATCACAAAGAGATGCTAAATGAACACAAGCAGGAAGAGGCTCTTTCTTTCTGGATGAACTAACCTGATGAGTACACTTACTGTATCTGAAGATATTAAAAAGCTGAACGTATAGAGATTGATTTGATAACTAATTTATAATAGCTTTGTGGCACAGGCCTCTGATATAATTTTTTTGGCCACAAATATACTTGCTAACATCTAGAATAGAAAATAACTTAAAATCCAACACGTAGAACTGAAATATCTAATGAAATATCCAAATTAGTTTGACACAGCAACTCACCAACAGTGACTTAAGGGGGTTGGTGTTTTTTGCTGTTCTTTCTGTAATAAATGTAATAACACGACACTCATCAAGTACCAAGTCATATCATTTAATGTAATGATGGCACTGCAGTGACAATGTAAAGATTCAGAGATGACGATGATGATGATGATAATAATAATCAAAGCTGCAAACAGTGATGATCGACCCCACGCCACCCATGTACGTCGGGCTGTGTCGCTGCCCGGAGGGCGCACGTAGATGCCTGCATGAGCACGGGTTTATTGGTTGTTTTCTGAATTGGTGCAATAACACTGACTGTGTTCACTATGTGGCGCTAGAGATCACCCATCACTTATTAGGGGCCGCTATTGGGCTGTTGTGCCGCACCTAAGGGCAGTTGTGGTATCAAATCAAAGGACTCATGATTTTGAACCTACTTGCCAACACCCAATCATGTTGAATCATGAACAACTTTCACCAGATGTGACATGTGTGCAGAGTTTGGTGAGTTTTGGGGGATGTTTAGGCCGCTTAACATGCGCTTCTTGTTAGAGACAAACATTTTGAATGTACATAAACAATAGGGTCCTTGCACTGATACTGCTCGGGCCCTAATATACAGTATCTCACAAAAGTGAGTACACCCCTCACATTTTGGTAAATATTTCATTATATCTTTTCATGTGACTACATTGAAGAAATGACACTTTGCTACAATGTAAAGTAGTCAGTGTACAGCTTGTATAACAGTGTAAATTTACTGTCCCCTCAAAATAACTCAACAGACAGTATTAAGGTCTGAACCGCTGGCAACAAAAGTGAGTGCACCCCTAAGTGAAAATGTCCAAAGTGGCCCCACTTAGCCATTTCCCCTCCCCGGTGACTCATTAGTGTTACAAGGTCTCAGGTGTGAATGGGGAGCAGGTGTGTTAAATTTGGAGTTATCGCTCTAACACTCTCTTATATTGGTCACTAGAAGTTCAACTTAGCACCTCATGGCAAATAACTCTCTGAGGATCTGAAAAAAAGAATTGTTGCTCCACATAAAGATGGCCTAAGCTATAAGAAGATACATATACAGCGGTTTAACAGGACAGGTTCCACTCAGAACAGACCTCACCATGGTCACACACACAGCGTGTTCTTGCCACTGAAGAGGGCAGTTGTATTTTGCCAATCAGGAGGGCACTTTAGCGCGCATTTTTTTTGCCATCCAAGAGGGCAGTTTATCGTGTGTTAACCAGCCAAGAGGGTAGTTTAGTGAGTTTTGCCAACCAATAGAGCACTTTAGCACACGTTTTGCCTCCCAAGAGGGCACTTTAGCGTGTGTTTTGGCTCCAAAGAGGGCAGTTTATCATGTTTTAACCTGCCAAGGGGGCAGTTTAGTGTGTTTTGCCAACCAAGAGGGCACTTTAGTGCGCGTTCTGGCTCCCAAGAGGACACTTTAGCGCACGTTTTTCCTATCCGATCCGATGGAACCATGTCCTGTGGTCTGATGAGACCAAGATAAACTTATTTGGTTCAGATGGTGGCACATGACGGTGCCCGCTTGTTTTTTTTGCTTCCGGTTTCTTCCATTCTCACGTGTGCCTATATCCACAGGGGTATATATGCGCTAATGGGCTTGATTACTACTTGGATACACCTGTTGGCACACACACCCGCACCCACACCCTCCCACACACACACGATACATGCGTAGCCTAATTGCACCTGTGTGACCACGGGGAGCTGTGTGTGACTTATGCGCTGATAAAGAAGTGGGTGATCGATTTTTTAAACTCCCAAATCTTTCCCCTGTCCCGCAGCAACCAGATCACGTGACTTACCAAATAATTTTGTGATTGGCTGGTGTGGTGCCTTTTCCCCACCAATAGGAACACGTTTTTTTGCTTTCAACACTTCCTCTTTGCGGACACGTTCGTGAGGAAAGCCCGATTTTACCGTCTCTTCCTGCACCAAATGCGCAGCAAACGTGACGGCAAGGTTAGCGAAAAAGCGTGGCGGACATAATAGACCGTATCTCCGGTTTTCCTTGGCCTATCAACACGATTTAAAAACTGGTATATACTTTGAAGGCTGCTTGAACACAAAGTTGGAACTGAGACTCACAGAGGCGCCGTTTCGCTGCTACGTCAGCTGAAATTGGTCATGTGATTTTGACGCGCTGGCGTGTCAATCTACTCCAGAGGGTTAACAGTAAAATCAAGTCTTAAAGGGTTAAGGGGCGTTCACACCGAACGTGATAGACGCGAATGGAGCGGCAACTCTACATTAAAAATAAATGTAAATGGCGCAATGACACGCGATTCAGGTGCGGGCGCGAATGAAGCGTCTGGCGCAGCGTGAGTGTGAATAAAGTTGAAAATATCCAACTTTTCAGGCGGCATTGCGCCACAACATCCAATCAGCGACGAGTTCAAGCCGACGACGTCACTTCCCTCATGTACGGTTGTTTACGGTCGCTCAGAGCAACATGGAGGAGAAGCTGATCGTAGCTGTCTGTGGGCACCCGGTGCTGTATGACACCACTGCGGTGTTCTACAGGGACAAATTCAAAAAAGAGGAGGCATGGGTGAAAGTCGCTGAGGAGGTGGGACTCCCCGGTAAGTTTTGAAGCTATCTGTGGCTTGTTTTACTACGTTACTGACCGCGTTTCTCTATGAAATGTTAGCATCAGTTAGCACTTGTATAGCATTATCCCCCTTTGCAGGATACCACTTCCAGTTTGTGTGAATGTTTATTGTAATATTTAATTTGGTTAGAAGCTAATTTATGCAATGTGCATCTCTTTCTGTGTGTGCGTGTGTGTGTTTGCAGTTGAGGTGTGTCGCAAAAAATGGAAAGGGCTGAGGGACACATACCTCAAAAAAAGAGGGAAGGAGAAAAAGAGAGAGGGTCAGCGGGGGGAAGTTTTAAAAAGTAGCGGTTCTCTGCGGTCCTGTCTTTCCTCAACCCCTTCACCACGCCCAGGGAAACCAGTGGCGACATGGGTCAGGGGGTCGAGGAAGACTGGACCGCAGAGACCTCACATGAAGAGAGCTTGGGAGATGAGGCAGCAGCAGGACCGTCAGAACTGTGGTCAGGAGAAGCAGGGCCATCAGCAGGACCGTTAGTTTGTGATGGTTGCTTAAGTGAAGACATACACATAGTAAAGTACATGTAAAAACACTTTCAAAGTCAGTTGGCAAAAGAGCAGTCTATATGTGTATTGTTTCTCTCACATTTGTTTCCATTAAATCTCAAATGATGCGTTCCCCTATTGTAGAATAAGTTTGGATCATATAATAATAATAATTTCTCTGTAGAGCAATCCTCAAGTGACAGCGAGGGCACAGCTCCTGTTGCTCCTGCTGCTGGTGGTCCTGCTGCTGGTCCTGTTGCTGCTGCTTCGACCAGTGGTATGTACTTTACAGAAGCGGGATTGTGATTATTGTGTTTATTTGTAGGGCCCCAGTCTAAATTGAAAATGAATGTTTACAAACTATGTCATTAACAGAATGTGTGATTTTGATTTCATACAGGTGCACGGACAGGGAAGAGGAAGACAGGGAGGGGCGTTGATGCAGCTGGAAGAAGGGAGGAGATGATAGAGGACCTCCTCATCCAGAGCCTACAGAGGCCAGCTGCCCCCCTGCCACCTCCACCTGCGTGGATTGAGGAGGAGTGGTTTTTAACAAGCCTGGCTCCTTCCCCCCATAGGCTGTCACCCCAGCAAAGGAAGTTTGTTAAATTCCAAATTCATAAATTAATATATGAAAACACATTTGTGACACTTAATTTGGATGCATTGGAGTAGCTGGGACCGAGCCAGGCCAGTTTGTAAATGTTTTGTTATATTTATTCTGTTCTTTTTCTATTAATCACTTTGTTTTTTTTGTCATTTTATTTTTGTATTGATCTTTATAAATATATATTGTGTTTTCAAATTAAAAGTATTGTATATATTTCTTAATGACTACTATTTCTCATGTCATTATTTCACACAATCTTTCAAGTACAATGAGACTGTAGACTGGCCTGTTTCAAAATGATAATTGAAGTAAAGAAAAAGTTTAATGGTGTAATATCAGAGGGGGTCAGTATTGTATAAATTGATGTTACATTCACAGTGAAGGTCTCCTGAACCCTGATGGCCTCTCTCGCCGAGTTGTTCGCCCCAACTCTTTCCAGACCTGGCAGTGGCTCCACCTCACTCCCTGTGACGCTTCCTCCAACTCCCGGTGTCTGGGCTGTCATGCACAGAAAGTTGTAAAGAACACAAGTCGCCTTTACGCACTTCTCTGCCACTTCCGACTGGACCTTGAGGACACGGTGGTACATCCTCCACTGAGCCGCCAGGATGCCGAAGGCATTCTCCACCACCAACCGGGCCCGGGACAGACGGTAGCTGAAGATCCTCTTGTCTCTGGGGAGGATGCGCCCAGTGAATGGCCTCATGAGGTTCCTCCAGAGTGGGAACGCTTCATCAGCCACAAAACAATGAGGCTGGGGTCCTCTGTGTTCTGTGGCTGGTAGAGGCTGGTCTGCTGGCAAGTGGAGGGTTCCAGCACGAAGTGCCCGGCCAAAGGCAGAGTTAGCCAGGATACATCCTTCACTGGTTCTCCCGAAGCCCCCGACATCAATCACCCTGAACCTGTAATTGGCATTAACCACGGCCAAGAGGACAATCGAAAATGTCGCCTTGTAATTAAAAAACTGGGATCCAGAGTTGGGAGGGGCCTTTAACACCACATGCTTGCCATCCAGAGCTCCACAGCAGAGAGGAAAGTTCCACCTCTCTTCAAACTGCTCTGCAATGGACCTCCAGGTTTCTGTTGCAGGCACAGCCATGACGTCCTCGACCAGGCAGTCCCAGATGGCGCTGACCATGGCAGGAACAATGACAGAAACCGTAGAAATTCCCACACGGAAACTGTTGGCAATGCTCCTGTGGCCAGGATCCTGCAACATAGACTAGATAATGGGTCAGGCTTAAATTTTCTTGAAAACCTTAAAAACAGCTCATGGAATATCACTTAAAAATTCTCCAAAGATTGAACATTTACACTTTAATATTAATTTATTGGAAACTGCAATCTTTATTATTAAGAAAAAAGACAACATAAACAAATAAAGAGATAATAAATACTGTATTTGACCAAAAAAAGGAAGTGAAAATTAAAAAAGGTTTGTTTATGCAAGTTTATAGGTTGATATGCATTTAGCACACCAGGTAGGCTCCTGTACAGTCGGTAAAATTAGTAGCATACTTCATATAATGTAGCCTATAATATTTTTACATGTTCATTTTTGCAGTAGTCTACTGTAATTAGTATGAACTACTCACCTCAGACAGATGGACAGGCGCTCTGCAGCTGAGATGGAGCGCCTTTAGTTGGTGTCCAGGCGGGAGATCCTGGCACCGACCCGAGCTAACAGGTCCTCGAACTGGGCTCCGGTCACCCTGAGGTACCCCTGGAACTGTGACAGTGAAATTCCCCCAGCTCTGTGCGTCTCCGGAGGACTTCATGAGCCCAGACACGACGGCAGATGGTTTTCCGGCATTTCTGGGACTTGTACAGCAGGTACAGTGCAGCAACGGTGGTGACATCAGCGTCTGTCGCGTTCGGTCTGAACGCCCCATTAAAAAGCTTCTTGGCTTGATCTTAAGGTTCTCCTAAGAAGGCAGTTAAGAACGCGTCTGGGAAACACCCGTATCTTAGCGCTCCTTCTTAGCCGAACCCTTTTTAAGAGCCTTCTTAAGTCCTTAAGAACGAGCGAATCTGGGAAACGCGGCCAACGTAAGCATGATGAAGCAGCTGCCCGCCTCTGTCTTTGTCGGTGAAAAACCTGAAAAACTCAACATTAACCCATCAGTACAGAGCCGAGCAGTTCCCGAAGACACAGAAACAATGCAAAAACCCAAACGACACAAACACACAAAACACATGCAATAGAGAAATGCTGCATATTGAGTCCCCACAACGGAAGTGTCACACAATGGATGTGTCCACACAACATAAGCGTTAAATAATGGAAAAGCTAGTAGGTCCCGATCTCCCGACCTGGAGTTATAATACTGTCTGGACCAGTCTGTACAACACCTGACGAGAGGACGAGAGGACAAGAGTGGAGTAAAACTTCTAGAGGCGGCATAAAAAAAGGTACGTGGTTTAAACATTTGGTTGTAATCTTCTACAGTAATATAACAATAACAGTTCACAAAGATTAACAGATGTACGTAGCTGATTGTAGTTTTCTGTTGTTTGTTTGTTTAGCTTAACGTTAGTTTAGCTGTCTTAGTTCAGCTAGCTAAAATAAGCAACATCACCGAGACATTTAATTGATCAGCCAGGGGGTTATAAAATGAATAAGAGGAAGGTGGAGAGAGGTTAACACTAGAACGGCCAAGATGGTCATTTTGTCCGTTTTCAAATTTATATGCGCAATAACTTTGTTGAATGAAAAAATGCAATACTGCTGTTACCTGACTTTTCATAAAAAGAGTCTATTTTAATTTAGACTAGTCTTTATGTAAATCACACAAAAGAAAAAGAAAATATGATATGTCCTACCTATTTCGTCCATAAGCGGTCATATTGGCCGCACATCATTTCGCAGGGTTCATTGTTTCATTTTTCGCGGGGTTTGTTGCTTTCTTTTTCTCTATTGTCTCTAAGCTGCGGTCTCCATCTGTGCTTCTTTGTGAAATTTACTTGTAAGCAGGCGCGTCGTTAGACCTGGGCATTCGGGGCTATAGCCCCAGATGTTTTGGGAATAGCCCCGGATCTCTGTGCCTTAAAAAAAAAAAAAATCAAATATAATTGCCTTATAGTGAAAGGTTTTTATGTGGTTGCATATCGAACAGCCAGCAGCCACAAATACAACATTGTCACCAGCACAAATTGCGCAGAAGCTGTCCTGGCTTTCCTCATGGCATATGCCCATATATGAGCATAGTTATCAATGATCGATATCTTGGTTAGGGCATAACAGTGCGCTTTCCCTAGAGTTGGATCCGGTCAAATTATATGTTTCTGATTGGTGTGTAATGTAACATGTAACGTAAAGTGAAGAGGTGCAGAGGGCAATAGTAAGAGAAGCAGAGACATTTCAAGTGCAGGTAAATAACAGAGTGAGCACCAGGAGATGAAAAGGAAATAGAATGGGGATGAAAAAGGAGAAGGGAAAAATTCAATGAGAAAAGTCAGAGAAATGACATTAAAACAACATAAGAAGGTGATGAGGAGAGTTGAAGAGCATTAGTCATGCTAGAGAAACAAGGAATGGAGTAAATCAAAATGGGGAGTACACATCCATTTTACAGAGCCCCAGACATGACATGGTCAATAAATAAATAAATTGTGACCACAATATAGCTATAACGTGCGCACAAAATACTAATTGATAATTTTCTCTTTTTTTTCAAGGCACAGAGATCCGGGGCTATTCCCAAAACATCTGGGGCTATCCACCTTATTCCTGACTTTGTGAGTTTACCCATGGTTCATAGCGGTATTCGGTTATGCTCTTCCGGTTGAGCTGCTTGAACTCGGTGTTTACGCTAACATAGCTGTTGTGCTCGCTCTAAAAAACGGCTTTTAACACAAAGAAAAATCCAAAATGGATAAAAATCGAAGGGTGGATACTCAGTGCGGATGTTTTAATAAGTCGTGAGGACAGTTCTCACAGTGCCTCACCCCTCAGTTCTCACGGAGTGGGCAGATGACATGAAGCATTAGCCCGACGTTAGCTACATCAACATAGTTAATTATCTTAGCCTATATTTTCTGAAGGTGTTAAGACGGGCGGCTGCTCGGACATTGCTGGGATAGAGAAGCCCTGCAGTCACGCAGCAGGTATTCTGTTGAAGATATTCATAAACCCAAATATTTATTTTAGTCTCAAAGCCGCGAGCCACGCTAGTCTTCATTCCCCCTTCCTCAGCATGGCGTGTAGGGCACAGGGCACAGACATGTTTGTCGAAGCTGATGATGTACTACACGAGACGTTTCTGAAAAAAAATTCAATTTTCGTGAATTGTTGTGGCAACCAACAACAGAACATGTTGTACCTGAGCTCATTTTAAAAACAAGTCAGCATTTATGACATAACGCTAGTTGTTTAGGTTGTTTAGCTTAGCGGCAGCGGTCAGTTATGCATTTGCA
Source organism: Diplodus sargus (assembly GCA_903131615.1). Lineage (NCBI taxonomy): Eukaryota > Metazoa > Chordata > Actinopteri > Spariformes > Sparidae > Diplodus > Diplodus sargus. The sequence continues at coordinate 596,183 of CAEMYA010000209.1, forward strand.
GGCAACCGGAAACAGAAAACTGCCGGCAGAAGTAGCTATCTGTCATGGCAGCCCCCATTGGCTTCTGAGGAGGAAACAGGTGGATAGCCCCGAATGCCAAGGTCTAACGACGCGCCTGCTTACAAGTAAATTTCACAAAGAAGCACACACACTGTTTTGGATCGTTTTAGTGTTTGCAGCATTTTGTTGTTGCATGTGTGTTATGTGTCTTTGGTTCTGTATCGTTTATGTATATGCAGCGTTTGGCCGTTGCTGCGCATTTGCCCTTGTCGGCCACCGTACAAACTGACTGTTAACTGCTGCTAACAGTAGCTGCTGTTAGCTAGTTAGCCCTGTTAGCCGCAGCCCTCTTAGCTGACTTTGCCTGGACTGGGGGGACAGAGGACAGGGGGAGGGTTGGTATTTTCACTACTAGCTGGTTAGCATGCCAACTTGACATGACGTTCAAAGTATAATTTCTCATTTTGTCGGTCATCTTTGCTAATTTTTTAAAAAATATTTACAACTTAAATTTTCAGAACAATTTTGGTATGCAAACATACACTGGATCTGCCTGAGAGCTGACCATGTTTTTTCTTCAATGAAACCCATAAAAACACAAAATATACTACTGTATGAACCCATGATGAAGTCAAAATGTTTTTGATGCACTTTAATGTACTGTATGGTACAGTATTGAGGAAATGTGTTGTTTGTCACCTCAATACATTTAAATTAATTTCTATTTAATTTGTGTACATTTTACTCATTTACATTGAAAACACATTTGGTAGTAAAACAAGAGTAAAAGGTAAAGAAAACTGAATGGCCAAAAATTTTTATGGAAAAAAAGGAATTCCAAAAAATTCAAATGGAAAAAAACGGAATTTGGGAAAAAATTAAACAGATTTTATTGGGCCCTAAAATAGCCCAAGATGCATTGCATGCCCAAAAATAGAAAGAGCCAAAAACATGACAATGTCACGTGGTGAAGAGCTCACATTGAAAATGTAAGTATCGGCTTATACTAGCTTTTTACTCATTTGAACATCCAACACCAGATATTTTGAACTTCAAGGGACCTTAAAACCTTAAAATATCAGTTAAAATACATTGGTAATGCTCAGGTGATGCCTTTGAAAGTAAAGCCTTAAAAGCCTTTACTCTCAAGCCTTAGATGTTCAGACTTACATCTTATATCTTATTGTGACTGTTGAGATGTTGTAGACTATTTTTACATCATGTACACAAATGGACCAAGATGAACAGATTTATATCAGGCTGTGATCCCTTCTTTATTTCCAGACTGTAAAACTGTAAAGTCTAGTTAAATGTTTGAATTGAACAAAGAGCTAAGTTTAGGATTATCCTTATGATAATGATATGTTTGCTGTATTAGAACCCTTTTGTCTGTTGACATAACACAAAACGTCTTTTACATTTAATTGTATTTTAGTACGAAGCCCTGGAGGTGACATGGATGTTTTTTGTTTTTTTTTATCTTGTGAGTGCAACTAACTATCTTGTGCGCACGTCTTACTGTATCTCGCGTGTGCAAGATAGTCATTTATGCGTATTTTGACTTAACAGTGCAGTCAGATTAATGCAGGCTTATCATCATGGATCGAGACCATCTCAGAATTTTAATTGATTATTAACTTGTATTAATGAATTAAAGTGTGTTATTGTTATTGTGTAAAAGTAGGGTTACATTCTCTCGCTTTCACAGTAACACTAAACACGTTTGTTGTGTTCTGTTATTATATACAACAGATATACTGTTGCTCTTTATACCACATACCACATATACCACAAGGGTGCTGCTGTATGAGACAGGTCATAGTTAACACGCTGTACGTAGAGAGGTCAGAGTGCAACAAGATGGCGACTATGTACGATACGACGCTGCTAATGAGAACAATGTCACAATATAAGTTGTTGAAGCAAACGGCCCTTGTTCATGATTCCAGCATCCCATCATTGTACAGTTAACATCACAACGTTCACTTCATTCAATCATTTGTGCCAGAGTGCCACTGCATCTTACTTACTATCTCGCGAGTGCGACTCACTATCTTGCACGCGCGTAATAGTAACTGGCGCGTACACGATAGTAAGTCGCACTCGTGAGACAAAAAAAAGAAAACATCCATGTCACTTCCAGGGCTCCGTATTTTAGGGAGCAAGGAGCAAACAGAACAATTCATTAAACTTCGAGGTCAAAACGACCATCTGTTCACTGGAGCCAAACATTCCGCCGCGGCTGGATGGAAGTAAGGCAATAATAAATAATATGTAGCCCATTTGTCAGTCCTGATGTCACTTTTAGTAAATCTTTGCATCTCTGTGTTAATGTGATCTTGTGTTAACCTTTTCTCTTGCTTCTTTGTGTGTTTAGAACAATACCGGAAAAGATGGACCTGCAGGAAAAGGTCGAGCCCAGCAGGCCAAAAAAAAATGGGAGAACCTCAAAAAAAAATACAAAGTAGGTGCAAGTTTGAATGATGACATAAATTATATGTGTTTTACTCATGAAAGTTAATAAATACTGTGTTGAAAATTGCTAATGAGATTGATTTCCACTGCCTTGGGAATGCAAATTTCCAGGGACGGGTGAGGGAACCAGCAGGAGTGCCATCGCCGCTACTTGGCCCTGGTTTGTCCCCATGGATGAGGTGTTAGGACAGAGACCTTCCATCCCCCCCCGTCCTAATTGCCTCTATCCCTGAGGACACACCAGCGCCAAGTGGTGCTGCGCCTGACCGGGAGCATATATTATTTAGTTAACTCATGAGTTCTCTTTATTCTAAATTATTAACTGTTCAGAAGATTTAAATTTGTCATGAATAAAAATATTGTTTAATTGTAACACGTTGTCTATTCAATTTAATATTTACAACTTCAGTACAATTCATAACAGGATTAGCAAACGGCTTCAAGTGCTACTAGTCAGGGACAACAAAGGATTCAATTTTTGTTTTCATTATCAAAATGACACATTATGTAGAGTAACAGGCTGAGCAGGAGTCTCCTGCAGTGCTGCTGGGCCGGAGGGGATGCCACAATAAAGACTCTGGTGTCAGTGGGACATCATCTTGGGCGGTACTCAGAGTGTTTGGGGGTCCAGTCTCCTCTGTCCACCACATTGTCCATCAGCTGGGTTTACAGGGCTGACTCGACCGAAGGCTGCCATGTCACTAAGAAAGGAAAGAGGAGAAGAGGAAAGAGGCAAGAATTATAATTTCATAATGTAATCAGAATAATAATAAATCATAACAGACAGAACTATCTACCAAACACTGTTGAGTGATGACGTACCTGAGGCACAAGATGTGGTGCACCTCCAGCACTTGCAGGAAGATGGACCTGAAGCTGGTCTTCATCATTCCAAAGGCACGCTCAATGTCCACTAGATGGCACTAAGATGTCACACTTCCACAGATCCCCTTAAGTCCACATTTGATTGTCCATTTCCTGCTTTGTCACCACATTATTATTCCTCACTAGCAGGGACCCTCAGGCAGAGGGTGGAACTATAATATGTATATTTTCCAACAGCTGAACCACATTTAAGTGTTTCACAAATGTGGATAATTATTTTCGAATGGTGGGTCGTGAGCACTCCCTGCTGACCCCTTTACCTTCAGCTGCCGTGTTCCTCAGTCCATTTCACCGCCATTTATTTGCCTCCCCTGCATCTCCCTCCACCAGCTCCTTTCAGTGGACTTTGATTGTCATGATCTCCAGCAGGATAAGGGAGCAACAGGACCTGTGACAGCTGCCAAAATCTACATCATCTATACCACCACAGTGATGGAGACAGGCCTCGAAACAGCTGCTTTACTAAAACTCTCCTCAGTCGATGTTATTTTTGAATGGATGGATTGATGGGTGGATGAATAAGTAAAAGTAATAGCACAATATAAAAATACTTATTTACAAGGCTAACCTGTTAATCAAATTAGGAGACATAAAGGCTTTTTTTTCATATTACACTCAACAAAAATAAAAACACTTGTTTTTGCTCCCATTACTAACAAGTTGAATTAAAACACAAAAGGGTTATTATGCTCAAATTTGAAGCTCAGATTTGTTAAAATGTTAGTGAGCACTTCTCCTTTGCCAAGATAATCCATCCAGCTGACAGCTGTGGCATATGAAGATGCTGATTAAACAGCATGATTAATGCACAGGTGTGCTGCGGACATGTCACAGCTAAAGGCCAGTCTAAAATGTGCAGTTTTATCACACAACACAATGGACCGGGTGTCACAAGGTCTGAGGAAGCATGCAGTCGGCATGCTGACTGCAGTTTAAACTGTAATCCAGAATCAACTTTAAATTGACACTTGAGGAGGTTTAACTTTTAACATGGCTGTCTTTTTCTGAGCTGAGCAAAATAATCGAGTAACTGGAATAAAACAGAGGGACGGACATGAATGAACTTTGATCCAGTCCAGTCAGTTCTGGATCTGCACAGAAAACTGGACCGACTGTCGCACAGGACCGAGACAAACGGTGCTAGTTTGGCTTTACCTGGTTCGACTTGGTACATTGGATTTATATTGCCATGACAACAGGGCTATGTGCTGTGTGGTCGTGTCTTTAACTAAAGTAATCGTTGTGAGTGAAACACATTAAAAAGCAGCGGGCAGCGAGATTAGAATATGTGCTAACAAAGCCCCATTAATTCATAAAACACACATTTAATTTCATGTTAACTCTTCACAATGAAAGTCTTGTGTCATTTTGCATCTAAAAGCTTTCATTAAAGCTTGGGCCTGTAATGTTGTTCAGAAACACATTTTGTTATACCGGTTTGAAATGGTCCTTCTATCCTCAGAGTAGTCAATACATTATATATTCAGAAAAAGGAATGAAAATAATCAGACCTCTGTGGCAGCTGCAGGACTGAGAATAACCTGACCAATCCGTGCTATCCGGCCCAAATAGAAAAATCTCAGATGCCTTCATGTTTCGTTCTGCCTACGCCACCCCTCTGCGCGTACACATGTCACGTTCTACTGATGCCGGAAATATTCAGCACACTCCTTCTCCCTGCTGAGTCCCACTGCCAGATGCACGTTCAAGTTTGCGGGGGCGTGGCTTTGGACGGAGCACTGACGGGGTGGGGGGCGGTGGAACTTAGAGGAGGTGCTTTAAAAAGCAGCAAAATTAGGAAATTATTTTTAGCAGTAACTTGACACAACTCCAGAAACATCTGTAAACCAGCTTCATTTATCGAACAATAACGTAAAATGTTTGTTGGTTCGTGTTTCTTAAATGTGAGGATTCGCTGCTTATTGTTATTTCTCACAGTAAATGTAGAGTCTTTTGGTTTGGTTACATTTCAGCCAACAAAACATTTCTCGAGCTTCACAGAGAGACAACAACTGAAGTAACTGGAGAAAAATATCAAATGGCTCCATACAACTCACCCTAAGCCCCCCCAGAAGCCAGAGATACCTCACTTTAACTTGATATGATGTCTAATTACACCCTTAATCAATTGTTAAGCTCTTGTACCCACTTCAAACGGGGAGTGTGCTAACACTTTTAGCTTAGCAGCTACAGTGAAGATTTTGGTTGTTTTGATATTTCACTTAAGGCAATGTTCTCAACGTTTTTTGGGCCTGTTCCCCGTTTCCATTATCTAGCTCTCATATCACCCCTATCAAATTATATGTAGGCTAATTGTCTTCCTTGCAACCTAGGCTTTTTTTGCGAATGTATACGAGTCAAAACTTTTGGTAAAAGCATAATTACGACGAAAGAGGCACTTTTAAGATTTAGCGTATTTTCGTTTTCGGATCAAGCTCATTTTCTCAGTGCAAGGGGCCCTTTTACGATGGCATCAAAATCTCTATTACACTAAAAAAGCTCGACACAACATGAAACTTTGTTCGTAGTATCACCAGGGTCTCTACACATGAACACAAGCATTGAGAACATTGTTTGTGTACACGAGTTTACGAAAAATAAAGTTTTTTCTAACAACTCATCTCGTAATTATGTTTTTACACGAAGGTTTGACTCATATACATTCACAAAAAAAGTCTAGGTTGCATTTTGGCGAGAGTTTCACTTTAATAGATTTCTACTGATTAATTCTCTTTAATCTAATTAACAATTTTCAATTAAAGCTTTACTTTTACCTATTTTGTGCTTAACATTTATTTTTTACCTTGTCTTTTTTTCGATTTGGATAAATGTTTTTTTTATTTTCTCACCTTAGCCTACATTTTCGGTATATCATTTTTAGAGCCTGACCAATATATTGGCTTATTGAAGTTATATTGGTATCTGCACATGAATTGTTTCACATGCGGCAATATGAAAAAATAATTTTTAGACATAATGCAGGAAAAGATTCTTGGTAACTAAAACTGTAAAATATCTGGCCTCCATCATTTGAACCATCATTTTTACACATTTTTTATAAACACAATATTGGAAAAATAATGTGCTTTTAGGTAAATATTCTATTTATAGCAATATCAACCAAACAAATACTGCAGCAACCAATAAAAAACATTGAATAAATGTTTTGAAATCTGAGGGGGAACGTGGCACCCACTTGCATGTAGATGCCATTTTTACTCATCTTTTTGTGAATATTTGCTACTGACATAATCCAATGTAAGGGAAAGCAAACAAGTTACAATTACTTAATTTTATGATACTTAAAACAGTCTGAGTAGGCTCAAACTGTGTTCTGTGAGAGCAGACCTGGGGCCAGATGCATAACTCTGTAGATTCCAGACTGTATGCACAAAAAAGACAGAAATAAGCATATGCCTTCTTTTTGTCAGATTTATGAACCCACACGAACGTCTGGTGCTGTTCTGCTGGTTTAGCGCGATTGTGGTTACCGAGCTGTGGTGCAAATGTCAAGGCAAAGATAAATGTACCTGTCCTAAAGAAAGGTGCCCATGCAAACCCATGCCTTAAAGAGATAGTTCAGGTTCTTGAAGTGGGGTCATATAAAGTACATATCTATAGTCGGTCTGTTCCCTACCGTAATTGCCGATCAGCGCAGCCTCAGTTTGGAGAAGCAGAGAGCCGCTCCAGCCCAGACGCTCAACCACCTAGACGCCACCTAAAACAAGGCCCACCTAAAAAAATCAGTTCAAGTGTACGTTATAGAGACAATTCACACCTCTGTACATCGCTGCCAGACTGCCCTTCCCCGCAACTGGGCCTTGCCGCTCGCAGATCACCTGTTTGGGTCAGAGTTTCAGCGGTTTATGGAAGAGACAACAAATAAAATAAACTAGACCTAACAGCAGGAAAGTCAAGGTATGCTCCGGAGGTTGATGGTCTTTCTCGAGGGAGGGGCTGTTCAGGGCTGGTTAGAACAAGCTTCAGTTGTGATGCTGATGTGGAGGCCTGATGGCTCTTTACTGGAGCCTTCTTTGAAGTGGATTGTAGGACCCCAGAAAACATTCACTGTTCTTCATTTACTTCTTCTGTTGCGCTTTGAGAAGTGCATGCCTGTGAAAGCAATATTGCACATAATCATGAATGAGCCTAATTCATTATGCATTTTTAATAGCCTGTAGGCCAACATCTCTACCTGGGTTTCCGTTATCCGGTAATTACCAGACTTTGACTGGTAAAATCTGCAGAAGTCCGGTATTTTTTACCCTGCCTGTCAAAATATCCGGTGAAAATATTCCCTCCAAGCACAATTTTAATTTTATTTACAAGTTAAGACGAGTCGGCGGCAGCTACAACCCCACTTATCAATGCCACCTGTGCGCAACGAGACGCCATCGCTTTAATGACAGTACTCCGCGGTTATGGAGGCTTGAATTTCTCAACAGCCTGCGAAGTTCTCAAACAGGGATTTCAGCTAAATCTATCTGAGTGGGCTAAACTGACCTGAAACATGTCAAGGGATTTTGTTTATAGTTTTATTGCATATATATTTCAAAAGCATATAGAGAGCAGCACACTGCGTTATTAAAATGGTATGAGCCAGTCCAGATGTGTTTTTTGTATGCAATTTGTTTTATCTGAGAACAGGCCTTCAGTTTCTTTATGTTTACATTAAAAGAGCGCATTGTGCAATATTTATTTTAGAAGTTACGCATGTCAATTGACGGCACTCATTTTATTCGATGGTTATACCCCGCCTTTCCGAAACCCCGCTGTTCCGAACATAGACTTCAATTCATCGTAATGGCGGGGTTTCCCTCTTTTTCAAAGACCCCGCTATTCCGAAAAGGCTATTGGGGAAACCCCTCCATTCCGAAACCCCCCCCTCCGAACTAACCCTAACCTTAACCCACTTCAGAACTGTGCGAGTGCGGCTGGAAGTAGACATCAGCACCACAGATGTGTGTTTCGGAATGGAGGGGTTTCGCAATGGAGGTTTGTCGGAATGGAGGGCTGTCCCCGAATTATATGAACGGGTCAAATAAGTGTTGAGAAAACCTACATTTGTCTAATAAGGGTCACTAAGGGTGGTTTTTATGCAAGTTTTGAATAGTTTAGTTAGTTTGAATACATTTTTCTATGGGTTCTCTCTCTCACTGCCATTTAATTAAAGCTAGGGTGTTTTTATTCATTCTCTTGTTATTTTGGGATTTCATTGATCAAAAGTACAAACAAAGAGACAGGAGACAGGATGAGGAACATGCGGCAAAGTTTCTCAGATGGAAGTCAACCATGGACGTTTCAATACAGACAGTGCCTATTTATTCAAATCCTAGACTTAACTATAATGTTTCTCCTGTTTTATTCCATTTGACCTTAAATTTAAATTTTAGTCGATTCTTTTTAAACAGTGTCTTTTTATACCACCTTTTCTTTCTTTCATACCTGGTTTTAGAACCATTATGTATCTTACCTTTACAATCAAACTTGCCATACCTTTAGAGGGAGGGGCATTTACTGATGAAACTGATGACACAAGTTATTTATTTATTATTATTATTATTCACAAGAAATTAAATTTCATAATAGAAACAACTATGAAGTAAGTCAGAGGATTAGGGCCACATCTGAATTTTTTTTTGCGTTCTGACTTTCAAGTCAGCATTCTGACTTTAATCTCAGAATTCTGACGTTTGTGACATACAACAGTATACATTATATGGAAAAAGCACTCTGAACCATTCTGAATAGTAATGCTTGGCTCATGTATGGACATCTTTGCTTATAGAATTTTGTGACCACTGATCTATGGCAATATGCCTTGGACTTAACATTCAGTAGAGAAATACTCTAGAAAATATCTAAAAGTGCTAATATCTGTACAAACCTTCCATGTCAATCTCTTCCAGTGATTTCCCCTGCATGCCAGAGAGATGTTACATCTCCATTGACAACAGCAGTTTAGAAATCTTGGCCATTTGCATTGTGGGAACTGGTAGTCTGTAGAAATCACGGTAAACACAGATGGTGTGACCCAGGAAGTCTGCAACCTGATCAAGTTCATAGTTTTTCAAATTCAGCACTTGTGAGAACGTGGCGACATGCGTTGATCTGAGGGGCTCAGGGTGCCTTGCTCCACATTGGCTTGCATGAGCATGCAAACAGTCCTGTCCTCTGTAGTGGCTCATTGATTTGGGTCTTGCAAACATAACAACATTTGTGGAACAAACACCACACTCACTTCTTATACTGGCAAGTGGTAACAGAACAGCCACCATACTTGGTGTAAGCAGAACTGCAACATTTCTGCCTCTTTTTCTCATGACTTCAATTTGGCTGAAATAGTTGCAGAGTCTCTGTTCAGTCAGCAACAGATGTTGCCAAGATGGCAACATCTTCATGGTGCTTTGAGTTGTCCCTCTCATGAAAAGATCTGAGGCTCACTTCTGAAACCTCCCCAGCACATCTACGACTGAACAAAATGATCCGTGCTCGTGTAACTTTTGAAAGGTGAGCATAGTTCTGAGAGATGGCCTTCTCCTTGAAGCTGTAAAAGGGATCTTCCGCAGTTTCCTCAAGGTACCTATGAAGGATCTTAACATCTTCAGTGAAGGGCAATGTTGATGCTTGTTGTACTTCATTCAACATTTTAAGGGCACTGCAAGACACGAGGGGTGTAAAGACTCACTGATTTGAATCTATAACTGCTTTTAACGTTAAAGATGCGACTACATGGATACGCGGACCCCTGTTTCAATATAAATTTACCATTAACCGGTAGATGACCTGATTGTAAAGTTACGTATTGGTTGATGGAAGCTTTGCTGCTAATTCTGCAGAGCGTCTCTCAACTCTCGTATGAGGTTGAAGTTCAGCGAGAGTAGTGTTAGCGTATCAACAACAACATGTCCGACAACACTGTTTGCAATGCACCAGCTAATGAAATCTAAAGTTTGGAAGAGATTTGGATTTTATAAGAAGGAGGGACATTTGGACAAAAGTCTGGCCATATGTTAGGTCTGTAGAACAGCTAGTAAGTACAGCAGTAGCGTGACAAATCTGAAAACTCACCTTGTGAGACAACATGGAGAAAACTACACGATGAGGAGTTTGTGGATGCTAACGTTAGTATTGTTACAGCTATCACAAGCAACAACACGCGAGACAACGACATGGGCATTGCTATTAAAGCCTTTTTGCAGCCACAACTTAGCGAGGTCCAGGGTAATCACAGCGTCTATAGCCCGTTTTATTGTGAAGGACTTATGAACTTACAGTGTGGTTAAGAGTGATAACTTTTGAGACATGCTAAGGTAAGCAATGCCACTTTTATAAAATTGCTTATTTTAATTTATAATGGAAACTGAATGTCTACATAAAAAAAAATATTGAGAACTGTATCAGATTGCATCATATCATATTGAATTGCATTGCATCGAATTGCACCAAATTGTTCCGTATTTAAAATGTATCACGAGTGACAGAGTCAGATAGCGTCCTGTTCTCTGATGTGATTATGTATAATTATGTCGTTTAGCGCGAAAAACTTCACTCCGTCACTTTCCAGGATGTTTGGTGGGTCAGAATCTAGATCACTACACATTATAACAGCATCCATATGATTATAAACTGTCTGCGGGTTTAGATTAATACGGGGAACACCTTGGGAAACGACGACATCATCATCATGACACCTACCGTCACGCCTCTTTAGGAGCCGCAGCGCCGGCTTTCTGTGTGAATTACACACGTGAAGGCGGAGATGCTTTGCTCTGTGTGAATCACCATCGGCGGAGAATTGCCGAACCACCTCTCTGGAGATAATGCGGAGAGGCTGTGTAAAAAGGGCTATTGACATCTGTAGACAGGACACATTATGCAGTTGACTGTATTGATGAACATGTAGTTCAAACTAAGGGTTTTACTGGGAACATCTAACTAGTCAACTGCCACTCTCTACCTGTGTAATTGTGCACCACCATCAGCAACACTGAGAGATTAAAGGCTGATACGCATTGAAAGCAATATACTGTCAAGCATCAATTGAAACATGTCATTTAATGCTCCTATGATGCACTGCAGACATCATATTTGAATTTTACTCATATACGCCTATCATGTCAACATAAAAACATGCAGCATGTCAAACCCTAAATGAAAACTCGACCCGTCTTTATATTGCACTGCCAGTCTCCTTTCTCTCTTCTGAGCAGCTATGATCACTGGCTCCTCACTTGACATAGCTTTTGATTGCTATAAGAACAAAACCAGATGGATAATGCACAGTATTTATGAGCAGATATCTATGGTTAGAGCATTTCCATTTTGACAACATTAAAATTAACAAAAATATGTTTTGATTACCTTGCATGTCCACGGCCAGTCTAAGTCACCATGGTTACAGGTGATCTCCTCTCCTGAATTTATTTCTCGAACTGAAAATAAACACAGATGGGGCTTCCCTTGGACTGTCAGGTACGTTATCTTGACTTCAGGGTTTATATGGTCGTCATTCACAAGTCTTCCAAGAGACTTGTCTTTTTTTTGTTGCATCAAAACTGAGTGAGACACAAGTAATAATTTGAAAACAGTCAATTTATATTCTTAAGCAGTGTAAGCTGTCCCGATGAAGGATGAATGTTGTCAAATTGCCTCATGTTCAGCAAACCACAGGCAAAGTATCATTTTAGATGAAGCATTGATGGAATACGTACCACCACAGTTTTCCATTGAAATGGAACTGGAACATGAACACCTTGAGGCTGTCATGGTAAAATCTCTGTCTCCTTTCACATTCTTGATTGCTTATTACTTTCCCCCGTACTCCAACAGAAAGCCTCTTTTGTTAAATAGAGCAGATGTAAAGATGCCACGATCTATTTCACACACAGAAAACAAAGTGGCTGGCTGTAGCTAATAGGTACTGGCTTAGCTAGTGGCTAAGCTAGAGGAGGTTGATATGCAGCACTTAAACACCTGTGTGTTTTTTTCTGCTTGGCAAGCCGGCTGGATGTGACATTGGGGGTGTGGCAGCATCGACAATCCCATTTTTTAATTTGAAGTTCGAGACTGGGACTTAACTTCGGTTGATTTAGATTTAATGATAGCTGCCTCCCATTTCCTACAGCCTCAACAGAGGCAAACACAGCTATCAGCTAGCTCTCCCACGAGTCACACAAGGCTATACTCTATACTCTCCAAACCAGGCTGACTTTAACTACACAGTAGCCAGTTAATATAAAATGTGCAGAGAAAGTTAACCTAACTTTATTTTCATCAAAATAGACATAGATGTAGTGTGTTTTTTTTTTAGAGATATAAATGCTTACCTGTATGTGATTAATCCTCCTGTTAATCCATAAAGCAGAGCCGCGCCGTATTCATCAAGTACTGGTAATGTTTAAAGACGGAAGAGGTCTGAGCAGACCTTAAAGTTGTACAACTACAGGTACCACCCACATAAGAAACCAGCCAATCTGAAGAAAAGCACGCCAAAAATTGATCGTGTGTATCAACAATGTGTATAAAAGTGCAGTTTAGCAATCTCAGCAACGGTGTGCTGTCCTAGACACTGGAAATTAGGTGGAATGGTTAATGAGGACTTTCAACAAAAAGGAAAGGGAATGTTATTTATACACTAACGTAGTTACACTCTTTGCCTTATGAGGACTTTGGCATTGTCCACCTAATACCCTTACCCCATACACACACACACACAAACACACACACACAAAATGTCCCCTGTTAGCGTGAGTGTTACGACTCCGACGTCCACTGTTATATAGGTACACACACACACACACACACACACACACTGGTTTTACAAACCTTTTCCTGAAATCTACTAGTTTGCTTCATAGTACCAATCCAGAATTTGTCCATAATTATGTATTTCTTGTCCAATAATTACATAAGCTAAATAAAGTATTAATATCAGAATAATGTATTTAAACTTACATTCAGGTTGTCTGACTGATCTGTGTGACTTTCCACATTGCACGTAGCAGAAAACTTCCACATAAAATGTTTAACAGTCCCATATTATACTGTTTTTCATCAATTTCCAAACAGCTGTATTCAAAATACATTGCCCCAAACCCATCCGTGGTCCTGAATTTCAGCTGTCTCAAAGTCGCTCAAGTGAGCTCTACTGAGAGCAGGCTGTTTCTGTGCCTGCACCTTTAAATGCTAATGAGCTCCGTCTGTCAACGCCTGCCTTGCCTGCTACACGCCCCTCTCAAGACGATGCCTCTTGCACTAGCGGTAGGATGCGCTAATGTTCTACAGTGGATGTATCGCTGTGGTTGCCGAGATGCTGTCCTTCACCCATACAAGTTTGACCCAGAATCAGACCCAGAAGGAGAGGCTTCTGAAGAAATACAGACTCTGTGGCTGCAGCAGGACGTTTCAGAATGGTTAGAGTGTCTGAATGTTAGTTTGTTCGTATGTGTTGTTACAGTTACTACCATGTAGCTAATGGCTAGCAGCTAGCGAAAGCTGTGTTTGTCTCCAATACAGTCTCCAAACTCTTGGACACTGTTCGCATCATCTCTGTCTCCAGTCTGTATGTTTCCAGACTTTTTATTGTGACAACCAAGCTCCATCGCAATATTATTAACATTAAACTTGCTTCAAACACCATTGCATAGCGAACCAAGCGGTGCTAACTAGTTAGCCAGTTTCCAGCTGACTTCACCATACTCGTAGGCAACTGTAAATATTATCAAAACGTGGCGACACATACCCGTGGCTCAGGTGCAGTTGCTGGGTCCGGTATGGGTGGGACTGATCCTTTTACGAGGGTCAGTGTTAAGGCAAAGCCAGCTTTGTACTGACCCTCGTTATTGAAGCAGTCCGATGTGAAGTGGTTAGCACACGCATACAAGCTAACACGAACCACAGCCGGCAGGTTGTCGTTAAAAATGAAATGCAACCACTGTCTCTTCTGTTGTTCTGTAGCTGGGACAGAATATAGGCACTGATGTTGATTTTACAACCAACAACCGTGCAATTTGCCTGTCTAACTCTGAGCAACGACATTACGAAACACTTCTAGCTTACCGCTGGACACACCGAACTTCACCTTGGGTTTGAATGCCCCCTCTCGGGTCTCCCCCGCGCAGAGGAGAAAATGACTCCTTTCATTACGTAACAAAAGGAGCTGAATCATGGTGGGCTGCACAGACCATGCAGGAATCGTTTGCTTTCCTCATTCTGGAAGTTGCCAGGCTCAGGGAGGACCAGTTTATACATGTAGAGACCAGAGAAAACGTGTTTTTCATAATATGGGTGCAAACTACACAGAGATAAAGGCTACAAGTTGGATGACATAAATTCAATGACAGATTGACTTCAAAAGTATAATTTCATTCTCTAAAAGATTTTGGGTAGAGAAACAATTCCTCTTCATCAAAACTATGAACATTTTCATCGATTTCCCCTGCAGCAGAATGTTGTACATTTGGTGGCTAACAGCAACCAATTTCTTACTTTTATGTAAAAACAGCACGGCAAATACAGACAAACGGCCATGCAACGCGCTTACTTCATCTTATAAAAGATGCCTCGTTGATGTCTTCTCGACTTATGTAGGTCATATAGAGGCTACTGTATTAAACTGAGACTGTTTCATGACCAGTTATAAATTCCTCAGAGAACATTTGAGTCAAAGTACTTCCAAAATCATACTTGAGTGAATATAGCATAAAGTTACTTGTCATTGCCACAAACAATACTACATTTACCACCAGGTGTGAACACAAAGAATCTTCCAAAATCTTTTGTGAGGCATCTGGGCATCTTTAACTGGTCACTCAACACACAATTGAAAGAGTAACTTTAACTTTACTGTCAGTTGATGTTGGTCCCTCTAGAGCAGTTCTTTTGTCTTTTTCAAGATAAAATCATTTAGTTCTGACTGAAAGATCCGTGGCAGTGCTGTGTGATCTGTGCCCCAGAAATAAAAAGTGACGCTCACTGATCTCTGCAACAGCTTCCTGTCAAGACATATGGAGGCAGAAATCAGCTGTCAGTAATATGGAGGCTTCTGTGTAATCCTTCCTGACTGCCACAGATGATGAAAATTCAGGTACTTCCAGGAGATGTATTCATCCAGAATTCAACATGAAACCCTACTTAGGGGCTGTGATATTGTGAACATGCACCTTACGGTAGCTGGGTCACAAGTGTGTGAATGTCTCTCTCAGCAGGTGCAAACATCTGTATAGATTAAAACTGTGGAAACAACTGGAAACATGGCTGAAATGTCATTTATTGGAAAACTTCAAATGTCAAGAATAGATTAAGGAAATTATACAATAGAATTTGATTCACTTTTAGCCATCACATTGCAACACTTGCTGCATGTAATGATACACACAGAAACTAATGCACTTCTGGCTGTCGTTTGAGAAGGCTGCTGCCACAAATGAAGATTGAACCTGTGATGGATCTTGTAAAATGCCCCAGCAGGATCAACAACAGCAATAATCGTCACACTCATCAACTCAGCATTGTTTTATGAGACCCCCATCAGCAAGAGCACATTTTCTTTTTAAAGGGTAAAATATACACTGCAGAGAGACAAGAGAACAAATGAGGACAAGAAAAAGTGACATGAAAGGTGAGTGGCATTTCAGCTAAATTAGTTTAATATTATACTGAGAGAAGAACAGGCAAAAAGCCCATCTTGTTTATGAGATTCAAGGACATGGTGATGAATGAGGATGAAGTGAGAGGGTGGGTGACTTTGCCAAAAAGAAGTGTACAGTTCTCTCCATCAAAGCTCTTTGCAGTAATCAGGCTGAAGCCTGGCTGTTTATCACCTGGTTAATGGAAACTTGACCTGATAGTTAAGATGGCGATGAGTCACAACACAGGAACTATTTGGGACCCTTCAACAATTTAAGCTTTGAATCTTTAGCTCGTGATGATTTTATCCCTAAAGGCGCAATAATCTATATTTCTATATGGACAACTGATCGTCTATATGTGTAAAATAAAAGGATTTATTATACTGATAAACACACTGATGATTTTCACCAACTACAAGGCTTAATTTAGTTATTTGGTGTCTCTTGGCTCACTTGGGTGTTTGGTTCAGTCCCAGCACTCTCAGCAATACTGTATCCAGCAGCAACAGGCAGCTGTGTTCTGTGAAGAAAAGGGAGCTGGACACGCCTTAAATACACCATGGACTTTAGACCAGGAGCGATAGATCGCTTCAACTGGACCCACTGAGAGACTCTGTGGTGGTTCATACTCTATCTCCGTTAGCTCGCGCCACAGGTAATGCAGAAAGCTGATCGTTATTGAAGACAAATGTCTTGTTTTTGTCTTGCAGGTGTTATGATTCAGTTTTGATATTCAACAGTATTGAAAGAAAACTGCAAACAAGTAAACTTCCCCAAATGGCTTTGAATTTAGACTTTCCTGTGTTTCTGTCTTTAGGACTGGGTCATAGTAACCTCACAATAATGGTTCAGATAGTGTTTCAAACCGAACAACACTTGGCACCAAAGTAAAAAAGCACTACGAATCAATAAACAATAGCCACAATTATAAAATTATAGACCCAACAACTTCAATTCGAAGACTTGCCTTAAATAATCTCTCAACGGAGACCTGTGAAGTTCGCAATTGACTCTTCATGTCTCCCCTGGCTTGCAGCCTCTGACTCACCAGTGAGTTGACCTCTTTCTCAGTCTTTACATGTGTCACCTGCGTTACTCTGAAGATGGGCTGATAGGATGGGTGTTCCTGGGCTACACACTGGAGAAGGACGGGACATGACTGGGTGGATGTACCTGTTTCCATTAGCACTGAACACATCAGGCGTGCGAAAACCCCAAAAGACACTCGATTTCACTGAGGAGCTTAGAGTGCATGCTGCCCCTCCTATGATTGTTGTCTTTGTCTTTATTTAGAGACAGTGTTTGCCTCTTTTTTACAAACTCTGGCTGGATCAAACACCTGCTCAAGATTGTCAGACAGCTGATTCCATATTTGTTTCTTAGATCATGTGCTGGTTTTAATCTGGGCATTGAGCTCAGCTAGGCTTTGTTTACATTTACAGCTTTTCGTGATGATGATGGGAAAATGAAATAAGTAACACTGCACAAGTTATCTCTTGTTATCCTCATCTTAAAAACATAAGAATAGTGTTTACTGTTAACTGTCTCCCCTACAGCACTAGATAATCTGTGAGTCAGTACATGTTGTATTTCCTGATGGCTTCAGTTTTTCAGCATTTTTGAACGTCATTCCAAAAGATACATTTTGCAGGTGAGATCAGAATCAGAAAT
>CAEMYA010000209.1:614527-665174 GCA_903131615.1 Diplodus sargus
CATGACTTCGGCTGGTGATGTTGGAAATGTAAGGACGGATTAGGTTGTGTATGTAAATGATGGACTGTGACGTGAAACGGTACCGCTCAAAAAGAAAACTGTCTGGAAATGCAAGAACATCTGTGCTCAGTCTGATAATCATCTCCAGACAAATATTTAATTCTCTGCGCAGTAATGCTGCACCTTCATCCACGGGATAATTATCAAAAGGACATGCCATGAAAATAGTCGCCACCTAATATAACTTCTAATGAAGGACTACTCACTGATTTTCTCAAAATACAGACGGCAGAACTTTACTACGCCAAAACTCGCCCGCTGACTGAATGAATGAGGAAATCAAATACCGTGTGTGGCTGAAAGAGGGCGGAGACAGAGAGAAACTCGAGGTTTGTTCAGAAAAACCTGGTCCCGACCAGGTTAGTTTCACAGAGTATGTTACCATGGTAACTGACCGAAAGCTTAAGATACCTCTCTCTGTGAAACAGGCTAGAGTTACCCCTCTTTCTCTGGTTTGAGTTACCTCCCTTTGTGAAACGGAAAACTCAGAGTTTCCCTCATTTCAGGGTTAACAGACTCAGAGTTTTCACTAAACCTGCTTTGTGAAACGGACCCCAGGAGTGATAGATCGCTTCAACTGGACCCACTGAGAGACTCTGTGGTGGTTCATACTCTATCTCTGGTAGCTCGCGCCACAGGTAATGCAGAAAGCTGATCGTTATTGCAGACAAATGTCTTGTTTTTGTCTTGCAGGTGTTAAGAATTTAGTTTTGATATTCAACAGTATTGAAAGAAAACTGCAAACAAGTAAACTTCCCCAAATGGCTTTGAATTTAGACTTTCCTGTGTTTCTGTCTTTAGGACTGGGTCATAGTAACCTCACAATAATGGTTCAGATAGTGTTTCACGACACTCGATTTCACTGAGGAGCTTAAAGTGCATGCTGCCCCTCCTATGATTGTTGTCTTTGTCTTTATTTAGAGACAGTGTTTGCCTCTTTTTTACAAACTCTGGCTGGATCAAACACCTGCTCAAGATTGTCAGACAGCTGATTCCACATTTGTTTCTTAGATCATGTGCTGGTTTTAATCTGGGTATTGAGCTCAGCTAGGCTTTGTTTACATTTACAGCTTTTCGTGGTGATGATGGGAAAATGAAATAAGTAACACTGCACAAGTTATCTCTTGTTATCCTTATCTTAAAAACACAAGATAGTGTTTACTGTTAACTGTCTCCCCTATAGCACTAGATTATCTGTGAGTCAGTACATGTTGTATTTCCTGATGGCTTCAGTTTTTTCAGCATTTTTGAACGTCATTCCAAAAGATATGTTTTGCAGGGGAGATCAGAATCAGAAATCCATTAATGTCCTGCAGACGTGGTTCATAGATTGGTGACAGTAACCAGCTATCGACTGATATGTTATATATGTAGACAAGCATTATTTTGATTACACACAGACAAATACACCGTACTTTACATTAGCTTTTAGCTATGGCCGCTGACATTGTTGGGTGAAGAAAACTACCACTGAATTAAGTCATGGTACATGGATTTGTCCCGAGTTCACATGTAGGACTTGTGACTTGGAGTTGTCTTGAAGGCATTAGTGTAGCTCTTGTTGTGTTGGCTTTTAGAGTTCCTGCTGCAAAACAGCCTGCTGCTGCTCTGCTTGGGCTCTCTCCTTCTATGAAGCCGCTCTAGGCTGCTGGAGTGGATCTGGGCTAAAAATGTATTTGACATGTCTCCTCGAGTGTAAATGGAGTCAGTTGAAACAGTGTGTTCAAACAGCTGCTAGATGTTGGCAGTGCAGTGGAATCGATGATTTTAGAATGATTTTACGCTCATTTTAGGAGCACCACCTCCAAAAGGAAAAATCAAATCTATAATTTATTACGACATCAGTCAAATATCCTAAAGTGTAACTTCTCAATTACATTGATCTCTGTTCTCAACTCCAATGGAATGCACAGAGCAACGACTGGGTCTAAAAACCTCTTCACTGCAAACTCTAGTGGGTGTTGTCCCTGAGACCATGTGTGGTCACTGGCCGAAAGGTTTTACCAGGTTTCTCTGGTGTTGGGAGTCTGCCAGCAGACCTTTCCACTAGAAGCAATGCAGTAGTCTTTGTGTAGAACAGAGCAGACCTGCTGTCTGTCTGGACCTCTCTCTCAGCATGCTGATGGCAAATAAATTACTCCGGTGTTATTGGTTTTGCCTGGTAACTTACTGATTTGGAGCTGGCTTGAGGAAAAAAAAACAAAAAACAAAACATTGTATAAACTTGTAACAAAGATATAATAGGCTTAGCTGGCGTTGAAACTTGGCTGTCAAATAAGAGAAAGAAACTTGTCGTAAATAGAAAGGCAAAATTTAGTTTACAAGAACACAAAAGCAATGGCCAAAAAGAAAAGAATCACAAAAAGTAGTGAAAGAGCACAAAACTCACGTTTCTGGTTGTTCTATCTTTGGAGGATAGGTGATGTGTTTATGGTCGGTGAATCGGTCAGGAGTCTTTCCTCTCCTTTCATGGTAATTCTCGAAATTTTGAGTTCATAAAACATGGAGTTTTGCATGCTGAAAACACATTTCATCTACCATGACCCCTTTAAATATATAATAAAAATGAGCAATATGTGAACTAGAAGTATATAAACAAAAACAGAAAGGAACACAAAAGTATTTATACATACAATGGATTCCTCTTTCAGGTTAATTATCATGGAGAGCGCTACCTTCATGTAAATTAAAGTAATTCCTAACTATTTTGCTAAATAAATCTGGATTCTACTACATTTCCTTCAATAATTGTATTCAGAAATGTCCTTCACACAAACAAAAGAGAAATGGCCCATAAAGCAACATTACAGAACCAAACAACAGTAATGTGGTAACTGGTCATGTCTTTGGCAACAAAAACAATTCTGCGGTTATACGTGGGAAAATGTCTATCATCCTGCCTGTCCTCCTGTCGGTCATCCTGCCTGTCCTCCTGTCGGTCATCCTGTCTGTCCTACCGACTCTTCCTCACATTTCTGTCCAAAGAACAGCGTCTGTCCCCGGCAGGTGCCTCCTGCAGTTGAATGGCTGTGTTTTAGATTTTTGTTGTTGTTTGTTTATATGTCTCCTTTCACTATTGTGTTGTTGTAGTTACTGTCTATGGTAACTTGCGTTGAAAAAAAAATCAGACTTTTTACTGATGGAGATTATTTAATTATGTAATTTACAGCGAAAAACATAACTTTGTCACTTTCCAGGATGTTTGGTGGGTCAGGATCTCAATCACAACACGATATAACAGCATCCTTATGATTATAAACAGTCAGGTTTAGATATAGAGCTGGAAACAGACGGTGTGTCTAAAACATCTGCTGCTGACATTGGCAGGTTCACAGAGCCCAAACATGTCATTTACATTACAGTGAAGCAGAAGCACAGCAGACAGCGTGTGATCCGTTCTGCCTGCTGCTGTTGCTTCTTCTGCTTGTTTCATCACGTTTGTTCCTGTGTAGTCTCGTCAGCTCCATTGTCAGGTTATAGGCTCACCCCATACGACCTCACAGGAGGGATATATCAAGGTTTACTGTTTCAGTGTTGCAAAGCTAGTACAGTACATTCAAAGAAGAGTTGCAGTGTTTGCTAATAAATGGAATAGTTCATAAGCATGCAGGATTTCACACCATTTAACACGTCTGCTGGCAGTGAATTAAAGGACGCAGCAGGTCATCTCCCCCAATCATTTTAAGAATAGCTGTTTACTCAAAATGGATTCCTCCCTCTGAAATTGTGTTTTCTATAACAAGCCTTTCTTCAAAGAATCCTCATTAATCTTCGCCCAAACTATCTGAGTTAGAAAAACAAGTTGGGCTCTGAACCCCTTCTGACTTTGAAATGAGCTGAAAAGGATTGCGGCGAGCTCAGTGGTAACTTCCTTCACACTCATTTCCCTCCTTTCCCTGGTTAATTGTTTGTGCAGGATATGACCCTGCTATTAGCAAATCCTCATATCCCCAGCAGCGTCTTTTCGCAGGCTCAGGGGAAACATTGAGGCACACTAATCCTTTCTCAATCAGTGCATTTTGAGGCGAGAAAGAGCTGAGTTTCGATAACCACAGCCATCTTACTCAGCTGTGGCACTGCATCATTGCTATTGCATAACCAAAACAAAGAGCTCTGGGATGTATTTCCATGGCTAAGCATATTTACATGTTTTTCCATTGTAGACATAATTAGGTCAAGTGTTTATTGTTATGAGACATGTGACTGGAGTAAACTCATCTAGCATTTCCAAGACTGCAATTTGAGGATTTGGGTAAGACAGATTGCCTCGGGCTTTCAACATGAAGCTGTTTGATAGGCAGCATTAAACCATACAATTTATGCAAATACGATTTAAATCATGCAGACATAAACCACCATGAACAAATACTGCTTGTCTCTATGATCGACTTCAATGAAAAGCTTCAATCCATAAATCCTACTCTGACTACGAGCAACCAACACAACTGACAGTCGTTCTTTAATCAGAGTAAACTACAGCTGAAGCTCTGAGGACACAGGACCGGACACGGTGTGCTCCCTCACTGAGACTGTGACAAACAGCCTGTACTTATGTTATCTTTATGGGTTCAAATTGCCCATGATCAAGATAAATGCTGCTTGCTGATCCAATCACATCCGTATGGCTCAGGGCTCCTTAAGGCTCTCATGTTGTAGCTTTGCAGAGATCAATATGTTATTTATTGGGACCTTTTCCCCTGAGATGCTAAGAACCTGTTCACAGTCATCACAGGTAAGAGGGGATGTGTAAGCATCTAATTCAGTATCCCAATAATATATGTTTTTAATGGACACATTAGTTTTCCTTCAGCAAAGTGATATTGGAAACAATGTAAATTAACGATATAGCACTTAATTTGACTGTAGTGTAGTATTCATGGATTCCCAAAAGGTGAGCATCTAGAGCATTGAACAGCACATGTAGAAGTACTTTGTCTGTTCTACCTTTTTGATTTAGGGGGATACAGTGGAGCTACAACTTAAGCTAATTTTCCTAAATAAAGTCTAAAGTTTGCTACAGCCAGGACTGTGAAGTAGAAGAAAGACCACTCAAGGAGGAGGATATTCTCCATAACTGACCCTAATAAGTCATTGTAGTATAGTAATTGGTTCCATAATCTCCAAAGAAAATGCAGTTGAATGGTAGGTGGTGTTTGAAAATAGGCCATCATTCTCCAGACCACGCTCTCAACTCCAA
This sequence comes from Diplodus sargus, assembly GCA_903131615.1. Lineage (NCBI taxonomy): Eukaryota > Metazoa > Chordata > Actinopteri > Spariformes > Sparidae > Diplodus > Diplodus sargus. Next base: position 619,785 of record CAEMYA010000209.1, read on the forward strand.
AGTAGACAATGATTCACTGAGGTTTCACCTGTGATGTGATGAAGTGGAACTTGGCATCATAAAATCTTCCTCTCATTTGTCTTTTTCTGTCCCTTCCTCTGGCTTCAGTTCTCTTTCCCACCTCATGTCTATGCATCTGTCTTTTGCCACTACTCTGTATGAAATGTATGTATTTCTGTCGTTTATTGATGTTGATATGTTGGTGATATATGCTGTATGTCTTGCTCTAGTAGTGAATGGTATCTCAACTACTGGCCTGGTTGTCATTATATTTTCTATGACCATGCATGGTCTTCAAAGGGTGAAACCTACATGAAATGTAATGTTTTTAATGACCACCTTATCTTTCTTCTAATAGTTAACCTGGTATTAAACAGGAGAACAGGGAGGCTTCTTATCAAGAAATGATGAAACACACATACATATCAAATCAAATTCATTTCCATGTTCCATGTTCACCATGAGCCTACTGAAGCTGTGAAGGGATGCTGAAGGCAGGCAATGGGGGAACCAAAGGCGAGCTTTAATTAAATGAAGCTGAGTGATACAAAAAAATTAGGAATACAGAAAAAACAAAATGAGTACTGGGGGGAAAATTAAAACAGTAGCAACAAAAGAGCTTAAAGAACATTTTTTTTTAGTGCCACTGTTTAACAAACTAGTTAGCTATGGTGAGGGAAATGTGAGAGTGCAAGTGTTGAACAAAAACAGGAAGCTGACCAGCTAAAGTATGGAGGTTTTTCAGATCAGGAGAGGCTGTTATCATCCCACCACACTGAACTTATTAGCAGCCACTACAATTAATATTTCTTTGCCTACATGGTTGGCGTCAGAGGTCCTTAACACACACTCATTTACTTAATGACCTGCCTCACTCTAACATTTATTTAAACAAAGCAGGACCAAATTATGCCCCAGCATTATTATTCATCAGCGACCCATTCCACCTTAGTAAGCATTCAGACTTAAAGTGTTCAGGATCATTAGAGTTGAAACATAAAGACAATGGGTGGTGGGGAGGCGGTGGAGGAGGTCTCTCACAGCTGCTGATAAAAACTGAGCCCCACTTAAGTGGATTAATTATAAAAATGCTGCTTGGATCATTTGTGATTCAGCAAAAATGTAAGATCTGCTTATTACCTGCAGTGAATGGGCATGAAGTGTGTGCAGAGTGAACGTCACCAAAAGATCATTCAACAAGCTAAAGGCAACATATTGCTGTTGTTTCAGAACTTTCACTTCCTTGATTAGTAATACCATCTTCATATTCTGAGGGTTTGCTGATGTCTTTCGAGGTCCTGGTATACATTTCAAGAGAGTCGAATTGTTCAGAGCTGCATCTGGCATAGGAGCAACTCATATTCTATTCCTTTTAATCAGTGCAGGATTCCTTCCCTGTGGACATAATTACATGGTTCATAATCCAGAGCTAGCACTCCAAAGCTGGTTCCACATGACATAAAGCTTGTTTCTGCCTCACAAACATACTCTCTGTACCTTGACACAGTCTTTGGATGATGATCTAATTATTAACCTCAAAGCACCATGTTCACAATGCATGCTGTAGGAGATCTTGTATATTTTTATGTGTCAAGCAGAGGAGAGGAATCCAGTAGAGGGCAGCTCAGAGACGAGTTTCTGACAACAACAAACATGACAATGGTGGAGACGGTCATGATAATGCACACAGAGGACAACTTTTGACAGTGTTGTAGACAGCTGAGGCCGTTCAGATTCAAAGACACGTGAAGAACGTTACTTTCACTACTTTTGAAGGTTCGCTATTGTTCAAACTTCTTTGTTGGATTCTAGTCTTCTTGCATTAACTTTTGGCTACACCACCCCCATGATTTCCAGTGGCAATGCTCTGTTTCTTGTGAATCCGGGAGCTTTCAGAAAATGAACACTGGTGAAATCAACACAGTATGGACAGAGGGCTCTGTCAGTGTACATACCTGACACTGTTACAGGTAAAGGCTCATCTATGCTCAGAGACCAACAGAGAGACATCTAACACTCTAAGGATCTGCGAGTAAGTTTTCTTTTATACCTCCTTTTATCTCCCAGTACATACATCAACTGTAAGCCAAGCCAGGACTATAACAGCAGACTGATGCCTTTCATCCCTTATCAGTCAGCCCTCATGATAATGGAAGCAGTACAGTGATCCCTCAAGTGAAACCTATTGTACGAGACACTCCCATTGATTTATATTAGCAGAATCACAAAAGAAAATGCTGTCATTCCGGGAGGGGAAATAAAGGGGACAGTTTAATGGACTATTCCCCTGATGAGAAATATGACGATATGTTGAATATGCAGAAATGAGATAATTACCTGCAGGTAGATAGTTCAAGGAACAGCCAGACCGAGCTGCACCGACAGCATGCCGTTCGCTCCAATGGAGCATGAAGGAAACTAGGAGGAGTAATGTCATTGGTCTTACTTATTACAAGACATTTGTTTCTTTGAGTTAAATGCCGGTACAGTTCATTTAGGGCCAAAGCCAAGGGACATAACACATCCCACTTCATCTGATTTACGATACAAGACCTCTTCACGGCTGACTTGTGTAGGCTTAGCATTTTGTGCAAGGAGACAATTAGCTTGGATCCAACACTGCAGCAGTGCTGCGGATCTTAGTTTGTGCTTATTCGTGGATGGGTGACTGTTGAATGTTTTAGAATCTCTGAAGTGTGTTTTGTGTGTGCAGAAAAGAGAGAGAGAAGACAGAAGTATCAGAGGGTTTGTGTCAGTTTACTGTGTAGTGCTGGTTTATTCTCAGAAGGGACGTCATTTTGATACAGCCGCTTGATTAAATTAGTTTATTTAGTGAAGAAAAAGTCATGAACATTACAAGAGACCTATGGCCATGAACTTTGTGTCATGACCGAAAGAATAAGATCCCGGATACAAGCGGCTGAAATGAGTTTCCTCCGCAGGGTGATGGAGCGCTCCCTTAGAGATAGGGTGAGAAGCTCTGTCACCCGGGAGGAGCTCTGAGTAGAGCCGCTGCTCCTCCACATCGAGAGGAGCCAGCTGAGGTGGCTCAGGCATCTGTTTGGGATGCCCCCGGGACGCCTTCCTCGGGAGGTGTTTCTGGCATTTCCCGTGGGGAGGAGACCCAGAGGAAGACCCAGGACACGCTGGAGTGACTATGTCGCTCGGCTGGCCTGGGAACGCCTTAGGATCCCCCCGGAAGAGCTGGAGGAATTGTCCGGGGAGAGGGAAGTCTGGGTGTCCCTGCTCAGACAGCTGCCCTCGCGACCTGGCCTCGGATAAAGCAGAAGAAGATGGATGGATGGAAGAGAGGAAAATATTTATATATATATTTATTTTCCTAATTTCCACATTAAGGGGGAAGGTCACAGCCAAACAGAACTGTATTCTGTAGTAAGATACTGCATCGCTCAAAATGACAAGATCCTTTTATAATGAAATGTGCTGTGAAGCTAAAAGCTAACTATGAATACGAGCCATATAGCAAAGTTTATTTTAACATTTTTTTCTGATTATTATTTTTAAGTGTCATTCTTTTCCTGTGTGTTCCCACATTCAAAGTGTCCTTGATTGTCTTGAACGGCACATTATAAAACCAAAATGTTATTATTATTATTAGTATCACTATTGTTTCACGTACAAATGTGTTTTAATTTTCTGTGCAGGCTAGCTAGCTTACTTAAGCCTACTTTGTCTCACCTCCCCTTCCTGCGGAAACTGTGAAGGAACCAACCATAATTGCAATAAACTAGAAGTTTATCTGAGCACACTATTACTAATAATGACAAGATATTAATGGTGTATTATTACCATAATGACAGTATAATATATAAGACTCTAAGCTCCACTTTCAGTTAACTAATCAGGCATGTACAAACTAGCTTAACTAATCATTAACATACTTTAAGTGTACTGATTATTAGAATGGCTACAACTATACTTAAGTATGCTAAGTTTTAATATATTTCAATATATATATTTTTTTTCCATTAGGGTGGGTGACTTCTTACTTTTCACACTCGTGTTTTACATGTAAGACCTGAGTTTTTAATGCTGGTGGTCACGATGTATAGTGTGAAAATGACAGAGAAATAGGCAGATTCGGCGTGCTCACTCAGAAAGTCTGGCTGAGGACGGCTGTGAGCCGATGCTTATGCAAGTAGCCTCCTGTGGTAACGTCACCACAAGAGCAGAGTCAAAATCTCGTGCTTTAGGAATGCGCACCCTTGTGCGCTATACCTGTTTGGAAAAAGAGCCAAAGCGAGCAAAACTGAGCCACTTTCAGACTCCAGCTTTTCAGGCAAGTTTCAACTGAGGTCCAACACCAATATGCATGTTTTAACAAGAGAAATTGCGATTTCCGGGTGATGACTCCTTTAAACTTGCAGAATGCATGCCAATGACTTCAGAATCAACCCCAAAGACCACTTTGCAAGACATTTGTGCGGTCCTTTCCAATGCATGAACAACAGTAGATAAACTGATGCAGTGGAACAGTTCTAATGTGCAGACAAATTTCACCGACAGACTTTTAAACTCATCAAAAAGGGATTCTTTCATCCTTTCCTTCACTCCTGTCCCACAGGGAGATATTACAAGCAATTATCTGTCTAACAATGCATCTCAATCTCTGGAGCCCCTAATCAGCATTCTGTAATTAGCCAGTCATGTCCAAACATGGCTTTTCCTTCTGATAACCAAGACTCAAGCTGTGGACCTCAGATCTACCACAGGGATACAAGGAGATGTACGATAAATGATGCAATTTAACAGTTGCATACAGCTAATCAGTCAAGTGATGTGGGCAAGTTTAGCCTCATGCAAGAGGAGATGAATGAGTTTGAAAAATGTACATGCAGTCAAACAGAAACTACATGGAATGTTTATCATGAATTTCATATTATGGATGTATCCCAGTGGGGCTCTTGTACATCACTGGACTGTAAAAACATCTACCTCGAGTACCTGTCTTGGATCAGAGTGCCCAATATGAATTTTGGACTTCGCTCAGAGACATGGCAAGATACACATCAGAGGAGGACCAATCACACACTGTTTAGAGCTGCCATAGTCAGAAAGTCAGAATGGGAGCACAGCAAGTGGACCCCGGCCAAACTGTGTTATCACATGGGTCCAAAACACTTCTTTCCATGAGCTTACATTGTGAAAAACGCGGCTGTAAAATAGTGGATCTTTCTTTTTTTAGCGTCACAACCCCCATGGAATGACTTGTTTGACTGTTTGTACTGTTCTATGCAGGTAAAAAAAAATAAAAAATCTGTATTTTCAAACAGCCGGGCAAGAGCCTAAATGTGGCACCGTCCACTCTCTTTTTTAGTTTCAGCACAAGCTTATTTTCAAAGCTAACAGAGTCTATTTGGCTTTGATTTGAAATTAAGATTAAACCAGCACAGCTACAAAACCCTGCACATGCAGCAGCAGCAGGCAGAGCTTCTTAATGGCTGGGAGAGACTGAAGCAGCTCCGTGCTGTCTGTGGCACGAACAAAATGACCGTCAAGCTTAACTGTGACTTTCTGGAGAAGAAATCCCCATCATCAGGTGACCCTCTTTGCTAGGGTTAGGGTTAGGGCTCACTCTCATGCTCTGTCATTGCAGTTACAGCCTTTGCACACGTGAAACAACATGGTGCTTTGGCAAATTCTGTTCAATTTCAGTGAATATTCCTGAACCCACACACACTTAAATCTGCTTAATCACACATGAGGATGCTTGATAATTTGGGGAGCACATCAATAAGTACCTTTTAGGCTTGACGTTAATGCCCTAGCATTATACATGTGTGCACACATATCAACACACACACACAGAGACACACAGACACACACACACACAAATGTGATCATGTGAACTTTTGACAGAAACTTACCTCACCAGCCTCTGTTACACCTGCTCTGTCAGACCAGTAGGTATTGGGTAAGAGGATAGCAGCCACATCTAATCTTGATCCTCCATCATCTGTCCATAATGCCTCTGCAGGCCGGTTTGCAGGGCTCTGGTGATCTTGATTGAAGCACCCAGCCTGGTTAGATTGAATAGTCGCTGGTGAATTACTGGCAGCATGTTTGAAGCTTTCACCAGTGATACCATACTCCCTGCACACATGGTAGGTACCTCATTTTACCCACATTTCCAGCCTGAACCCCCCTCACACGCTCCTGCTGGCATCTTGCCCCTTCTCATTGACGATGCTTGCTATTGTTTCATGCCCTTAAAAAACAAGGATCCAAGGATCTCTCTTCCTCTATACCAATGGCATGTGACACCAAGGTAACTGCTGGACTGACAAGCTGACCAACAATCCGTGGTTGTATTCTACAATCATAGTCTTCCTAATGTGATCAGCAGCGTCGGAGATTCTGGTGTGGATGGTGGGTCTGGACATGAGTAACTCATGAACGCTGGCTGTTCTACCACTGTGACTGGCTGTAGACTTTCAAAAGAAACTGATGAGCTTGTCAACAGTTGCGTGTGCGATGAGTTTTCTTGCAGCTGCCAACATCACATCTGGTGACTTGGCTTTCTTACTTGCTCAGAGCTTGTTGGATGTGACTGTAGATTTCGTTAACTACATGCTGCTGTCGCAGTGATGGCACAGTACTGATCAGTCTTCAATGGATGTTTCCTCTGTAGAGATTACTGATCTTATCTCAGGGCATATTCAAACATGACCTCATCACATACGTAACAAGTTTTTCATGACACTGTTGCAAAAGCATTCCAGTGTAATAAGTTTAGTATAATAATGGTAATAATAATACTATGTGCAATATCGCTCACTGAAATGTTTAATGACAAGTCTAAATTGTAGCATTTATGACAGGATGTGTTGTTAGGTTAATGTCAAGTTATCATCAACTATTTGACAGACTTACACCTAAAGTTGCTGTAGGTGTTACTTTCTTGTTAAAATGACATTCTCTGGTATCCCTGCCCACTTTCTCCAGTCAGGACAGAGAATCATTTCAACCATAGCAAACAGACAACCCCACACCAAAGGACCCCGGCAATAGTTTTAATGGCAAGAGATCATAAACATCCATAATAAACATCCATAAAGATAAATGTTATGGTGCTGTTGTGTGTGTGTGTGGGGTATGGCTAAACTGTCCAGGCTTCAGTTCAGGACTGTACCATTTTTGGACTAGCAGCTCATTTACTCCATTGCTCTGTGTGTGTGTGTGTATGTGTGTGTGTGTGTGTGCGTGAGCTCTGTCTGCTCAGTCACACCTGATGCACCTCTGGCATTTCTCCCAGCACATCCATCCAGGCCCAGTACAGCTGTGGACTCAGACAAATCTCCTGATTGTACAAACCCGGCTGAAAGTGAGGGTGGGCTGCACAGACAGGTACAGGTGTTTACGGGTTTTATAGCTGCATATTTGCATGCCATGTGGAATATGTAACCTTGTTAAAGCACATGTGAGAATAAGTTCTGTTCAGCTTTGCAGTATCAGCTTCTGAAGCCCTTACTTTTTTCTGCAGGCTCCACACATAGAAAAACAAGTCTCATCTCTCTCATTTTGAAAATCTTTACAGACTATAAAGTTTCTTGCTGTTCTTGGTTGACTGGTTTTACAAATGCTCTCTGCTACCTTACACTATCATTCTCTGCCTCCCACCAGCACTCACTCCCCTGCACACTCCTCAGGGCTCACTTCCCATGAATAACAAACTAGCACCCCAGATCATTAATAATACATAGAAAAACACACAGCACCATATGATTGCAGTGGAGGGCCCCCCTACACACTATAGCCTCCCTAAAGCCAATGCCTACAAGTGCATCCAAGTTGAGTGATTCTGCACTCTGAACTTCTGAAGCCTTCCATGTTAAATGAGCTGATTTATAATACAGGCTCTGAGCTGCTGAAGTTGATACGCCCTTCATCTGGAAGGACATAAAAAGTTGTTGGCCGTGATGTGTGAATAAAGGCGGACTCTGCAGGGCACGAAGGCAGCCTCAATGAACCATTAGAAAGTCATTATTACAGCTGTGTATGATTGATCCTTTCCCAGGGACCCTCAGCACGCCTTAACAATTAACCCACAAGCTATTTAATGTTGGCAGTACAGCAGAGTGGTGAATAAATCACAGTGTTTTACACCTTCGGATGCAAGATGGGTGAGGACTTTATTAAAGTGGCATATTGAATTAATCTGAAATTAAGCAAGGAAAAAAAGGCACAGTGGCTCGCAGGAAGTACAGCTCCTGAATTCTAGATGCAGGACTTATTCATAGCAGTATTAATGCCAAAGCCGTTAGATTTATGACTCTCACTGGCTTCAGATCAGTTAAACAAGGACAGAAAATAAAATGTAGCTTCCATACTATTTTATTTATAGCTGAGCTTTGATGAAAATACACCCCAGGCTGCACATTATAGATAGTAATTAAAGATAATAATTTTGGAGACATGCTGTAATGAGCAATGTGAAATGCTTGCTGTGTATTTAAGCTTTATTTTTGGACACTTTGGGGCAAAATTTAACTTAGAGCTACAGAGTAGTTGCCTGTTTTCACACTGACAACATTAGAATTGATTTGGGGTCATGTTTCCACCAGAAGCCAAATGTGTCCTCCACCAACTCACCACCTGTTGTGTTCAACAGCTACTAGCTAGCTTCTGTTAACTTTGTCTGTACACACGGGACTCAAACTCCATTTTTTAAGGTCCTGTACCAAACCTACTCAGCGACATGGGGACTGGATTGGGTTTAATGAGAGAGGTTCTGCTTGAACTGAACATTGAAGATATGGGTCGTAAAACCAAAACAATGTGCTAAAAGATGCTAATACGTTCCACAGTAGAACTACACAAGTGAAAACTGTTCTGTGGGTTTTGTTATCTGGGATTTTCACACTAAATATTGTCAGCCCAGGATTAACGTTTGCCCAGGACGATACAATTCACCAGCCCTGGATTAGACAACCATTCAAACATGGAGCAACATTGTACAATGATGTTTGACTGCTCTGTTTGTTTGAGCCATATCTCATACCTGCTCCTTTCAGCCCCCTGTTCAGATTAGTGTTGTGTAGGTCGCGAACGTGTCGTTCAAAAGAACGACTCGTTTGAGTGAACGAAGTGAACGGAATCACTTGAGGAACTGATTCGTTCCTTTCTCAGTTCAGTTGAGCTCAGCAGCGAGCATGCCGGCCGGGAGTGGAACTGCCGAAAGTGATTCTCAGCGCCGTCACGTTCACGCTGATTCAGTTCACGGCCTCAGCACGTCGTTCGCGAACGACTGATTCATGGCGCTAAGGACATGAATCTCGTTCGCGTACTGTGCTGAGAGTGGCGCTGTGTCAGTCACTCACTCACTCAGGGCAGAGGAGTAAGAGAGGAGACATTCACCTTCAGTAACAGTACTGCTAAAACTAGCGATGTGTTGCTAACATCAGTAGCATCATGTTAAGTGATTTTACACAGTAAAAGTTACCCACGTTCACGTCAATCACGTTCGCGAACGTATTTCACGTCCTCAGCATGTCGTTCGCGGCAGAGGAGGTGATTCTCGTTCAGTAGTACTGCTAAAATTAGCGCTGTGTTGCTAATATCCGTGTAGCATCTTGTTAAGGGATTTTACTGTGCACAGAGGACACTTTCATCATGTAATAGTTTTAGTGCATGTATACCACTCAAAGCAGCGCTGCGTCTCCTGCGAATGATTGTGTATTATAGTCCATGAACGCACCGTCCCTCAGTAAGTGAACGTGAACCTCAGGGCTCAATCATGAACTGAATGACAGATCGTTTGGCTGTTTATCAGTTCAGGGAGTTGGAGAGCACTGAACGATTCGGTGAACGAATCTTTTGAACGAATCATTTTAATGAACTGATTCTAGAGATTCAGTACAGTAAAAAGAACTGCCGTTCCCATCACTAGTTCAGATTTTTAGCAGGATTACCCCACAATTTCCAGAGCAGGGCCAGCAAGTCCTGGGCCTGAATTGGCGTTTGCCCACTTTGAAATCTTCCACGATTGTGTCGGTGTGAAAGCTCTCTTAGCCTGGGACTAATAACGTTTGCTAAGGCTGAACGCAGTGAAAGCGCCTGATGTTTTAAATGTGCAAACACCCATCAAAAGCATCATAAGGCGCATCAAACTGCCTCGGTGTTTGATTCATTTTGCCTTGTTGTTTGGAATCAGGACGCACTGACCATATCTGCTTGTCTGCAGCCGCGGTGTTTGGACGGAGCTGAAAGGAGAAAACACATGAGAGAAATCTAGAGGGACACAGAGAGATGCTGCTGCGTCCTGTGAGGACACACTGCTGTGAAATCTCTCATCAGTAATGACAGAATTCAGCTTTTGTAAATACTTATCCTCATCTGTAGCACTGAGGTGTATGTGTGCATGGGTTGGGGCATCTTTGTGTACACAGAGGTCACTATAGAGGAATATGGGTACTACAAAAATACACATAAATAGCGAATTTTTCTGTGGTGCTGGCATTTTAGAATCTGATGGCTGCAGTGGGTCACAGGAACATTAAGCAACCTGCTCCACTTGAGGCGGATCGATTATTGCTTTCAGTACTTATTGGGGCTTAATGATTTGAGCCCTGGGCGAAGTGCAGTGTTAAAAGTCCTTTATGAATGACATCTTTCACCTTTTGTCCAAGAAAAATATTTTTTAGTGCAGCTGTAAGGTAATTTCAACAACTCTCTTTAAAGGAGTCATCACCTGGTTATTTACGTATCCAGTCCCTCTTGGATCGCTTTGGATCAATTCTTAAATTTCGTACCGCGACTTTCTCACGCGAGAGTAGGCGCGAAGTTTTGACTGGTCCGGATGTGCATTTTATTAATATGTAATGAGGCGCGCGTTCGTTGGCCACAGGAAGGACAGAGCCGGAATGGGGGGCTGGCCTGCATGCACACAGACTCCAAAACATAAACAGCCCCCTGTCATGGCGCTCACACTAACTGACGGACCTTACGGAATTTAAGCATTTATGTACGAGTCGGAGTCGGAAACCGAACAGGAGAGTGAAGAGGCAGAGATGGTGGAAGAGACACGTTTACAGCAGGATGTCTTCTTACTTTTCACACTCGTGTTTTACATGTAAGACCTGAGTTTTAATGCTGGTGGTCACGATGTATGGTGTGAAAATGACACAGAAATAGGCAGATTCGGCGTGCTCACTCAGAAAGTCTGGCTGAGGACGGCTGTGAGCCGATGCTTATGCAAGTAGCCTCCTGTGGTAACGTCACCACAGAAGCAGAGTCAAAATCTCGTGCTTTAGGAATGCGCACGCTCCAGCGCTATTACTGTTCGGAAAAAGAACCAAAGCGAAAAAACTGAGCCACTTTCAAACTCAAGCTTTTCAGGCAAGTTTCAACTGAGGTCCAACTCCAATATGCATGTTTTAACAAGACAAATTGCTATCCTTTAACAATGCATTCATGGTGGGACACAGACAAAGCATACTGTATGTGACATCAACTATTTGTTTTGAGCTGAAGCCCTTTACTTCTTGGACTGTTAAGAAATTAAGAGTCAAAATGGTTATAGTCTGTGTTAAGTAAAGAAGTGAGCAGCAGGAAGCCATGACTGAATCATTAAGTGAGGTTTAGAGTGGTAAGATGAGCACCTGCCTATTAAATAAACTGACAACACATTTCTAAGTAAGCACACATCATAAAGGAGAGAATTACATGTACAGGATTTGGTTACACCATGTGAAGATATTTATCAGTCTTGTAGTTCATGGTAGCAGGTAGTCTGAGGCAGGATCCGCAGTGTTCACAGAGAGATGGGCTGGTTTTGGCAGGCTGGACTTCAGCAGCGCCTATAGGCTGACAGCAGCAGGCGTGCACCACTGTGCTGAATCTAAAGTAATTGCTTCTCTGCTTTTCAAATTACAGGAGCCATCATGGCTCATCTGAAAATAGGGAATTCAATTCTTTTGTACTGCACTTTCAGTCTGATGGAACCCGAGCCACATGAAACTGAATGGCCTTTCATTTTCCCCAGCTCTCTCTTTAGCCCAAATACATGAGCGTGGTCTTCTGTAAAGGTCACAGACACATTCAGTAGTGTGTGTTTGACATGTGGTGATGCCTCTGTATGGTGGTTGTACGAAACTGTATAGTACTGCACATCACCAGCTGCCAAGACATTTTATTGTAAGGTTACTGTATACCCACAGGATGCACTGGTTGAAACATGTTTGTCTGAGTGTACCAAACCCTGCTGGCTCTCATGCCTTGTGTTTTCTCTCTGTACAGGCAGGGTCCACTGCAAGGCAATGCAGTCTTTCAGCTCAGCAGGCTGCCATCAGACAGAGCGCAGTATTTCAGTGAGCGGTGTCTTCGTCCAGTTGTTTCCGTTAGGCAGTAAGGATTTCTTCTCATATCAGAGCAGAATAGCACCTGATATCATTGTCAAAGTGTCTTTGACTCATTCTCAAATATGTATATTAATAAGTTTTTAAGTGACCATTCCAGTGACCAGCTGCACTGATAAAAATACGGGGCTTGATCTACTTAAAAAAAGTAAGACAATTTTTTGCATCATCTTATACTTACTTACGTATCTTATACTAATACTGAGTATATCTTGATCCAAGTACAGAATAAGGTCATGTCGTTGACTTGTGCTTACATTTAATTTAGCAAAATAAAAATGTTTTTCACTACATACATTTGCTTTGAGGTATTACCCCTGTTATAAACTTACAAGTTCAAGATCATATAGTGCTGGAGTTTAAAAGTTCACAGTAAATAGTATGTATGCTCAATTGCATTATCTTTATGTACCTTAAACACATACACAAAAACAGAAACATTTGACTTAACTTTATTGATCAAGTTCTAGTCCCTTTCATAAGGGTTTGGCAATGGTGTTACGTACACAGCATCATCTATTGCAACAATGACACATTTTGTTTTAATCATGTTGGGCCAGACACCATTAACAGTTTCAGTTATTTTAACCTCATCAATGAAAGTACTTTGTACATTGATCTGTGAATCTTTACATACAGGCCTGTCTGATTTAGTAAGGACCTCAACTAAAACTCAATATAGATGGCACATGAACAAAATGCAGAAATCTGATGTGAACACATTTGTTTAAAAATTGGAGCTCTGATGAGCTAACTCAGAGGGCTACTTCCGAGCTCCCGCTGCACTGTCACAGACTGTATGGTTGCGCATTGCACTTCCCGCCCATGTCCCCGCTTCCCTACCTGGCTGCCAATGGGAGCCCAATTTAACATTACATAGTTAATGGTCTTGTTCTCCGAAAAAATAAAAAATAAATAATGGTCCTGTTCTCAACAAGGAAAGGAGGAGGAAAAGACATAGGCTGCCTAAAACGTAATTTCCAGCATTAAGATACCACAATGACATTTACCATTTACTATTTCATTGACAAAACGGTGGAAGTTGGGAAGATTTCATGGATGAGTACTGACGACCAGCAACAACGTTCCAAATTAATCACCCAGTGCCCGAATCTAGAAGATGAAGATGGATGGATGGAGGTAAAGTGGGACATTAAAGGCAGAAAAAAGTCAGACAGTAACAGACAGTTTTTATGTAAGAGATTAGAATCTTTATTCTAAAAGTGAAATAAACGAACACCTGTCTGAAATGTGTTCTGCTTCTAGTTCTTTCACTTGAATGTTTCCTCATACATCAGTGACAGTGCAAATGTGAGGTTGTTTTCACTTTTCTTTAAAATGTTTTTCTTTATTATTGTTATCCTCAGAAAACATTACACCGCTGGTATTGATTTCTTGGTTTACAGCTATTGTCAAGAAAAAAAAGAGGAAGACATCAGCATATCAAAACACAGCTGTTACAGTTTTTTAATTGCATAATGTTAAAAGAAATTGCTGAGAACAAAACCTGCATATATTTGTATATTTATAAGAAAAAACAAAACTAATGACAGACTGAAGGTGGGATAACAAAAAAACAATGATGAATCAAAACAGGATGTATGGGCTTGTTACAACGGCTGCATTCACTTGTAGGGAGACCAAACAACCGTATTGTCTGAGTTTTGGTATGTGTGTATAACACGTATAAGACCAGGCAATCATTCAAACCAACAGAGAGATGAGCCATTTCTCAATACAGTTGAGTATTATCTCAATACAGTTGGAAGAACGAACGGGCGGCTGATTTCAGAGGGTCACGCACGGCTGCAATCAGCAGGGTAGCAGTGATGCTAAGAACCCGGGCCAATTTGCTAGCAGCTAGCGGAGTACGATAGCTGTTAGCAGGGCTACCACGTCGAAGCAAAAACTACGTGCTGCAGTAATGAATCGACCACAGCACTAATTTGCAGTTATAGCAATTACATTCTCATACCAAAAAAAATAAGACTTACATTTTGTGACCTTAAATCAGTATAATTTCTAAATGTGTAAAACTTATAACTTACAGTTATGAGTCCTCTCTTCGGCCATTGCTATCATGAATTGCATTCTGGGACGCGTAACTTTCTAATGTCCACACAAGTCTCCACCGACGCATCCTCGATGAAATGGGCGGGCAAAAACACATCCGGGGTATTCGACCGTACTTGGCCAGATGCAAACTTTGAATTGGAACAGTACTTGGTCTGACGCTGATGACGTTTCTCAAGTCCACAAGAACAGAAGTACAGAGAAGAACGCATATTGAGAAACGGCTGTGCCGTGTTCCAATATCCATACTTCCCATACTTACTGGACTTAGTTTGAGTACGTAGGGTGTTCCGATCGCGATCGCAGCAAAAAGAAGTGTACTTAAAGGACCCGGATGTTGCCCTCATAACGGCAAAAACGTTGAGTGTGCAACGATGTACACTATACGCACTCAACGGCCGCCATCTTGTCTACATAGCGAAAGAAGGGGAGCCAGGCAGAGGCGCTCAGCTCGGATTTTTTTTTAAAATAGCTACCGAGACAACCACGCCTGCTGCGGAGCCATATTACAGGATTGTAGGATTGTAATTGTTAAAAAGTAAAGCCGTAGATGTCTTTTGTTCACCGTTCAAAGCGGGATGTTTTTGGCGGTTGACGAGCCGCGGCGGCTGTTGCGATCATAATTTCCGGTTAGTGCACCACGGAGTATGGATTTGGAACAACACTCACCCTGCTGAAATCTGCGTACTTAGTAAGTGCGGATAGTGTACTACGTTTAAGTGTACTCATGGAAGTATGGATATTGGAACACAGCACTGGTGTCTCATTTTGCTGTCATTCCTCGGTCAGGTCGGTCCCGTTAGCTGCTGCATCTCCTGTGCGTCCCGCCATCAGGGCAAGCAAAAAGTGTTGATCCCTGAGTGCGACCTGACAGACAGGAGAGTCGCACTCGGGGATCAACACTTTTTGCCTGGAATGATGGCAACGCGCAGGAGATGCAGCAGCTAACGTGAGTAGTTCAAAAACCTTCTTTTTCATTAACTCTGTGTACACAAACAATGTTCTCAATGCTCGTGTTCATGAGTAGAGACCCTGATGATGCTACGAGCAAAGTTTCATGTTGGTGTCGAGCCTTCTTACTCTTCTAAAAATAGCGATTTTGATGCTAGCGTGTCATGCCCCTAACTCTCCCGTTTAAAATGAACGTGCCCAAAACCGAGACTACGGTAAATCTTTAAAGTGCCTCTTTCGTCGTAATTATGCTTTTACACGAAGATTTGACTCATATTCAATCCCAAATAAAGCCTCAGTTGCGTTTTGGCGAGAGTTTTGCTATAGGTCACCAGAAGCCCAGATGTTCCCCTTTGAACTAAGTGTGTGTTTAACATGATAAACAGTGTTTTTAAAGCTTTCTGGGACATAGCCTCTGCACTGGGTGATCATATCAAGAGTCTGTAGTATCACAGTGGGTGTGTTACACATACAGTGGTTTTGACATAGCTTTATGGCTGATAAAGGTACCAGAGATATCGTTTCACATCATGCATGAAATAGTGTCTTTAAGCAGAGCTCCCTGATAGGGAGATGAAATGTGCCTTGTTTGTAAAGTGGATGAGAGCAAGAGGCTGCAGCAAAAACTCTAGTCAAGAGTGTGGTCAAGTCAGACCATTTCCCAGCAGCCTTCAGTCTGTAAGGAAGTCACAGAAACAGTCCCATCCTGTCACAGCCTATTAAAGCTCTACACAGGCGATCTGTGATTACTGTTTATGGATCAACCTTCATTTTACAATTCTCACGCACAGCAGCATCGTATCAGTTCGTTGCTGTATAAATCATTTGAGCAGACATGTTCTTCTCAAACTAGACCATTAAGTTGAAAACATTAACAGTTGAACACAGAGGAAATAGACCATCAGCTTCACATCTGCACAGATGTTATTTTAAGAGAACACACAGTTTTTGTTGCTGAATACTTCAATAATTAAATCAGTGTTAATATACAGTAGACTACAACTATGATGTACTGTATGCATTGTCTGTCTCCCCTTTTACACAGCCTGGTCAAGGTGGGACTGTTGCGCCTCTGTTCTGCCTCACCGTCCTGGATGTAAGGGATGAAGGCAGATGGGGTGTCGTTGTTCCACCTCTCACCCTGCAGTGGAGGGAGAGGCTGTGAAGTGTGACCCGCCACTTGGGGATATAAAATGAAGCTAGCAGAAGTTAGCAGCTAACTCAGAGAAGAACAGCCAAGAAGAAAACAAAAACTACTTTGTATCATATACACTGTACATGGCCCCAGTTATCTCTGGTCTCATTTCTCGACACACTGACAACCCTATTTTTGTTGGAGATTCATTGTTAATGAAAAGGTGTCCCCTTTACATGAGTGGATTCATAATCTGCCATGTAAAATGGCATCATGTAATTAACACTGAATAAAGTTGGAAAGGGTGCTGTGCCTTGATAGATAAAGTGGAGCTGCAGTGTGAACAAGCTGAAGTAAAATCCTGCAGCAAATTATGAGAATGCCAAAGAGAATCAACAGCAGGCAGCTGGGACAATCACACTACATGTCAGAAGGAGGAAGTGAAGCAGGGACAGATTTACTGAGAACATCCTGAACTATGAGAAACAATGACCAGTGTGGCACCACATGTGACAGGCAGGTTCTGCCTCACAGAGAAACGTCAGAGTAATGAGGGTGTTCTGATCCACCCAGAGACCATGGCACTCCCAGTTCTCTGAGCTTTACCTCACAGGTCTCAAGAGCTTTTGTACAGAAAGAAACTAAGTTATACTGTTTCACAGCAATGGATTGAAAAACATGTTTGTCTGGGGCATACAGGCGTGAATATGAATAAAATAACAGTCAGGCCTCTGTGAACAAATGGCAAAGGCTCACTTCATTGGGTTCTGATTTTTGTCTTTTATTACAGACTGAGGATTTTGATAAATGATGCAGATGTTTAATTGGACCAGTTGTGGCGCAGTTGTCATTGTTGGACGACTAAAAGGTGAATGTGAGAAAGAGATGAGAGTGATGGAGACAGGGAAGGAGGGAGGGCGAGGATCAGGCGGAGAGTGAGAAAATGAATCCATTAAAGCTCCATGGTACTCATTTTCCCTCAAAGACCTCTAATCTGCCTACTGTTAAATATGTGTCACACACACCATTGATGTATATTTACAGTTCTCTGTCTGAGATGAAATTCAATCCATAGTGAGTAGCAATGGAGATGAACACACCTTCTATACAGTATTCATGACAGCAGCTTTACACTGGCTCTTTTCTATACACAACATTAAGATATATCAGGTGTTTAAAGAGGGGAGCTGATATTTACATTTTCTTCCACATATTCCCCCATCTGATTACTTATTCATCAGACCAAAGAAACGCAAGTTTCCTCTGCTTGGTACACCCTTGACTGCAGTTTTAGCTTGTCCTGTTGGCGATGACTAACAGGAGGAGGAAAACCAACCGACCGCATCAAACGCTAAAATAGATTACTTCTCACATTTAGGGCATTTAGCTCACAATAAGAAAATTTGTCACAAGAGAGAAACCACAACATATCACCACTGGTAAAGTCATGCTATAGGGGGTCGAGGTGAAGTCTTAACAAGTGAGTCTTGAGTCTTTTGTGGAAGATGGAGAGTGACTCTGCTATCCTGACATTGATCGGGAGTCTGTTCCACCACTGAGGCTCCAGATCAGAGAACAGTCGCGACTTCGCTGAGGCACCTTTGTTTGCTGTCAGCGATGGCGGTACCAGCCACTGTAGTAGAGCAAAGTGCTCGCGCTGGGGCGTGTAGTCTGACCAGTGTTTGGAGGTAGACAGGTGCAATTCCACTGCCTTGAAGACCAGCACCATTGTCTCAAATGAAAATTTTAAACTATGAATTAAAACTACAAATGCGAGCCTTTAACTGTGCTAACTAGCTCTAAGTGTGTTAAAAAAACAAACAAACATGAGTTCTTAAAGAAGAGGGCTGTGTGTGTGTGTGTGTGTGTGTGTGGTGACATTTGTTTTACTTTTTATGGAAACATTTTAAGACAATTAAAAAAAAAAAATAACCACACCAACAGGACCACCAGTAGCCCTTTTTAGATAGAAAAGGTGGCACATTTGCTCCAAGGTAAGGGCGGCAATTTGCTGGCCCGTCTTTCTAAAACCGAGGCGTAATATTCCTCCTTTCCAAAAGCCGCCTCTGAGGTAGGCGTAAACATGTGACGTGACGTGAAGCTGGAAGTTGGGCTGTGAACAGTGACATAGAGTTTGTCTTCAAAAAAAGAGCTTTACATTGTACCCCACTGGAGTTAAGAACCGGGTTCTTAGCGGGGGGCTTTTAAATTGAAAGTCGCGACCATCCTTAGCTTTCTGACATAACATCAAGCTAACACAACAAAACAGCTACAGAGACCGAGGCTCCTGGATCTCAGCGGCTGTTCAGTTGTTCATCTTAATGTCCACGGATGAAATGAAGGACTGACTGCTGTGATCAGCTGTTTTTTGTTTTTAAAACTCCTCGGTTGTGGATCGCACAACAGTACAGGTCATTGACACCTCCGCCCACCTCACCAACGGGCCGGCACATTTCCGCCTCGATTTAAGATAGCAGTCGGGCCGGAAATAAGTGTACCCTCCGAGGTGGAAAATCGGCGACCACAACAGACCCCCAATTTGCCGGCCTCTGTCTAAAACCGCGGACCGAGCCGCCAAAAGGACGGGCAAATTGGCGGCTTGGTGCTCTGTCTAAAAACAGCTACTGACTACATTGGTAGTTTTGCGATGTCATTTCTGAGGTATTTTTAAATACAGTCTAAGCTAACTGGTTATGTGTCAGTCAATAAACCATAACCAAGTGAAAAAAAGAATTGAAAAGCAAAATTGTCTCCTGACAGTTTGAGCAGTTTATTTTTTCCATGTGACAAACTAATAAACCATCTACACAGACATCAGCTGAAGCACCCGGCATATGCTGCTAACACACAGCTCACAGATGATTTGACTTCCCGAAAGGACTGATCAGAACCTGGAGGTGATAAAAGAGTGAGTCCCTTTGTGTTCTCTCTGCCTGTATTAAGCTCTGAGTCATCTGTGACACGCAGAAGACAAGTCAGTGATTGCAGTCAAGGCCGTTAGAGAGGCCCCTCTCTTATTTATTCACAGCAGCGGTGTTAAGGTGTATGCAATCTGACAGGCAGGAAGGCTGGGAACAACTCTCATATGCATGAATTATATTCTAATTTCACTGCCACCACTTGCCTTGATTATATCTCCTCTTACAGCAGAGAGGGAATTAAACTCTATCAGCCGGAGAGCGCTGATGCAATTTGAGTGGAATGGCATGTCAGCGGGCTCACCGCTGTATCCCCTGCCGTGTCTATTGATCTTGGCATTTCTGATCTGCAGCTCAAATTGATATGATTAAAACATGATGTCGCTGTAACACCTAATGCAGTCATGTCCAAACTATTCCACAAAGGGCCGGTGTGGCTGCAGGTTTTTGTTCCAGTCAAGAGCACACAGTTTGACCAATCAACTTTCTGAAGACTGAGATCAGTTGATTAAATGAGTCAGGTCAGGTGTGCTGCTGCTGCTTGGTTGAAAAGAAAATGTCATGACTCACGTCATGGCAGCCCCTCCTTCTCTTCTGTTTGTTGTCTGTTTTCCCATGTCTGTCTGATCCTCCTGTTTCTCTCCCCTGTCTGTGTTCTCTGTGTATGGGCGTGGCTCACCCTCTCCTGCAGGCAGCACCAGGTGATACTCATTTCCACAATCAGACCCACTCTATAAAGCCTCTGGATTTCCAGCCACTCATTGCCAGACCGTACTATCAACAAGAGGGGTATTCAGTTGTAGATCCTGGGCCACTTGCTGTTTTGTGATTTTTCTCTCCTGAGTTTCTAGCTTATGCAGCTAATCCTGCTCTGTGTGTTTTTGCATCGCAGTTTGCGTCATCCATTTCACCTGCCTGCATGTCTGCCTAATGGAACTGACGTGCTGTCACATGGCTGAAGAAATCTCTGTTTAAGTGGGATAGGAAGAGCAATACTAATTTGTGTCTGTGTTAAATACACACCTTGAGTCAGGACCTCGTTAGCTTAGCTTAAAGACAGCTAACGCTCAATAATTAACAGGTTCTATCTTGTTTGCTAAATCTGTAAGGAAATTGAAACGTGGACAAAGAAGGTGGCAGGCTGAAACCTCCCTGGTGAACATCAGCATGGAAACGTTGCTTGTTGAATGTCGTCACTGTGAAAACCTGTGCCAGGTTTACTGGTTGCACAAATGGTGGCAGGTTCTGAAACCTGTATACACGCTGTCTCTGGTGCGTGGTTCTCTATAAATGTGTGTTTTACTGACCAACCAACATGTAGCAGATAGTTCAAGAGTTAATGCAAATGACAAGCAAAGAAACACTGAGGATTCTGGTGTTTGCATGGCAAAGTGTAAATGTTAGTAGATTTGCGCACTAGAAATAAACGTGCTGCTGATTTGACCAAGCAAACGCGAACCACAGCTGGCTTGACTGCAGTTACACAACCCTGCTTCTCTGTTTACATCCGCGCTGTGAACTACTTGGTGTAGCATAAAGCAGCCCTTCCCACGGACACGCTTTCGTCCAATCGACATTGATCCGTGTCATAGAAGGTACCTACCTTTTCCGGTAGAAGTTAATGTGTTTTTCTTTTTGTCATTGTTTGCCCTTCAGGGCCACCGTACTTATCAAATCTCCTCTGTATTCCACCATAAAATCTCCTTTGCAGAAGGAACCTAGGGCAAACACCCCATGCCCTGCAAGAGAATATAAAGACATCTAAACTTAAAACATACAATTGTCAGCCTGTCACAACAGCCCAGCCAACATTTTTATGTGGGGCCCATGTGGGTACAAAGTGGGCTTAACAAGGATTGTCAGATCGCACCCATATGCGACTGTCCACGGGTTTGATGTTGGCCCCAAGCCAATTGCCCATGTGGGTTTAAGGCAGGATTACACCAGGTTTTAGATGGGCCCCAGCTGGGCAAAACAGACAAGACCCATCTTGGTCCCAGCTTTAAGTCATATGTGGGTCATCCATGGAGACAACATGGCTAAAATTGGGTTGCAAGTGGGATTATTTGCGAGTTCCATGTTGGCCCCATGCTTGCCCATGTGGGTTTAAGGCAGTATTACACTAGGTGTGGGCTGACAACTGGGGTTAGGGTTACTTTGTTTTTCAACTAATCTTGCTCCATACTAGTGCTTCTAAGAGTAAATTGTAAAGCTTGTAGTTTTAATTGTACTTATGCATTACACAAAGTAATCTACTTTAGTTACTTTAAAAAAATCCTAATTGAGTACGGAGTACAGTTTGACTAAACATCGAACCTGGAGCTGCAACAATTAATCCAAAAATTATTAATATTAATAATCACCAACCAGTCTGAGTCAGGCTCTATTTAATTTAAAAAAATGTCACATTTGCTGATTTCAACTTTTTATTAATATTTTCTGTTTTTTGGTCAAACATTTTATGGACCAAATATTTTGCTGATTAATAGACAAAATAATCAACAGATGTATTCGTAATGAAAATAATTGTTCCAGGAAAAACAATTAACATTTTGCAAACCTTTTAGATAGCAGTGGTAAGAAAACAATGTGATATTACAAGTTAGTCTTGAAGATATGTTCTTTACTTTACCTTAGTTTCTAGTAGCGTAACATCATGGTGATAGGCCCCGGTGCAAAAACATTTTTGTGCCCCTAAACATACGCGCACGCTCGTGCGCACACACACGCACAGCCACTCAAGAGAACTGCTATTGCAGGGGTGGACTGGTCATCGGGAGTGCCAGGATTTTTCCCAGCGGACCGATCAATAATGGGCTGATGGACAGCCGTTTTTTATTTCATGTTACTTTATTTATTTATTCTGTTGCGCATTACCTTGGCAACTACCGTAGGCTAAATTACCAAATAACCTCAGGGTTCCCTTTAAAAGCTGGGTGTATATTCTGATAGCCTACATAACCGCTGGTTCCAAATAAATGTCGAGTCTAATTTATAATTTTTTTTTAAAATCAAGGAAGGAGACGCGACCGCTGACACTGCACGTTTTTCTTCTTCGCCTTTTTCACGTGTTGTGCTGCTTTCTGTCAGTCAGTATCACATTGATGATTGCCATGGCTCCGGTGCAGAAAAAAAAAAAAAAAAAAGTACGACTTGACTCGGGAAAAGCAGCCGCTGGACGTTTCTCTGTCAACCAGAGGAGAGTGAGAGAAATGGAGCTTCAGCGTCTGTCCGAGGAGGACAGCAACTGGGTCAGGCTGCCTGATGGAGGGAGGAAGAAGGCTAGCGAGGAGCCTGAGATAAACATGCGGGATGAGTTGTCAGCAAACGGGCACACCACGAGAGAGTGTCCCGCAAAAAGATCAGGCTGATGGAGAAACAAATGTCCATCACCGTGAGTGACAGCAGAGATGAGGAGTTTGCAGTGAGTGCTGGTTGGCTGAATCGTTTCCTCCGCTGTAACAACTTCACTTGCAGAAAGATGCCTGAGAATTCACAGAGATGCTGGAGAAGTTTGTGACATTTTCATCCCGAATTAAACACCTGTACCAAATTGCCGCCTGGTCTATTCAGTGATTGAAACAAATAAACGCCCCAGCTATTATTTGTTATTTTACGGTATGATAACTCTCCCAGCCCGGGGAGAGAGACATGCACCGGCTCGGCCCACAGTGCTCAGCTGCAGACACAGCAGAGAGGTGACGAGATGCGGCTCATCATGACTGACAGGCTTCAAGGCCACTCAGCGTTACCTTACAGACCCGCCCCCAGCTATTTCATTCACAAAAACTGGGCCTGTGGCGATTCTGGACAGCTGTTTCTTTTTTTTTTTCTTCCTTCATGGGCCCCTGACGGCGTCTGGGCCCCGGTGCAGCTGCACCGCTTGCACCACCGATAGTTACGCCACTGGTAGTTTCACTTGTAACAGTGTAACTGCACTTGTATCTGAATACACATTTTCTGCACCCACTCATATTCCACCACTCTAGTGTACTAGTGTCCATTATGCCAAAGCTGAAAGCAGTTTTTGGTGGATGTGAGGCAGAGAGGAACGTTACACTTGCTACAATACACTGCTGTTTTTATTCTGGCTTGTCCAGCATCTTGGCATTTCTTGCAATGCTTCCTGGTCCTGGAATTGCCACTACTGTAGAATACAGGCATGCAAGTGTTAGTAGTGGGGGGTTGGGCTGCTGCAGCTGCTGCTGAGCTTTCAGCCAGTTCCAGCAGGTCTTTAGCCAACTTCTCCTGAAAAGTCTTGTGCGTTAGGGGCTTTGTCAGTCTAAATTTGAACAGCTCCTTGTGCAAAAGATAGTTGTTTACAACAGCAATGTCCACAAAGAGATAAAAAAAAAAGTCTCGTACCACTTCATCGTTTTGTGACGGACACTGTAAAAGCTGATCAGTGCATCGGATAAATCCATACCTCCCATATACTGATTGTAGTCGACAATACAGCCTGGAACAAGTATGGCTGTGCTCCTCCATGCACCAGCCTCCTTTACCTTTCTTTTGACTGTTTGATTATCGTATGCCTGATAAAGGGTGGAGGACATTGTGACCTGTCTTGTGTCCATCCATTTGACAAACAAGAGTTTGCAATCCCTGATCCAACGTAGATCCCCCCCCCAGCCTTTTTTGATAGGTCACTGTTCTAGGTTTGTGGGAACACAATTAGTTTTTTTCTTATTGTCCCACAACAGCCAATGTTTTTTTCATGTAACTCTGTGAAGAGAGTGGGGCTCGTGTAAAAGTTGTCAGTGTACAACTTCTATCCACTCCTGAGTAGAGCAAATGGCAGAAGGTCCATCACTGAGGAATAACTCACCTTGGCCTGAGATGGTCTCTGATTTGCCCGTGTACACAAAGAAATTGCATGTGTAGCCTGTTGAGGAATCAGCTAGGACAAACAGTTTGTAACCCCACTTGGTTGGTTTGACCTTCATATATTGTTTCATGCTGATACGGGCTTTGCTGGCGACCATACGTTCGTCAATGGACAGATTCTGATAAGGGTGGAAAAGGGCTTTGCAGGCATTCACCATCTCTGAATAGAGAGGCTTTATTTTGTAAAGTCTGTCATACTCGGGTGTTCTTTTTTTTGTCATTTTCTTCATCTTCCTTACGATCACTGAGATGAAGTGACCACGAAATTGCTTTAAATCGGTTCGTTGACATTTTTTCAATGGGGAAGGGGAAGTTATATGGCCACGTCTTTCTCTAATAATCTGACCTATGGTGCACCATCACCAGGCCAGTGAAGAGGATAATCGCAAAAAATATGTAGAAGTCCTTTGCTGTGAGAACTTCCCATTAGAAGGACATTCCAGCCTACTTGCGTTTGGCAGCATTGGCATTTGTGTTTTGAATGAGTCTATTCACAACAGACACAGTGAAAAAAAGTTGGAACAGGTCTATGGGAGACCATGCTCTGGTGGTGTCAAATGTTGGTCCAGGGGTCCTGGATGGCTAGAACCTCAGAGTCACATTCAGTATCTTGTTGTTTTTTTTCTTAACTGGTATGGGATGTGGTGCAAAATGCCAAACAATTTCAGCCTCTGAATGGATCGCTCCACGTGTATCCTGGCACTGGAGGTGCTGGAATGGAAGTCTGTTATTGCTCACTTCCTCCTGTGTGAATTGTCCATTGACAAGGAAAGACAGGATGTTCAGCAAAACTCCCTCTGGCAAAATGTCCCGAATTGTGAAGCCCTTGTCTGCCATTACCATATCACCTGGTTGTAGATGCTGGAGAAGTCCACAGTCAGCAGTTATTGCCTTGTCTGAGGCACGCCCACCGTACAAGTTACTGGCGAAGGTAATCACTCCATTGGGAGCCACACCAATTAGAGCCTTCAGTGTGGTTCGTCCTTTGTACTGGCTGTACAAACGGCTCTGTGTTTCGAACCTCTGTATGTTAGAGACCGCAACCTCGGTGCAGTCAAGCACTATCCTACAGTTGGGAAAGGGCTGAAAAAAGTCTGGCACCGATGTTTGGGCCTTGGCTGTGGAGGGGATGTTGTTTTCAAGCAGACCACCATACAAAATGTCATACAGCGCACGAATGATGGTGGTAAAGGTGTTTGTTACTGTGGCTGTGCTACAACTAAACCTTGTTGCAAGGTCTATGTGGCCGCAGTTAAGTTTAAGCTTCATTAAGGTCATGAACAATTGATCGACTAGGGGCGTAGTTTGGACAGTCCAATCAGAATGATATTGTAGCTCGAATTTGGAAAGAAGCACCTCCAAAAACAGGACGGTGGCAGCATCAGGCAATCCGGTGAAATGTCTCTGTCAGGATAATTGGAAATTTGACTGAAGGAAAAAGTTTGCTTGCACAACCTGTCTACACCTGCAACCACAGTATTATATTCTATGTATATGCATAATGTTAATGAGAACTGGTTAAGACAGGATGTAAACAGGTAACATGATATTGACATTAGTATCAGCTGTGCTCTTCCTTGGTTAGAACAATAACCTGTAGCTACTCCGGCCCTTTGATACCCCTGATTAGCTAAACTGAACTGGGCAGCACATATGCTGTCAAAGCGGATATCCCTGATATATGCTATGGGTTTAATAGGGTTTTTCTTGCTGTGTAACGTTAACGTTACCCACATCTTCATGTTTCAGTCAGTCAGACGAGGGCTAACAAAGATAGCTAACTAAGGCGGCTAGCTAGAAAAAGGGCTGACGATCGAAACATGAAGATGTGAAATTATAACAACAAACACCCTATCTTAACCCATAACCTAAGTTATATCAGGGGTATCCGCAAAGAGCTGGTTTGGCTTTTGCTAACGTTAGCTAGGCAGCGAACACTGCTTTTGCTTTTCTTTATCCGTTAAAGAATTGTAACTTAACGTATCAACTGCAGCCATTTCATCTTCTCTTTGTCAGCACAAGGGAAGCGGTAGAATGAGAATTGAATACCAGTAGTTTTTTTAAACTCAGATCTAGTCAAACAACGGGGGACACAGCCTTGTGGCATGTGGAAAAGACATGCGCCTCAGCCACCACAGTAGAGGCTTGGACCCACCTTGGACCCGGACACAGTATTAGCGGATAATCTTATAATAATCTTATGTTGGCAAAATACCATATCCATAAATGCAAATTCACTAATAAGAAGCCAGGTTTTATTGCTTTATTGCTATTGCAGAGATAAGCAATACATTATTTCAATCCAACACTGAATCATAAAGCAATTAAAACTGTAACAGCTTTTACTGCCTCCCCCAGTGTTGGTCTTTACCTTTAACTTTGTTTCTTTTTCTTTTTTTGTTATTGTTATTGTTATTTATATTTTTATTTATTTATATATATATATATATATATATATATATATATATATATATAAAATTTAAACACTTTATACATTTTAACACTTTATTTGTATCTTTTCAATTATCATATAAAACCATCTTATTCTCTATTTTACAAATGACCATTAAAAAGACAATCCCAACAAAAAAAGACAGACCAAACCCACAATCGACCTAACAAACGTATAACAGACAATAGACAGACAAAAAAAACAAAAAAAAAAACAAGACAATAACAAAAACAAAAAGCAAACAACAGCGGTGAGTGCACCTAACATTCCTTATTACAGGACTGACCAAGGGCAGGTGTAAACATTCAGAGATCCAGTTCCAGACCAGGTAAGTTGTTCATGTATGTTATTAGAGGGTCCCAGGTTTTGTGGAAACTGTTGATGGAGCCATTGAGGGTACATCTGATCCTTTCCAGCTTAATGTTCTGCATGACATCCCGAATCCAGTGGTGGTGTGAAGGAGGAGTAACCGCCTTCCATTTAAATAAAATCAAGCACCTAGCTAATAAGGAGGAAAAGGCAATGATCCTCTGTAAGTGAACAGGGGGGACAGATCCCATTGGATCAGAAAATCACCTAAAAACAGCAACCAAGGGAGAAGTGAGATGTTATAAGCATAAGCATTAGAGAGGTCTTCAAAAAAGGTAGACCAGCCAGAAACAAGTTTCGGACAAGACCAGAACATGTGATAGGTGGTAGCCGGGGTCTGTTTGCATCTATCGCATAATGGGTCTATGTTTGGAAATATTCTTGCTAATTTGACTTTTGAGAAGTGTAACCTGTGTAACACACAGAATGTCTGAAAGATATGGAAGAAGAGTGGACTCCCTATAGGCGGGTTTGAAAAATTAGGAACTAGTACTTCTAGTTTCACCGGAGCCTGTCTCTTAAACACTGTTTTAGATGATGCAAAATGATTTTGAAGGCATTTAAAGCAGGAAGTGTTAGCGGTAGATACGATTCAAATGAGGGAATGATGCTCGACCATTCAAAAATATGACTGGGTTTCTAATGATACAAAGCCATGTATGTACCTGCTTCTCATGCCCCAGGCAGCATCTCTACCTGCTTCTTATGCCCCAGGCAGGCTCTCTCACTGCTGCTTACTGCCATACCACCCGCAGCATGCCCAATCTCGTCTGATCTCGGAAGCTATGCAAGGTCGGGCCTGGTTAATACTTGGATGGGAGACTGCCTGAGAATACCAGATGCTGTAAGCTTTTCTTTTCACCCCGGGAAGTTGCCACCTGTGTGGGTTAACTCTGATCCACAGCCATCCCATCATCCATGTGGAGCATAGAACACACACAGGCCCCAGTAGGAGCCTGATGGCTGCTCTGATGCTCTGAAGACACTCTCTCATCCAACTTTTCACATGACTTGGGAAGCATGGACCACAGACAGGCCATGACAGGAGCCTGCTATTGGGCTTTCACTGTGCTCTCAAGCCTCTCCACCATCCAGGTTTTAATAAATGCTCCACCCACCTCCAGGCCCTCCACCCAACCTCTAACAGCCCAAAAACAGGCTCCAAGCCCAGCTGAACCCAGCTAAGCATCGCACCCCTAACCCTGAAGCTCCCAGGAACCATGCCCACCAGCGGGATATGTGCACCCACACTTAAGCACACCTCCTTGCACTGCCAGAGTTTCGTGCCCCTGGTAACAATCAATAGCTCCAGGAGGAGCACCTGAGGCGGACTCAGAGGCCAGCACAGAGCACCACCCTGTCTGGAGGTTTAAATTTTGCAATTTTTTCCACATTTTCACATTGAGGACATCCATCTCCAATGGCTGTGTACCCTTACTCACAGGATTCTGGCATTGCAGAACCAGAGGCATGACCATAGAAAGTGAAGTGAGGCATGCACCACTTGTGATGTACAAAATATGTGACGCAAATATAAATATCCCTGATATATGTAGAAGACTATTTTACAGTATTTTGTGTCATAACCAATAGTATTGTAAACATGCGGGCGATATAAATAGGCTGAGTTTGACATGTTTGCCGGGGTAGGCAAATGTTTTTTAAATGGCAATGTCAGTATAGTCCATCTGAATGAAAGAAACCGCACAGCACCTAGAACTTGAAAATGTGATATTTTAATCTGGCCTCTGCCATAATACACTGCATATAATCAGCTTCTGACAGCTTCTGACAAGCCCGTTGCACTGGCTTATCAATATACAGCACCAGTTTACTTGGTTGTGGGTTACTTTTAACCACTGGTGCAGGCTACTTGGGCTTTAATTTTCCAAATACGCTTTAAAACATGTAATGTACATGTGAACTTGTTTCATGTTAAATTGAGAACTCATTGATATCTAACTTACTTTGTGCACATGAGCACACAATTAGAACATTCTCAGCTGAAGTGTAATTTGCATATGGTGATATGCAAGTAGGCTATATACAGTGTGAGAGATTTAGGGTATTTGTCTTTCGAATATGAACGCAGTGAAAAGCACTTAAGTGTAGGCTGAATGGAACTTATTCCTCGGTTAAATTTTAAACTATCATATCCCCACGCACACAATTAGAACATTCTTAGCCAAAGTAATCTGCCTATATCGTCCAAACAGGATATATATATCTTCAGATGTCTTACACAGTGCAGGTATTTAAGAACATGACAACTATCCTTATTCAAGAAATTGGTTGTAGCCTGTCTGTATTAATAATGGTCTTTGAATGATCCTTCCCATAATATTTTCAGACATAAATAAAATAAGATGAACTTGTCAGCAGGGAGCTAACTAGCTAAGTAGTGGGGGCTAACTAGCTCTCTTACTCACCAAGCCTTTGTAGTCAGTCAAAGTTAACTAATTATCCTGCTAATTAATCAGAGCAAATAAATACTGGTTGTCTACTTGTTGTTTTATAAAATAGCTTACTTTGTGTTTTTACTTAGCTTCTCTGCACAAGTTCTTAGCACTGTAGTTGACATCTGTTGCAAGTAAATGTCTCCAATAGCGTAATTGTTGATTAACATTGAAAAAAGTTCTTCATTTTTGAATACCTGCTTTATGGGGACCAGGAAGGGGCAGAACTTACCATATTTGGTAGTGGTGCATGTGTGTGTGTGAGAACCATTAAGTGCACTACCAGCTTGGAATCTGTAGGGGGCGATCCCGACAGAAAATGTGGGCCAAAGCTAAAAATCACACAGGCACCTTCAGAATGATTCCTGCATTCATTTAACACGCTCTTCCTTATGGGGACCTCGATTTTGGTCCCCATACTGTCAGAGGTCCCCATGGCGTGACTGTGTAAATCAATGTCCTCATAAGTATAGAATGCAAGCACACACACACACTAGCGGAGTCCAGTGGTGTGTGTGTTGTCTCTCTGCCTCAACACTCCCTTCATCTGTTCAGCTCAGTGCCCCTCCTGTGCATTAGTCTTGTAATAACACTAATTGTTTAAAAGCTTATCTCACAATTAAGGAGCCTGATATTGCTGACTTGTTGATGAGTGTTGTTTGAATTATAATAAACAAAGTTTGAAAAACTAAATCAATGTGCACGCCCAACATTTGTTTCCATGAAAATGCAAAACTGACGTTTTAATGAGTCACAGTGAGGCAGTTGAGTAAGTAGGCTAATGTATGTTCTTTGGTGAAACAGCAGTTAGTGAAGTGCCAGAGTCATTAAAGCTTATCTTTGTCATTTGTTGTTCCTCTCTGGAACATTATGTTCAGGTTGTGCATTTCAGCAGCTTCATATTGAGAAACATCAGTCGTCGTCGTCGTCATCACAAAAATGACCACACAGACGGAGCTCTGTTCATGTTCAAGCAGCATGTTCCTTTGAGCACTGAAAAAGTAATGTTATTGATTTAATGATTTGCAAAAAGTTGAGCTTCAGTGATATAAATCATGTTCCTACAGCTCAATTGATTAATTATATCAAAAATCTCAGTCAGGTTCTTCTGATCTCCATCCACAAGTTTCTAGTCATCCTCTGGATTCATTTTGAACTGCTCTTCTTGACAGAATCGATGAAGTTCATCTAAATGTGTTGTCTTCCTGGCACAGACTTGTGTCTTCAGCACAGGTCAGGACTTTATGTGGTCCACACCAAAACCTCTAGCCTGATTGATCCGTTCATTTACCACTTCTGATGTGTGTTTGGATCATTGTCCTGTTGAACACCCAACTGAACCCAATCTTCTGCTGGTGATTTTTTAATCCTCCTTCATTATTCAGCAGGTGATAGTTTGATGGTGGAAGTGACACAACTGTGCCGTGAACTTTATACTTACAAGCAGTCGTTGTACAATAGATCTTGGGACCTGTAACTACTGTGAAATGACTTTCCTGACTAGTTCAAATCTATAATGTGTTCTTTCAGACCAATGTTGAGCTCCTTAAACTTTCCTATTGTAGTGTTTGTGGCTGAGTCTAATGGCTGTATCAGACAGTCCTATTAACCCCAACAAGAGATTCTAGGGACATTTTGTGGCATTCAGTTTTTGTTGATTTTTTAAAATGTATTTTCAAGCCATTTTGGCTGTGTTGAATGAATGTAGCTCAAATGTTTGAGGATATTGATTTTTAAAAATGTTTTAGAATTGTTATCTTAGTTCCTTAAATTAGCCTAAAAAATGGCTAACTACACAAAAACTGACAAATTTGTTCCTAACGACAAAAAATGTTCAATTGAAAACCATTGAGACGCCGGTTTTGATTCCACATTTATCTTACCATAAATTAATGCATTCATTTATGTTAAGACTTCGTTTTGGACTACATATTTGTCCACCGGATGGCACTACTTTTTTCCGTTCAAAGCATGTTGAAGGGAGTCGAGGCAGAGACACAACACACACACTACTGGACTCCGTGTGTGTGTGTCTGTGGCCACACTCATTGTTTTTATTACTGAATGAGTTTATAACGCAGAGTAAGGCGAGAACCAAAACAAAATTGGACTTCGCTTTGGTTCTGGTTCAGGTTTTTCATGCAGGTGCACTGCAGCCATGGTTAAAAGTATGAGCAGTAGTGCAGGAGTCATTTTGGAGATGACATTGATGACGTTACAGCACACAGGAGGCCCTGGAAATGATCATGCACTCTGAGTGCAGACTGGCAAGATGTGGACATAGAGGAACTGCAGGCTTACGTTGGGCTGCTCATTTCAGTCGGCGTTTACAGGTCAAAGAACGAATAAGACAACTGACTGTTAAGAGCTAGCTTAGTAACTGTTGTAAAGGCAGACAACATTTGAATGCACTGACGCAAGAGTAGTCCTTTATGACTACAGAGTGTCTCTCTTCACACTCTAACTTTGAAAAAGTTTCCAGAAATATTTTAATCACTGCTTTTCATTTTCTCTACAGATTTGCCAATCCATTGAGCCACAGACGATAAACGTCCCTCTCTGTCAGCGCCAGTGGAAACGATCTGACGAGACAATTAGACAGAGAATGCAGACCAGTTTCAGGCGTCCGTCTCTGTGCGGGATCAGTAATGAGGAACATGGCAGGCGAGTAATTTGACAGCAGATAAGCTCTGAGCCACTCTGCTTGTCTCGTTGGCTCTCCCTGACAGTTTAGTTAAGTTGTGGTAATTAATTTGTCATTGTTTATTTGTGGAACTGAAGGGCCAATTCTATTAGCTATCCACTCAGCGCACACACGAGTGTTTGGACTGTAGTTCTGTAAGCCCTCATTTATTTGAACCCGGGAGACTGAAGGTCAGCTGACAATTTCAGACCATTTTTCTATACAGGTGCTGGAGATGCACCTGTAGAGAAAAAAAAGAATGGAGAGAGATGCATATAAAACCCATATGAAGGGATGCATGTGTACAAATATGTTGATCAAACTTTTGATTCTGAAGTGTTTGACTTGTACAGAGGTTTCATTACATGTTCCCTTTGAGTCTGCACAATAAGCTCCAGCCTCAAACTTCTTTGGTCTTTGTTGTAATATGTTTTTGAAATTGGCTCATCATTTCATAACTGTTTCCTTTTCTAATAACATTTTATCTTTTTTTTTTTTTTTTTTTTTTTTTTTTTACCTTTGGAGCATAAAGAAAAAATTATAATTTCTATTTTTTTTTTCTCTTGACACTCACTCAGTTAATACTATCTGACTAAAATTGCTATTTTTCCACAATAAAGTCTTGTGAACAGCTGGTTCTGAAAGTTACTAAGAACATTCATACAGCAGGCTTTTATTATTTTAGTCCTGCTCGTACAGCCTTGTTGGATTTGCAGCCTTCAGTCCTCTAAAGTATAACTTTTACTTTGTGTATCACTTACAGATCCACACACACATTTTACAGTGGGATATCTCTGATTACACTTAATGACAATAATTACACAAATCAAAGAATGTAATCAAGCAAGACATTTACTGTCAGCCAGAATCAAAAGAAGTGGAAGCAGAATACATTAGTGAAACAAATTATGCAGAAAGCACGCGACACAGTTTAAAATGAAGCTAATGAAGCAGCCTACATCCTATCAAAACTAGCGTATCAAGTGCAGAACAGACAACAATGACAAGCGTCCTAATGTGAGAAGCTAAGAGACGGATCTCAAAGAATCAGACAGATTTCAAAGGGTCAGACAGATCGTAAAGACAGCCTGCAGGTGGTTAGTCCAGTGAGAGATGTGCCATGTTGGAAATCTCTCCGCTCACATTTGTCTGTGTTGAAAGTTCACCACTCATTCAGCACTGTTTTAATGAATGTAAATTAAATTACAGATTATGGGCACTTGGAATAAGTTTCTATCCCAGGATGTGATGGAAGAACGGCTCTGGAGGAACTCTTGTTCCTACATGAATCTTTTTAATGAGCTGACAGAAGGCCATTCACATCACAGCTGCCTCCACTGTCTGTAGATGTGGGATGGCTAGAGTGACCTCAGTATATTCAGATGTAAGACTAATATTGGTCCGAAGTAACATCATGATATCAGCTTGTCATAGTTGTTCAACTTGGTATGGCCTTTACATTTTTAACAGTTACATGCCTGATATTTCTATAGAATCCAACCAGAATCAGTCATATGAATAAAAACAGAATCACTTATGTCTTAAACTAATATTCAGTCAATGACAGTATGTGCACTGTGACAGTGTGTTCATGAAATATGTCTTTTGCTCTATAATATCCACCCCTGGACCCTGACGGATCATGGATTTTAAAGCATAAGTGAATTTTGATATTTTTAAACCTGAGCTCTACATTTCCATGCTCGAGTTTGTACGATTCATAAATGGTAAAAAAGACTGTACTTATATAGCACTTTCACGACTCATACTGACCACTCCAGGTGCGATTCTAGAGTCTGATGGGACCCTTGGCAAACATTCACAGAACAAGTGTTCATAACCATCATGTCATAAATAATATGACAACAACAACAATTGTTAAATGGTGGCAAAAATAACTTAACTTAAACATAATACAGCTTAACAGCCAGTGTTCACAGTAATACAAGTTGCCTCAAAATAAAAATACAGGACAATAAGAATATTGGAACTTTAAGTTATTTCATATTTTCAAGTTTTTTTAACATGTTAACATAAGTCTATGAGTTCCAGAAGCCATGTTTTTGAAGTTGTTTGCTGGAAATAGCTTTTAGGAAAATATTCTCGCTATTACCCTCTGTTTCAGTCCTTCACAATGTGCTGTTTCTGATGTCTATGCAAATGAGCTGCTTCCCATTACATATAAATGAGCTGCTGCTCATTTACCCACGCCCCGCTCATTAACTTAAACCATGGTAACAGGGAGAGTGTAGGTAGGCTCTAAAGGCAGCCACACACCGGCCCAACCGTTGGACGTCTGAAGCATTTGGAGAGACTCGGACGAGGTCGGAAACATTTCTGTTTGGTGTGTTCAGCTGCGTCGGAAGCTTTCAGAGCCGTTCGGACGCTGTCTGCTCCAACTCAGCATGCGAAGTCTGAGGAGGAGGGCTGTCGGACGTCTGAGCCATTGGATTCTCTGATTGGTTGTGTGCCAGCTGAATGGCCGTTCTGATTGGCGGTGTGCTAGCGAATCAGCACGGTGTGTGGGAGGGCGGAATACTGTGTGCGCTTTGTTTTTCTATGGATTCCGCTCCGTCATTCCTCGTTTTCATGCTTTGCAGTACTGGCACGCGACTGGCTGTTATTATGTCCATTCAGGACAAATTAATTTGTCCTGAACGGACATAATCTGTTCAGGACAAGTTTAGTAGCTGCATGTTTAGTATGCAGCTGTTTTTATCTGAAATAGTTAAGTTTTGTTTTGATCGAAAGTAAAGAGAGTTGCGTGCATAAGCCTCTCGTTTACAACTCACAACACAAGCGCCACTAGCTTATTGCATCTCGCGCAAGCGCAGAACGTACACGCTGCTGTGGAGTAGGCAGCATGTCGAAGTGGTATGTTTCAGTGCTACTTTTGTGCTGAACGGGTCAGATGAGAGGCAACGGAACGGTCGGAGAGTGGTCGTATAAGGCAGTTGGACGTCTGGGCGGTGTGTGGGGGTCTTAACATAGCACTAGAGCCACCCGTGTGAAAGGAGTGAGCATGGTGACAATGAACGGACCTAGCTCTTCAGTAGTTCAACCATACATGTTCAAACTTGAATCGGAAATTCAAAGAGGGGAGCCTCCTGCAGAATGTCAGGCGAGTCTGAGTTTCCCATAAAAGATAGCTATAATGCCAGCAGCTAGCATCTATCTCTAGAAGCTATGCAATTATATAGTAAGCCTATTGAATTTGTATTTACACTACAGTTATAAGTAAGAACTACAGTTAGAACTATATTTTGCTTTGCGTGTCATACAGAAGAATCTGTAGACACATTGCCTTGAACACCTGATGGTAGACAAAAACGTTAAGGCAGTGGGGCTATGAAGGTATCAGTGGATGTGCCAAAATCATTGCTGGACACAGTAGCCTGGACAGCTGTAACAAGAGTGTATATTTTTTATGATAACAGAGCATTCTTAGGATCTCCAAGAAGGTTGTTGCGGTTTGAGTGTCACATTAACCTGTCACCTTCAGCATCATGGACAGCGCCGCAGAGGAGCCGCGGAGAGGCCGCAGTTGAGCGCGTCGGCGCTGAGGGCTTATTAGGGCCTGATGTGCGTCACCTGGCAGACGCCACTGAGAGAAAGCCACTCTCGCCACACAGAACTCTTCTCCCCTACCCTTTCCCCTGATTTTAGAATTGTTAAAGTATAGAAAATAAAGTATATATTTTTTACTTGCAACTTCGACTCCTCCTGATATTCGCACCTAGCAATTTGGTGCCGAAACCCGGGAAGAAGAAACACAATAAAAAAGGAATGAATGAAAGCTGAAGACGCGTATAACAGGATAAATCAACAATGTCGAACCTGGAAAGACAAAAGAAAGTAAGGGGAGCCGTACGGGCCGCTACGACAAGACTCTTGACAAGATTGATCGGAAGGTTCGAAAAGAAGATCCCAGCACAGGTGTGTTGGAAGAATACTTGGAACAACTGTTGCCGAGAGAAACAGCTTTATCGGAAAATGACCGTGACATTGAAGCGGAGACAGCAGTGGATGATTTGGAAGATGTTACTGAAACACTCACAGACCTTTTAAGACCTCACCTAAATATTCAGCCATGACTCTGGAAATACATTTTTAGTGGCAGTTTTGTTGTTGTCTTGTTATGTTCACTTATTTACTGCTCAGAAGGTCGGTCTGTTGGTATCTACACAATGTCACTACATTCTAATTATGTCTTTGTTAATGCAAGGGGTGAATGTGCATTTATATGTAAAGTACCTGCCCGCTCCTTTCTGCCTGCTGTCAGACAGGTATCCTAATCCCTACAAGTTGATGTGATTACTCGGAGCAAGGGCACCAGCAGCTGTGCTGTCTTAGGCAGAATCACAACAGGGCTATCAATAACAGTTAGAGCCTGACTGTAGAGGCAGTCCCCACAAACAGGAGTCACTTTCACAAAGTTCCTCACATATCCTCGACTTGTAGTTGTACAAAGTTGGAATGCTATTTATTGCACCAATTAAAAGTTAGGAAAACATTAGTGCCGAGGTCTGCTGTAAAGAGTTTCTACAGTGTGAATTATTTTTGTTTAAAGCTGTTCAAATCAATATTTCTACATTAAGAATTGATCAAATAATAACTTGCAATGTGAAAGGGGTTGCATACAGTGATGAGCCCACAGAGAAATATCCTCCTATGCAGTTTCTCTCAAACCTTTTAAGTTTGTGACTCTGCTCTCATCAAGCTTCTCTCCAGCAGCAGCAGCAGCAGCAGCAAGCAGCACAACCTGCTCAACCAAACAGCAGACAGGCAGAGTTAGAGTTAGGTGGAACATCTGGCAGTGAAAGAGTAAGCAATTTTTGTTTTCAGCACATGCTCACCTTCATTCTGACATTACTCCAAGCAGATAAACATAAAATATGTAACTTTGGCTCTCTATTGACCAAACATGATGGCTAAGTGTTGAGGGGAGGGCGGGGTGGAGGAAGAGCCACTGCTCAGCTGGCTAGATAGTCTGGATTAGAGCCAGAACTTCTGGAGGAATAAACACCTGGAAACACATTATCAGATTCTGCTCCAATCCAGAACTGATTGAAGAGAGAGAACCAGAGTACGCTTGAAATTCACCAAGCGTTGTCCTGGATTTAACCACACAGACTCCCACAGTGTGTGCCGTTGCTCGCTAAGGTTAGCTTACAGCTCGTGTAATATAATGTTGCTGTTTGGGGCAGATAAACAGTGCATAAGTAACATAAATACACGTTTCTGCTGTCAGACTAACTTTACTTTTGATACATACACCTTTAAACAATCTGAGGTGACCCGACACACATGTTCACAGATGAGCTAATGTTTATTCAGTTTTTATTCTGTGCTGGCCTCTCCATCAACAGAAGGAGCGTGACTATATGAAGCGCAGCGTTACCTGGAGTAAACTTGTTGATTTCTCTTTATGTGCAGATTTACTAGATAGATTTACTTCATCGTGATCTTTTCGCAGTTATAATGAAGTAAATCTAAAGGTGATGCTGTGTGAATGGAAGTGTTCAGATATGTGTGTGGCAGTATTACAGATTTAATTGGTGTTATGTCTCGTATTGTTGTGGTGAGAAGGTTAATCATAAATACGTTTGTAAATGTTTTTCACATAATTGCTTTTGATTAGCAAAGATGAAGAAGATCTCTCATCAGTCTCAGGCCCATATTCTATGCACAATCTAACATTTCTGTGTGCTCGAGGAACATCACTGGAACCGACCAATCACATTTTTGTAATGTCATAGCTATGTTCCGTCATATACAGTGATATTCATAATTTCCATAAAAGTTAAACAGATGCAATCAAATTTAAGAACCGAGTCCTGAAACAATGAGCCTTATTTTACCGATCACCAAGACACTGAGTGAAGCTGCTCATTGATCACAGCCAGGGAGCCAGTGGTATGTCATTAGGTGGAGTTTTCTATGTGGCTAATGGGGAATGAGTCAATATTGGTTCCTCCGGTGGCTGAGTGCTCACAGCTTAATTGGGATGTACGATAGTGTATTCAAAATGTATTCAGACTGTCTCTACATTTGTGTGTATCTGTGTGGCTGTGTTTCCTTCTCTCATACAGTATGGGGAAAAAAAATCACACTCTTGCTCTGCAGTGGATCAATTATAGGTGTCTGCTGTTAGGAGAGGCAAGGACACTTCATAGTTTCACTCTTTCTAATGAATGTGGAGATGTTTAAATTTAGATCAGGCAGAACCTTAACAGTCCATAGAGCAGTGGGGAAACAGCTCACATAAACAAGCTTAATGGCTGATTCTCGTGTTAAAGAGGTTAATTAAATTAATTCCAATTGCACCTTTTACTGCTGTTCCCACTAATAATTGGTTAAGTCAAGCCCAGTCAGACAGATACGGCTATTAGTGTTGGAAAGTAACTCATTGTTAACTGCTGTATTACTTACATTACTTAGCCTATTACATTGCCTACTTTTTTTTCTGGAAAGACAAGTGTAAGGGATAACAATTTACAATTCAGCTACTGAAGTGACAAATTGTGACTCCGTCATTTTGAAAGTTTGAATTGTTCCTGTCTCTCAAGTGATTGGTGCATGATGTGATCTTAGTTGGTTGTCCTTTTTAGATGTTGAATCTTTTTAGCTAGCAAGCTAGAAATGATTAAATCTGCATTTAGGATTCACATAGTTCAGGTGCGGCTCAGAGGTTGTGTATTCTGTGGTCCTGTGCGCAGTCACTAAAGATAGCTGTGAATGTTCAGTAATATTTCAAACAGGTATTATTCTGCTCTGTCTTGTACACCGATCAGGCATAACATTATGACCACCTGTCTAATCTTGTGTTGGTCTCCCTTTTGCTGCAAAAACAGCCCTGACCCATCAAGATATGGACTCCACTAGACTCCTGAAGGTGTGCTGTGGGATCTGGCACCGAGATGTTAGCAGCAGATTCTTTAAGTCCTGGAAGTTAGGAGGTGGGGCCTTAGTGGATCGGACTTGTTTGTCCAGCACATCCCACAGATGCTCAGTTTGTGGCACAATGCATTATCCTGCTAAAAGGGGCCACAGCCATCAGGGAATACCGTTTCTATGAAAGGGTGCACATGGTCTGCAACAAAGCTTAGGTAGGTGGTACATGTCAAAGTAACATCCACATGGATGGCAGGACCCAGGGTTTCCCAGCAGAACATTGCCCAAAGCATCACACTGTCTCTGCCGGCTTGCCTTCTTCCTATAGTGCATCCTGGTGCCATGTGTTCCCCAGGTAAGATGATAAAAGAAAACGTGATTCATCATACCAGGCCACCTCCTTTCATTGCTCCGTGGTCCAGTTCTGATGCTCACATGCATGGGCACCTTGACTGGTCTGCGGCTATGCAGCCCCATATGAAACAAACTGCGATGCACTGTGTATTCTGACACCTTTCTATCAGAACCAGCATTAACATCTTCAGCAATTTGAGCAGCAGCAGCTCGTCTGTTGGATCAGACCGCATGGGCCAGCCTTTACTCCCCATGTGCATCAATGAGCCTTGGCAGCACCTGACCCTGTCACTGGTTCGCCACTGTTCCTTTCTTGGACCACTTTTGACAGATACTGACCACTGCAGACCAGGAACACCCCACAAGAGCCGCAGTTCTGGAAATGCTCTGACCCAGTCGTCATGTTAAGCTTGCTCAAAACCTTACACTTGCCCATGTTTCCTGCTTCTAACAAATCAACTTTGAGGACAGCATGTTTACTTGCTGCCTGATATATCCCACCCACTAACAGGTGCCATGATGAAGAGATAATCAGTGTTATTCACTTCATCTGTCAGTGGGCATGATGTAATGCCTGATCGGTGTATATCCTTAACAAATTCCAAAGAAGACCAAAACAAACAATTTGCTGGTGTATCTCTTAACACTTTCTGCACAGTCTCCTTGGTCTCCACTGTGAAGGGTGATCTTCACAGTGGCTTCAGATATTTCATCTCATGCCTGTGTTTGTGGATGAATGTGTGTTGAAACGTATGTTTGTAATGTGTGTGCACTGCATACCCATATATTTTTAAAATGAATTCATGCACCTGTGACCTCATCAGGCACACAAGTCACAAAAAATAAAACGCAGTGGGATCTAGCCTTTTTATTTTGGTGTTGTCGGCAAAAATCTGTGTATCCAAGGTCAGTGAAAATATGAAATATGGAAGTGTTTTTCTCATAAATGTATGCAAGTTAAAAAAACTGATGAGTATAGATTTTTGTAGAATAATGTCTCATGGTTTGATAGCATTTCTGTCTTGTGCACATCACTCAGTCTGATTTTAGAACAAGAAAGCGAGGGTGGCAGTTGCTGGCAGTTGTTAAAAACACTACTGCTTGATCCGCTCAAACTTTCTGTACGGTAAGACGAAAAAAATGTGAGTCTGGAAGTTTAATTTCAATCCCTGTCCTCTTAAAAGTCTGTAAAGTTAAATGTATGCACATTTGTTCATGCCAGTTTCTTTGCTAACCACAAATAAAGCATGAGTGACAGCTCACAGTACAACTCTAACAACCAGGCCTGTTTGATATTTTTCATAATCATTACTCTTTGATTCGTAACTCTTTCCACATTTTCATACAGATGTATTCATCTGACTCCATTCAAACATCAGGTTGTTCAGCTCAATTTGGATTGGTGCAGTAGGACTGTTTGGATGTTTTCATGCATTCAACCACGAACACCATTCAGACTTTGAAACGTTCCACATCTTGTCTACTTTTAAGGTATTATTACAACTTTGAATCCCATTTAAACTTTCCAAACTATTCAACATTCTTTAAAGCTTATCATAATGGAGGTCAGTCAGACACCACTTCAAACACACTCAGTCAAACAGTCTCCAGTCTGTCAAGCTCACAGCCTATAGTATATTCTGAATCCTCTATTCTCACTCCACTATATGACTCTTCTTACCCTTCAGATGCGACTTCAAATGTTTTAAAACCACCAGTTGTTTGGCCTTTCAACGCTTTTCAACAATTTTAAAATATTACACATCATTCAAACATGATTGTGATTATTGCAGAAAGAAAGGCACATTTAGTGTCAGCTTTTCAACAAACCTTAAAATGTTTAACATCTGTCACCCTTGGTGTTATTTCACTTTTTTACAGCATTTGGCTTCATTTTTTCAACAGCAACTTCATCAGAACTTACCTTCTCTGGTTGGTTGTGAATGCTGGAGGCATTTACATCATATGTTCTTCCACGTGCAGAATTCTTTTTACTCTTACATCATAATTTGTTGGCCCTTGACTCCTTTTACATGATTCTATCCTATTACTTTTCTATGACATTAATGCTATGACTTTTCTCATTTATATTATTCATACTTAGGAAATATTCAGTGTTATCTATAACAGAAAACAAATGGAATACACATGAATGCATACACTGCTTTTACGACTAATAGCTTCTACTACTGCTACTTCTACTTTGCTACTACTACAAAGTATTTTGTA
Source organism: Diplodus sargus (assembly GCA_903131615.1). Taxonomy (NCBI): domain Eukaryota; kingdom Metazoa; phylum Chordata; class Actinopteri; order Spariformes; family Sparidae; genus Diplodus; species Diplodus sargus. The sequence continues at coordinate 661,563 of CAEMYA010000209.1, forward strand.
GTAAGTTATTATTAAGCACTATTAAGTGTCATGGCAGATCATTTGAGGCACCTTTTAGTCAGCCATTGTGTCCTCTCTCATTGACAACTTTAATTTGTTATGAAGACATGTACACCACGCAACGCAATACATAAAAGTGACAACTTACATCTGTACCTCTTCTCTATGTCCTACATACTTCATCATAATATTCACACCATTTTTAGCCATCACTGTTTGGTTGCAGGTTGAAGATAAAAGTGTTGATTAAATCAGATGCAGACTCAGTCAGCAGGAGATATTGTCACAGGTTTCATGTTGTAGTTTGACCTGTCTGTTCTATAACACACATGCTCTACCAACTGATCTACCGGGCCGCTCCACTTCAGATCAGTTTATGGATGCCCTGTCTGGAAAGTAGTTTATTTATCATGTCAGTGGATGAAGTACAGAGTAAAGGAACTGTCAGAGTAATCCCATGACAGAAGCCTCCAACCATGAGGGTGCTGTTAGCACTTCGTCCTGAACTGCTCTATGCCATCACTTTCTTGCTGAACGCTCGTCCCTATTCAGTGGGTGTATTAACACGAACTGATTCTCTTCATCCAGCTGTGGCTCCTGTTGGCACGGTATCTTCTGATCTTCTGTGTTGCTCGGTTTTACTGGGCTGCAGAGCTGAAACTTGAGTGGGACATTGTCGAGGGAATAAGGCTTAGTCCAGATCTTTACCTGAAGACAAACAGTCCTGTAGGACTGCAGGGTAAGCGGGTGTCAACAAATTAACAGACACACAGACGTGACTGCACTCACAGTCAGTGGCAGTTCGATTTGAATCGTATTTCTTATTAATGGACAGTTCTAGTTGGTTCAGTTCTTATTGTTTATGCACAAAATTAAGTATCATACTTTGTGTTTTCTTTTAGTTCCAACAAACAGCATGTATACGTCATTGAGCTTATCCCTTTATACTTGTTTTTTTCCCTGAGTTTACACCTTCATGTGACTGCTGATGCACAGCTGGAGATGTGAGGGTTTTAATGGTTTTGTCACATTCAGTCATTTTTTCTGTGTTGGATTTGTGCTTTCAGAGGTGCAGTGAGAGGCTGGGCAGAGTCTCTCCTCACCAGAGCTGGTCTCACACACACACAACACACACACACACACACACACACACACACCTGCAGCAGATTGGCAATCAGTGCCTGCTGATAAGCCCTGGTCTCGTCTGTACCAGCTGCCAGAGGATTTTGTCAGTACTGCGTGCCCTCCACCTTGTTTCATCTACCAGAGGCTGTCTTTCCAGCGACCCAGCCTTCAGCACCTCTGCAGCCAACAGCCTAGCTGCTGTCATCTGGGCCTGTGAGGTAGTGTTCTTTTCTTTTCACTTAATCATCTTATAGTCAGTGTATTTTCAGAGTTTGAATTAAAAGCAATACAATTTTTTTTTTTCATAATCACATGTTCTGCAAACTGGTTGTCTTAGGGCATACTACATCCTCTGATGATCCATTTCCTTTGCCTCACAACCTTAAAAGTGGTAGAGGTAGATCTATACTTATTCAGAACAGATCAAGGAGAGAGAGGGGGGATAAATGGCTGCACCGCCTCCAAAGCCAGGATCAAAATTCTCATTGATCCCTGTTTAAACACTTCTTTATAGAAAGATTGTTTTTTTCTCTCCAAATGGTCACTCTCTGCCAGTGCAAACTCTGCTCTATTGGAATTAAGCTGTATTATGGATATATAACTTTGACTTCACAACTGTAGAACACACACACGCACACACGGTCTCAGTCCTTAACAGCCTCTTGTCTGCAGGCAGGGTGTTAAGACAAGGAGAGTGGCCTTCTGAGATTGATTTCCGTGGCTGAGGGTGTGAGGGAGAGCGAGAGGGCAAATTGATCGTGTCATTGGCTGGTAAGCATGGAGAGGGCAGAGGGAGACATCACACATGCTTAGTGTTCATTGATCTGATCTCTGAGATAAATGAAATTCTCTCTCTGCTCTGCGTGGTGCTGCTAACTCCTCTGGCTCATCACTCAGGATGGATTATCTCTCTGACCACCAAAGAGGGTCTCTGATTCTCTTTATTGGATGATGAATTGCCCTTGAAGACAAAATCGCATAGTCCAGGAACCATCAGCAACCTCATCATCCTCTTAGACTACACTGGCTTTCAACGATCTGTTTTGGATAAAAACATGGATAAAAATATTTCTGTAAGCCTGTATGATCATTTCAGTTGCAGGACAACATGGTTGTATATGTTAGAGGTCCAAACTATGACCCAGGGGCCATGTGTAGACACTTAAATTTGTATGTTACCTATCTTAAAACTATATTTGACCTGCTATAACCATTTGGGCATATTTGTCATATGAAGGTCTCTGTGTGAGATTTGAGGAGTTTTGATTAATTATTTGTAAACTGACATCATTAGTTCACCATTCACCAAAAAAACACACACTTTTGGGCATGTTCATGCAGAACACTTCATCTGAATGTGTTGGGGGAAAAAAAGTTTACAGGGAAGCGATAACCTTGTCACAAATGTATGCATACATGAAACAATCTGTTGACAAGTTTTGACTTTTTAAGCAACAATGTACTGAACTGATCTCCTGTTACCCAAACATCAACATATCTGTAAAGATGGGAAATCAGTGATCACAGGGTTTAACCAGCGACTTCAAGATTTCACCACTATGGCAGGACAGGAACCTGGTCTCAACCCTTACCCTGTTTCAGGAGTAAAGGAGGCTGTGCAGTTGGAGCATATTAAAATGTGATGTGCTGGTGCCTTATAAAGTCTTCACCAGCAGCTCCCATTGTTCGAGTTCTACAGGGTTCTGGAAAACTCCAGATTTCTGCAGATGAGGCACCATGCTGAAATATTCACTCTTATGACATTGATTGTGAGGAGACTAAGGTCCAAGGTGATTGGCAGCTGCCTCACAATGTACTCCAAACCTCCACTATGAGATGTATTGAGCGGATGGCAATTCTTCAGTCCACGGCTGTCTTCCAATTAGGAGTGACAATTTCTGTCAAGTGAAATGTAAAACTGTTGAAAACCATCTTACTACAGATTCAAATGTACAGCTCAAGGTGCTCAAGGCTCACTCATTAAGATGTTCTCTTAAATTCAAAGGCTCATGGATTCAGACTGTAGACTTATTCTCTATGGCCGGAGGTTCGGGTGTCATATACACAGGTGGGGAGATGGTAACCTCTGTGTCCACCTTTGTCTGGTTGTCCACTGGTTGATGACCTTTGACCTCTTCCCGGTAGATAATGTTGGTGGTGTTCAAAGACAGATTATATTATTCCTGGTGTTCATTCCATATTCTTGTCCAGGACTGTTGTTGTTTCACTGACATAGTGTCGTCCAACAGTTGTATTATAAAATATACACTTTATGCAATATAGTGCAGGCTTATTGGTTTACATATTGTGTATATAGTTCTTCAATCTTTTAAACTGATTCTATGTAATTCTGTTCTATATATATCTATATCCAGGAATACTAACTACAACAAAGCGACACATTACCAAGAGAAACTGTTGAGCCAAACAGACAAATTAAAAAGCTGTGTAGAGATGAATCAGGTGCTGGCCCACCACTGATTTCCA
>CAEMYA010000209.1:665246-676697 GCA_903131615.1 Diplodus sargus
CGGTATACCAGCACAGCTGTTGCCAGATGGTGTAGGGCATGGACCCAGACTCTCACTACTTTGTTTCTATTACTACCACACTTGCACAGCCCCAGAGGTGCTTTCTTGGCAGCTCGCTGCAGCCCTGGAACAAGGCCTTGGAGACTCCAGGACCCAGACCAATTCATCAAACACCCTTCTCCTCATGTCACAGAGTGCTGAGGACTGACTGAGCTTGTTGTCACAGCAGCTCTTAACAACCCTTCTCTGCAACGTCCCCATGCAAAAGGGACACTTTCTGGAAATAACTCAGTGCCCTCACAGGGCTTTATTACCTACTGACTGACACAAACAGAGCTGGCAGGAGACCATAGCGTAGAGACAGAACGTCAGACTTTTGGGGTTTGATAAGGAGGACACAGTCCTATCAGATTTAATTGATCTTCATTAGGGGTTCACAGCCCTGTATGTCAATTCAAAGCCTTGATGAAAAGGTAATTGAAGGATATAATGGTAAAATAAGCACATTCTCAGTGGGATTCCAGTTTGTTTTGGGACAAAAATAACATTCAAGGTGAAACAGTTAAATGCAACAACAATCACAGACTTCATTTCTAAGCTAATGATAGCTAGTGTTGTATCTGTATGTGTTGTGGGGGAGTGGAAGAGAGGCAAGGCAGCAACCGCACAAACTGCCTTGAATCTGTGACATAGACACAGGTCAGCATCGACAACTGAGAATGGTGATGGTTTAATTTGTTATGATACATTTCAGTCCTCTCACACAATGGCAGTAAACTGTTATATGTGTCAATGGCTTCATATTTTTTTCATACAGTACCGTTTTAATTGAATCTAAAGAATGAGATGTTTTAAAAATACAAGTAGTAAAATAAAAACAGAAAAGGAGAACATAAACCAGACCACTGCTCAGCTTGCATGAGTGAAAGTAGCTCAAAACTCCTGGAGGGCGATTTTGATGTGAAAGAGTGGGTGAACAGTCCTTCAAGGTCAACTGGTCAATTAAATTAATGACATGTTCCAACAGTTTTTGTAGGATGTGTCTTATCTTACCTTTTCTTGCTGTCATTCAGCTGCCTATTTGAAGTAGAACTAGCTCAGTCTATCTACAGCAAAACACGACAGCTGTACAGTAATTCCTGGCTATTGACTGCACTGTATTCCCTCTAGTGAGAGCTGTTTTATATTGTTCTCTTAATCTGTCTTCTGCATGAGGTTGTTTTTAATGTGGAAACAGCAGGACTGCATTTTTTGAGCCATTATTTTACAGCTTATTTTTTCTGTTGACCAGTAGTACTGCTCTCCACTTCTGCTCATATGACTGCATTCTGAAAGAGCAAAAGAAGGGTACACTTACATGTGTGTTTGACCTCATGCGTATACATGATATTACTGCTGCTAAATTTGATAATCAATTGTAACTTCACATGTTTTGCTCTTATTCACATTTCTAATGTAATTTATAACTGCTAATTTGCTTTAAAAATTGCACAGAATGATTTATTTTTTCCAGCAAACTTGAACTATTGTGGATGGATCCTGTGATGCTGTTAAACAAATTGGCAATTTATAAAGGGCATTTTTTTTTTGTCATCAGTTGTGTAATGAATGCAACATTTTTACACTGCCTATATTTTATTGTTTTATTATTTTGACCTCTGGGCGGTGAGTGTGTAGGCCCCAACCAATAGCAGCATGCAGGTGTGAGGTCCTGACTGGTAGAGTAGCAACCAGTTACATTGCTGTCTCCGTCACTTTCCTCTGCTCTTTGTGTCACAGTCATGGATGTATGAAGAGCTTCAGGTCTGTGTGTCTGCTGAGTCTCACACACACACACACACACACACACACACACACACACACACACACACACACACAGAGCAGAGAGGCCTGGACAGCTGGGCTTCAGCTGCATTCCCACCAAAGATTAACCCTAACCCTAGCCAACAACAGTGCATGGGTATAACAGTACCTCGATGGAACTAACATTGACAATGGGTATGTATGCTGTACCCCTAACCATCCTAACCAAAGATGGAGAAGCCAGCAAGCCAGCAGGTAAGCCAGAGTCCAGGGGTTCGAACAACACCTTGGTGTCAGAACATCGCTCTGAGCATGTGACTGCTACTATTTTCATCACACCACCTGGAATGCGTAGTGCACGTTTACCTCTGACCTTTACCTTTCCCATCAGCTCTGGAGGGATCTTCATGGTCGCTTGGTGACACTTCTGTAACGCCTGTGTGATGGGTTGTGGGGCCTGAGCGACAGAAGACAGTTCAAACAGTGCTAAACCATGCTGCACAAAAAGCTCTTGGTAACATTTCCGGATCACATTCATTCCCATCACACCAGGGACCTGAAGTGAAGCATCACCAGGAGGATCCCTCACTACCACACCGCACTGTGAAATCAACTTGCAACACAACTCAACATTTAGCTCCAGGTAACCAAGGAAAGGAATATCAAACCCATTAGCTGCCCTAAGCTGCAACCAGTTACATGATTTAAGGTGCTCTTGACCCCGTGGTTCAAAATGCTGGCGGAAAAATGTCTCTGGAACAGTGGAAACCATAGAATCAGTATCAACTGGACATGGCACCTTAACTCCACCCATGTCTACCCCCAAATTGGGACAAGACAAAACCAGTTTTGACTGAAGAGAATTTCTCTTCCATAAGTGCAGATTTTAATAAAGAACCGCTGCTGCTTTGTATCAATGCCAAAAGGAAAGAAGAAGAAACAAACAAACAATGGAACACACATATCTGCCTTGCTTCAAAAGTAACATCCTGTCAACAACGCCACGTTTGTGGCGAGGAGGAGGTAAAAAAAAAAGGGTATTCGACTAATATTACTAAAGAGCTCCACAACGCCACCCTGGAAATTTCACCCAGGGAATCGCTTCCAGACACAAGGCACACAGGTTTGTGATTTATGAGACGTGGTTCAAGATTTAAAATACACTTTGATATTAATATGTTCTAAAAAGTCACAAAGAAAGCAGCAAACCTAATCAGAGCTGAGGCCGAAGTGGATGGATGAAGGCTAGTGAAGGGGAGGGATCCACCAAACAAAAAGAAACAAACTTGAGTCACCAGGCACACGTGGCAGACACACTCTCAGTGAAGAAAACCCACTCCCAGGGACACAGCACGACTAGGCGGGAGAAAATAAAACAAATATTAGTGGGGCTTGCACACACACAAAAAGAAAGAAAATCTGAACAAAACCATAAGTAATGGACACATCACAGACTTAAACAATGTATCAAATAACTGCCCAATATAACCAAAGAAGAGAAACATAAGAAAACAAAACAAAACTCAATTAGCCGCGGCGTGCGGCCGGAAATCGTCCTGCACAAAACTAAGTGGCGACGAAACCTCTGGCGGCTGCAGTACAACGCCGTGAAAGGCATGCAGCAGCAGCAGCAGCAGATACGAACAGCAAACACAGTGAAGACAAAGCAGCAGCGGCCCAATGAGCTGGTTACAGTAACATCTAATCAAGAAAAACACCATTAGCATTGGCTAAGTACATTAAAATTGATGAGGTTGCATGTTACAATGTACAATGTGGAGTGCGAGGGAGAGGGAGGGAAAAAGGAATGCATCCGCCAGCATTTACCTGTGACCACACTATCATTAGCCACCTAGTAGCACCAACCACTACGCAGAGAGAGAGATGATGCTTACCACCGCCAAACAATCACAGCAGCGCACACAGGGAGCACGGAGCAGCACACAATCGCCCTACAACACAACACAAATGCCTTGAGCATAATGATCAAATAAAGCAACCAGCGAGGTGAAGCAGCATGCGGCCATACCTGTCGGGCACGCACACTCTGACCCAGAAGTGTCACAAGTGACGATGGGAGCGCAGAGGAAGAGCTGGTGGGTGGACTACCGCTTTTGTACCGGCCCACCTCAACACATAGCAGAAATGAGGAACGGATACCATAGTAACCAAATGTAAACAAAAAGATATATATATATATATATATATATATATATAGGGAGTGCGGTTGTACTGTATAACAGCACTGGTGTGATTCGGTCGTAGGCACAAGTTCCGCAGGCCGGGTGCCACAGATAATCACACCAGTGCTGTTATACAGTACAACCGCACGACCACGAGTGTGATATTGCTTTCATACAACAGTTCTACAAGCGCATTTTATTAGTTAACAGTAGTAAACCACAAGAGATTATGATTTGTTTATATAGTTAATCATTTATTTGGCTCCGCCAACACAAATAGTGCTGTAACTGGAAGGCGGACTAGGCTGTTGCCAGGCAACACATAAACATTTCCTACAGACTGCTACAATGTCTGCATATTACCGCTACTTGTATCATTTACATTTATCTGAATGTTTCCATTTATTGTGCAACCACTAAAATAAGAGTCCAGTGACAGTCGCTTTGGAGGCATGATGTGTGTTTCTGATGAATTAACAGCTCGATCAGACAGCACGTTGCTCCACTTTCCAGCTCTCCATACATGGTCTCCAGTAACTTTTTAGCAAGCTTTCAGACCTGCGAAACAAGTTTTTGTTTAGACATGTATTTTATATTCGGACTGCGACACAGTATCAATGAATCAAAAGCATCTCACCTATGCCCACTGACTGCCATGATCTCCCTCGCCCTTCTTATATCTCTGACTAAACTCTGGGTCCTGCATTAAATTCCATGAATGGCTCACCGGAGGTTCGTTGATGTAACGGTTTAATCCAGCCCGAAGTCCCAGGTAGCTGCTGATGCTGTACAGCTCTCCTTTAGTTGTCCGGATCGATCCATAAAACTGACTCAACACTGTGTTCAGCTTGCTCTGACTAACTGACTGAAAGTTGACCTGGATATTTTTCAGATTCAGCCAAGTCTGAAGGCAGTTCAGAGCCCAGGTTGTCTGCTTTACAGTGTTGGCTTCATTTTTGCTCTTCTCTAATTTGTCGAGGTCGGCTGATGTTATATCAACACACCTGGTTTGCGCTGATGTATCCTGGCCTCTCTCCTTCCCTTCGTCCTCCTCTGAGTCTGACCATTCGTAATTTAAATCAAACGTAATTGGTGGAAATATGTCCATCTTTGCGGTGCAAAGTTTGCCACAATCCAGTTGTTTGCCACAAGTTGGCAACTGATGTAACGTTAATTAACGATAACTGGAACGCCTGCGCAGCTGAGTGATATGTCTGTAAAAAGTCCAGTGCGGTTGTACTCTATATCAGCTTTCATGGAATGCCTCTTGTCCAATCAAATTACGTGGTTGGAACTAACTGTTGTATATGTATGTATGTATGTATGTATGTATGTATGTGTATATATATATATATATATATATATATATATATATGACTGCCCGGAAGAATGCTCCTTACTGTCAGTAAAATTACATTTATGTTTAACTAAATTCCAGCTGTTGTTAAGCCACCAGTATTTATTACATGGCTTTGTTGAATACTCAATTCTGATTGGTCAATTACAGCATTCTATGGCCTGTCACCCTGTTGGGGTTAATTTCGCAATAATGATTGGCTCGCTGTACATTATCTTTTACTTAAAGGATTAACTTCCCTCACTTTACCCAGCAGCTGGGATGCAAGACCAGGGACTGTCTTGGTCCTAAAGAGCTGCAGAGACGAACAGAAATTTAAACTGTACATTTACTCCTACTACTACACAACTAAACTGTTAATGTCGTCTCTGCTCTGTCACCAACACAGTCTGCAGTCTTCTCTGAGCACATCACATCACTCTCTCTTGTTCCACCACACTGCTCTTATAAAACCATGTTTCCATTCAAGTATTTTCACAAGACGTTTCTAGCAATGGACAAGAATTTCGTTGACTGTAGAATCTAACGATTATGCAAAATTATCACGGTCAGCTCAAACAGTTGCAATCGGCTATCATTTTGACAGACTTATTTCAACTTTGAGCAGCCTGTAGCTTCTGCATCACTGCAGTCTCCATATGAAAATACTTGGCTCAGTTGGCATTAGAGATTGAAAACATCTTACCAAGGTATCACATTTTTGGCGGTCCAGAAGAGAATCCTCCTCTCACTGGAACTCCTCCAATCTCTCCATCCTGTTTATCTGGGCTGTAGAGAGAGCCTATTGATTTTTCTATTGATTTTTCATGATTATCTTGTTAAACAAAATGTATACCTTTAAAATTGGTGGAACAATAGCGATTAACGTCTGGGTTACACTGGGCATCGGAAATCCACGGAAAAAGAAAAAAAATACATCATCTCTGGGGCGCTGGAAAATCTCTGTTTTTTTATTGAAAGAGCACCATCAAACAGCTACATAGAAGAACTGAAGTAGTATAACAACCCAGACAACACAATACAGAAAGCCACAAACAAACTGCATAAACTGCCAAATTGAGCAAATACACATGACATGTGTTTGCGTTTAATGCTGCTCGTCTGCGTGATGTGGGTAAGTTGACTCTGAGTCAACTTTTCTCAGCCTAAAGAAACTTTTTGCCAATATGGCTGATTTTGTGTGAATGGGTCTTTAAAGAGGACATTAATTTCAGACCATTTTTGTAAACTGGCTTAATCCTCTCATTATTGATAACTGATTATTATCTTTACTTTTAAACTGTAACTTCCACTCTGGTAGTTCACTCTGACATGTTAAGGCTTTCAAACATATCCCCAGCTTGGTGTGAGCCTTAACCCTAACCCTGCAGTAAGCCCACGTGCCTTAATTCTCTAAGTCGTTAAGTGAAGTAAAAGAGAAATGACTGTACAGTTATGTAAATACATCTGTTTTGTTGGATATGAAAATATAGTAGTAGTATTGTAGGTAGGTAGGTAGTGTAGATTTCTGAATATAAGAACATGAGGACTGCTCATCTTCTATGTGGGGCTGTGGCATTCCTAGCTTTAAAAGCCACTCTAAATCCCACATTATATTTTCACTTTCCCAGAGGTACTAGAGACTCAAGTCATTAGCATTCATTTTATGACTTGGGTTCAGCTCCCATTGATTGTTTTTTTCCCCTCCATCATCTGAGGAAGGGGCCGTGGACCTAGGCCTCAGGGGCCAACTCCAGACGCAAATGAAAAATGAAATGGTAATTAAGTGTGAGTTGGAGGTAGCCCAGTACTGTCGGCGGGGAGAAATTGAGGATGTGAAGGCATCAGAATTGGACGGGCTGAAACGGTCCAGGCACTGCGGGAACTCTGGAGGCACAGTGGAGCCATTGTTTCACTGGTGACAGATCTCAATAAAGCCCGGCTAATTTATTTCCAGACTCTCATTACTCGCTTAGACCCTCACAGGTGTTGCTATATTGAAAATGAGAAGCTTTTAACCCTGCTGAGGATACTGTAAGCCGATCCAGTGTGAATGGGGAAATTAACTAGTTAAAGAGGTGGAAGTCTAGCTCATAAGAAAATGTCACTGCAGTACCTACCCATTGATTCATCCAAAGCAAGCCCAAATAAGAAGAGAGGAAGAGTCATTAAATCATGATTCTCATAAAATAAATGTTGCATGTTGCTATGTACTGTTAGAGTTAGATACAGTGTCTCATATAAAGCAAGTAGTCATATAATGGCTGTCTCAAATAATAGCAGACGGCCACCCAACTCCTTCACCTACAACTGATTGCATGACTTTTGTCAACCTGGTGGCATTTACATTTGTTGGTGTAATAATTGATAATATGCTCACATTCAGTAACAATTCTGGTAATCTGTAAAAACAAACAAACAATACAACAAAATACAACTACATGTCTCAACAGGTGGTGAAAACAGGGTTCAACATATCATGGAAATTAGATAACTGTCGTTAAACTGCTTAATCCTTCCATGAGAGTCATTTCAAAGACTCGAGATATTCACAGTGTCCTCTGCTTCCTGTATGGAATATCTGAACTTTTCTCCTCTGGACAAACATTTAGAATACGAAATGTCAGGTCCAATAGAGTGAAAAGTTATTTTTGCTCTCAGACATTTAATCAAACTCAGCTGATGACTGGTCTCCCATATAACCATATATACAATCTGGAGTTCAAGTCATCCCACAAAGATATTCAATGAAACCAACTCATATTTAGGAAACATCTGACGCCTCGTTTATAGACATCGTATGCACAGGAAAGCAGGCATACGCAACTTACTATCACATATGAGGAGTTCATTTGCGCAAACAAAGACAAGCCATCATTATTAGAATTGAACAAATGACTGTTTGACACTCATTTGAGTTCACACATCAAAAAAACACGATTTAGGATAATAAATACAAAGATATATTTTGAAGCATGATAACTCCTCAAAAATGTTCTATCATAATTAAACAGTACTTTTTAATAGATTTTCATAACTAGCAATGCACAGAATAGGACAAATTATGTTTCAGCCAATGTCATTTCTGATTGCAGATAAGTTCATGTTTCTCACATTTTTTTTTAACTGTTTGTGGTGCGGGACTGTCGGTGAGATCATAGTCCAATCACTGTCGTATCTCGTCACTAATATGATCATGCTTTCGTTTCTCCCTCATTCTTTATGTTCTGTTTTATTTTGGGTGTCTCCTCTCGTGATTGTCTGCCCCTCCCTGCTGTGTTTCACCTGTGTCCTGTTATCCCCTACTACCTTGTGGATTTAGTCTGGACACTCCTTGTCTTCTATGTCAGTTTGTCTTTGCCCTTCATTGCTTGCATTACAGCATTCTGTCTCGTGTTTGATTGCTTAGTGTTTTTGACTCTGCTTTTTGGACCTGATTTTGCCTCAGCCTATACTTTTTTGTGTTTGCTTCCTACGCTGACTGATCCTTAGTAAAGACTGCCTTATTATAGAAAACTGAACTGTCTAATGCCGTGTTCAGACTGACACAAATATTTTGCATTGTGTTACTCATACAAGTTTGAGTGCGGGTTTATTATTTTTTAATTGTCTCTACTCGCACAATGTGATTGAAAATATCCGCCAACACGTGGCGCCCAGCACTACCCGAGGGTGATGGGTGCCCAGTTCTCAGGTGTGGAGCCCCTCTCAGTCTGTCTCCGGTGAGGAGCAGTTTCTTAAAAGCTGTTTTTAAATTAATAAAAAGTGTGAGGACGCAGAAATAACATTGTCATAATGTCGCCTTAAAGCCAGACTTTGTGTTTTATCCAGTCTGTCAGCTTGACGACAAGCAAACAACTTTTAAATGCTTGTTCCCTGAATGAAGTTCAGATCAATCGAGCCGTGCTGTGCTGAGATATATTTGAGTTTGACTTTTGCTCACTTCCCTCTTTGTTTTGTCCTGTCTCCGTATGAGGAGATGTGATTTCAACTCACACGATTGCACGCTTGGTGCGATTTCTTGCATCATTGCTTCAATCAGAATGAGAAATTCCTTTATAAGTCCCACAAACGAGGAATTTTGTGCATCACAGCTGCCAAAATTTCAGTTAAATGTAACAATAAACAATAATAATAGTGAAAAATAAACAATATAATAAAAAGGTAAGAAGAAGACCTAGAGCAGAAATAGAAATATAATCATATCTCTCTATAAAAGCAAGTAATCTCTGTCTGTCTGTCTGTCTGTGTGTCTGTGTGTGTGCCTCAAATATCTCTGCAGATCAGGATCAGACTGACTTGACTCAACCATAGCCACGTGCGCACCAGATCACTGCAGAACCCACCCCCATGAAACACCTGAAGAAACAAGCAGATTATATCTGCAGCGGCATGAGCTGGAGCGGGATTTTGCTGGCGGTTCGGTCCTGTTCTGTGCATCTAAACTGACTGCTGTGGATTAATGAGACTGAACGAGTCCGGACCGAGTCTGTTCCGGTCTGAGGAGATCCGCATACGCGAGGACAACCAACTGGAATCGGAATCTGTGGATGTTGGTGTGTAGCTAACTGCTAGCCCGCTCTTGTTAGATGTCACCATCTCAATGTCCGTTCCCAGGATGTTCACCTGTGTGCAGTGTTGACTGTGCCTGTGGAAATCCACCACCAGCTCTTAAGTCTTGCCGGTGTTGAGTTGGAGGTGGTTCTGCTGGTACAAGTCCTTAATACGTTTTCTGTTGTCTTCGTCCCTGGTGAGGCCGATTATAGCAGAGTCATCAGAGATTTTTTGTAGATGGCTGTGGGGTGACTGATGGGAGAAGTCTGCAGTGTTCATGGTGAACAGGAAAGGGGGCAGGACATTTCCCTGTGAAGCCCCTGTACTGCAAACAACTGTGTTCGACACACAGGTCCGAATCCTCACATACTGTGGCCAGTTGGTGAAGTAGTCTAGGATGTAAGGCGTTGGTCCACCCCTGTGAGCTCCAGCTTGTCCTCCAAAAGCACAGGCTGTATGGTGTTGAAAGCACTGGAGAAATCAAGGTGCATGGTCCTCATAGATGTTGGCATCATCCACTCTGATGCCAGATTGGTAGGCAAACTGGATTGGGTCTATAAAAGGATCCACCAGAGGGCAGAGATGCACAAGGAGCAGTTGCTCCAGAGTCTTCATGGTGTAAAGTAAGCGCAACTGGTCTGTAGCTATTGAAGTCCTTTGGGTGAGGGGTATTTGGTACAGGTACCACACAGGAGGTTTTTCACAAATTTGGGACTTTTCCCAGCTTCAGGCTCATGTTGAAGAGGTACTCCACCATCACACCCTGTCAATCGTGTCATCTGTGTCTTATCAGTGACTTTGTATGCTATCTCGTTGTGCAAATAACTTGCAGTGTGTTTGGTCTGAACATAGCATAACAGTTGTTTTTTGGGTCTTCATCTAATATGTCAGATTCTTGTCAGTACGAACTGGCCACACTATGGACCTAACCCACTCAGCCATGTTAAGAGTTGCTCCTCATCCAGCATGAGGATCAGCTGACCTCTATCTGCCATGGTCTGCGGGAAACCAGTGCTCATCATTATGGAATCCAGACATTGTTGAGAACACAAGTGAGTGTCCTCACCGACCAGATGCAACAACTTCTGATCCTGCACAGCTCCTCCTGTTCCTCGGGAAGCCACAAGTTCATTGATAAACCCTATCAACAAAAAGGGGAAAAAAAAGACATTTGCCGAACCTACCTGACCTAAACAAAAACAGGAAAAAAGAGGGAGAAAAGAAAAGGCAGCTCATCCCTACTGCTTTGTGCCTATTCCTAAACAGGCATACTCTCGCAAATGCACAAAGCACTCTAGCACTTAACTAAACACTCTAGTTCTCAAAAGACACTAATTTATCAAGCAAAAAAACATGACTAAAGCACGGGCGAAAAGGATGCTGTTCACTGGTAGCGATCCTCCACATCTAACATTTAGGGCATTAAGCAGATAATTTTGTCCGAAGCGACTTACAAAAAAAAATTCAGCATACGGATACAGATAATTTGGTTGGTTGAACACGTATGTATGTGTATGTATGTATATATATATATATATATATATATATATATGTATATATATATATATATATATA
>CAEMYA010000209.1:676861-702454 GCA_903131615.1 Diplodus sargus
ATATATAAATATATATATATATATATATATATATATATATATATGTGTTTTCTCAGTGATCGTGTTCTGTTCTGGACATGCAATGTCTGTCTGTCCTGGAAAGGGATCCTCCTCTGCAGCTCTGTCTTAGGTTTCTTCAATTTGTTTCCCTGTTAAAAGGGTCTTTTAATATGGGGTGTTTTTTCTCACTCTAATCGAGGGTCTGAGGACAGAGGATGTTATTCATTATATCATGTGATTGTGATGTTGGGCTGTATAAGTAAACTTGATTTGATCTAAATCTTTATTTTCTTCCTTCAGATAGACTCAATCCCATAATTACCTCAATAAACCAAAACAAGATAACCAAAAAACCCTTGTACATGCCCAGCACTACAATTCTACGTTTCTTTCAAGAATAAAACTGCACACGGATACACACACATGCACACACATGCATACACAAACACACACACACACACACACACACACACTATTGATGGAACTTAAATAGTGTCACCTGACTCGTGCCCTCCTGCGGCTCCCTGACAGGAAGCTGAAATGAACTCAGACTCAACTAAATAAATGGCCACTTATTGATTACAGTCAGTGCAGCCTTACCTGGGAAAATAAACAGAGAAGCACAACCACAGTGAATAATTTATCACACTGTTAGCGGGAAAAACCCAGAGTGTCACTGCTATTTGAATTGATTAGATTAGATTTGATTTGGTGGAATTATATTGATGCCTGCAGGGCAAATGGGCTGCCACAGCAGCTAATAGAAACAGGATAGAGCAGAGGAAATAGGATGTAAATGAGAACAGAGAAGATGAGGGTCATCGAAAGTATTCCAACCCTCTATCCTATCTAAGAGCAGCAGTATCCGGCCATACCTTAAATCTTGCTCCTCTGAATGCATAATCAGTGCCAGAGTTTTCACTTTAAACATTCAACAAATGAACCAACATTATCAACAGTGTGGCTGTTATGTCAAAGACATCTGTGTACTGTGTTGCATGCATGCATGCATGAACAAGGATAGCATGCTAACAAGCTATCCCTGTTCTATCTATATCTCTAATATATATATAATATAATATATATCTCTAATTTGGATAATGTCAAATAAAACAACAAAATAACTCAGAAAATGTCGAGAGAGGAAATATTTTACATCTTTGGCCAGCACTGGAACCTACAATGTTAAATAATGTTAATTTTAACTTATGATTAGGGTTGTCCCTGCTAGTTTTGAGTCTGCTGTGGTTAAGCCTCTACTTAAGAAACCACATCTTGACCCAGGATCTCTAAATACTCTAATACTGGTCTTATTCTAGACCAGTATCCAACCTTCCCTTCTTCTCTTAATGTCCTTGAAATAGTTGTGTCCCAGCAACTTTCAGGCTACCTGCATAATGATAATCTTCTTGAACCTTTCCAATCAGCTTTCAGAGCTTCACTCTACCAAAACTGCCCTTACTTAAGTGATAAATGACATTATACTTACTTTGGCCTCAAACTCTGCCTTAGAGCTTCTGTTACTGGATCGCAGTGCTGCATTTGATACCACAGATCATGGAATACTGCCAGCCTGACTAGAAAGTTACTTTGGCATCTCTGGCCTGACTCTCGCTTGGCATAAGTCTTACCTGTCCGAAACAATAAACATAGTAATACATCAATATTTATTGATGTGAAGTATGGAGTGCCCCAGGGCTCTGTTCTGGGCCTTATTGTTTTTCTCTTTGAATAACTTTCCTGAGAGGTGAAATATATATTCATGGAATACATTTCCACTGCTATGCGGATGACACTCAGCTGTATGTGCCCATAAAAGCTGATGATGAATCTCAAATCACAAAATTAGAGACCTGCTTGTGTGCAGTGAAGAAATGGGTGTCAGAAAACATCCTGCTCCTGAATTCAGGTAAACCTGAGATGTTGGTCTTTGGCCATGTTGAGAAATTACACAGGTGTCAAGAGCTACTGTCACCTGATCTAAGTTCAACTCTCAAGAACCTAGGTGTTACATTTGATTCTACTCTCTTTGGATCAGCACAAAACGACGAGACACAATGGTCCTCATTTATCAAACGAACGTACGGCAGAAAACCATGCGTACGACCATTTCCACGCAAACTTCAGCATTTATCAATTTGGATGTGAGCGGAAGCTACAATCAGATCTCACGTCAGGTCTGTAAGCAAATCTGAGTCTGTGGATTTGCGGTGCAGCACAGCAAAATCTGGCTGAGTCTGAAAATAATTATTAAACAAACCTCAGCTGTCATTAAGCATAAGCAGTCACATATTTAGAACAGATCAAAACCGATTATTTTTTAAGTTTTTACTGATACCACTTTTTTGTAAAATAGAATATATAAATAGTCTAACATGACAACTAATTAACGGAATACCTAATAACCCCGCTGGCAAACCTGCTACAGAGCAGGAACGCAGATTCAATAGTGCGCACACACGCACGTGGGTCACAGTGGAGCTGCTTCAGGGTGCTGAAGGGCAGGTGGCTCCGTCTCGAACCAGCAGGGGGAACTCTGCTGTATACCCCACAGAAAGTGTGCCATATTATTGTGACCTGTTCAGTTTCTCTTCTTGCCAGAGTTTCTTCTCTCAGTGTTTGACCTCAGTGGGCGAGGCCTCCAACCAGGAATATTTAAGGGCGTAACATGTTAATGACGATCAAATTCAGCCGCCGCATTTATCAAGACCCGATCATTCGTACGCTGGAGTTGGTCAGATACGAACGCTTCATAAATCACACGTGTGTCCTGTTGTAAGACCAATTCTGCGCACAGATCTACGCCCGTTTTCACGCAAGATTGATAAATGAGGGCCAATATGTTTACTCTGATTAACATCATGTTTCTCTAACTTCTGTTTCTGTTTTCTGTCTCCACAAGCTGCAAGCTGTGTTGCTCTCTTGTTCTCTATAGCTTCCTCCTCCTCCTCCTATTCCTCCTGTCTTTTCAGTCAGGCTCCCTTCTGATGGACCACTGGCCCCTGGGACCATCTACCTCTCCTGGCTCCTGCTACCTCACATATTGATGCTTATAGATCATCACACCCTGGGCTCTGCTGGCTACTGGCTCTCGTCTGTTTTCTCCTCATACTGTATTTCTGTAAAGAGTCTTCTTCCAGGTCACCACAGTGGACAGGAGGTCATGCTCCACTTGGGCTCCACTTGGCGATGCCTTGTCCTGTTCAGTTGTCTCCTGGATCCACACACTTTACAAGTTACATTGACATAATATCTGATACAAATCATAATTATGTAAACGGTGATTGTGTTGTTCTGTTCTGTACATGTGAAACGTATTACATGTCTGTCCATCCTGTGAGAGGATCCTCCTCTGTGGCTCTTCATGAGGTTTTTTCAATCATTATTTCTCCTGTTAAAAGGTTTTTTTTTCCATCAACATGGCAAGCTTTTCCTCACTCGAATCAAGGGTCTAAGGACTGAGGATGCCGTCCACTGTACAGATTATAAAGCCCACTAAAGCAATGTGATTGTGATTTTGGGCTATATTGACACAATTGATTTGATGTGATTTGATACTCTTGACAAACAAACCCCACTCACACTAAATTCAGATTACCACAAAAACAAAAAAAAACAAACAAAAAAAAACCTATCTCTTACTCCTTCGCCACTTCCTGTTGTGTCTTCTCTTACGTTGACTCATTGTTCTGATGGGAGCAGCTGTAAATCACCTCTGCACTTACTGTTACCCCTGTCGTTCTAAGGCTGTGGGCAGTCCCAGTCTGGTGTCAAGCCATCACTTTCGCTCATAGCACTTTCACTTTAGCTAGGTAAAGCCAATGACAGCTACAGCAAAGTATAGTATACTTATAGAGTATACTAAGCAGTATATTTGTGGTTATGCTGCCCTAGTTTTGGAGCTACCTTCAAATTACACCTATAGAAATGTAAAATATTTTTTGTAATGGTGAATCTGAGGTTCTCACTGTATGCTGGTTCACAAGTGAATAAAATGCAAAACAAGTTGGTCCTGCAGACCTCAAGTGGTATAATCATATGACCAGTGTCAATGACAACATCTGGTAATAAATTATTTTAATTAAATTAACTAATTAAAACGTCCTGATGGTAGTGCTAGATGAAGAAATCACCAAAGTTATTATAATTCATTGTGTGGAGAACATGAATATCTGGATAAAAATGGATATTGTAAAAAAAACAAAAAAACAATAGTTATGGGTACCATACATTCAGCCTGTAGAGCCCCGTTGTGAACCCAGAAATGCTTTTGGTTTTTTTTTAATCTAAGAAATATACAGTTTGGGTCGTCAGCATTTAGAAAGTGTCAAAGTAGTTGTTAGAGTTGTAGAAATCATTGAACTCAAGACTGCCATGATATACATGTTCTATAAACGTAGAAGTAAACTTTCGACCTTGGCTCTACTTTTTCTTCCCTTTTTCATATGAAATACTAAAACAATATTAACTATATTTCCATTATTCTCCCTCTCGCCACCTTCCTTCAGCATCTCTCCATGGTGATCAGCCCCTGCCCTCCCTTCCACTCACTGCAGATTGCTTTCCTTTGTTGAGGGCCCCTCAGGTGCCAGCTAGCGTCTGAAGTGAAGATGAATGGTGAGAAAGCACAGGGAGAATAAAATATTGACAAAGTGAGAAAAATGAGCGACCCTCTGAGTCATAAAATGTGGCGAGTGTAGACATGGTTATGGTGGAGTTAGTGGATGTGTATGGAGGAACTATGCAAGATTCTCTTCTCTCTCTTCCTTTTTCTTTATTTATGAAACGTCTGCAGTTAGTCGGGCCTCAGGGGCCCCAGTGGCTCCAGGTTCACTGTTTGGCCATTACTTTGTTATGACTCTAATCACTTTAAATTTGATTGGGAATGTGCACCACTGCACAATGTCAACTGAAATGATAACTGATATAATGAGGCTCCTATCATTTAGGGGCCTTTTCCCCAAAAGGTGCGTTCATAGTTTTAATGCATCAGTTAATATTATCCTTACATGGGTTTATCCCTGAATAAAATTGTGTCTAATCAATCACTAGGAAAGGGTGAATGGGGGCCAAAAGCTCATTTTTATCTTAATCTAGCCTTGGTCGGAGTCTGTAAATGAGAAGAGTTACAGTGAAATTCAATGAGACAGTTCAAGATTAAACAGATAACTCTTCGTAAAGTATTGCCACATACAGATCACTGGGATAATGTGAGAACATTGGCAGGACTATATATTAGAACATCAGTGTGCATGTTGCCATGCATGGATGTCGTCCTGCTCATTCATAGGAAAAACAAAATGGGGTCTGACTAACAAAAACTGCTTCATAGCACTACTAGAAGTTAAACAGGAAGTGGCACCCGTTGGTCGTACTTTGATTGAACAGTTCACACAGAGCCCGTCCTCACTAGGAAAATGGTCACAAATACCAGTTTCTGTTTGGTTTTGTGACTAATGTGTCACCAAAAACATTCACAGCCTGGCTTGTTTCACAGTTTATTAGATTCATTTGACAGACAATGTGCATTCAAACAATTTGTTGTCAGTGGGTCAGCACAGCGTAGTGGTTAGTGCTGTTGCCTCACAGGAAGAAGGTTCTGTGTTCTGTGTGATGACTTCCCCACAGTGTACTCTGCCTCTTGCCCAGTGTTGGCTCTAGTCCAGCCCGGCCACTGCCTTTAAACGTATTTGTAATGTATGTCTTTCCATCTCCAAAAAATTTTAGGCTAATTCAAAGAACTGAGATGACAATTCTAAAACATGTACAAAATGAATATCCTCTTGAACATTTGAGCTATATTCATTCAACACAGCCAAAATGGACAAAATTGATGATGCCCAGAACCCCATGTGTAGGATTTGACCACGGGTTGGAGTACAGAAAGAGCAGCTCCGTTCGCTGTCCTGTCGACCAGCAGCGGATTGTTGACCTGGATGTGAGCTGCAGCAGGGAGCCGGTGTAGTGAACCACAGACTACGATGAGGAAAACCTCAGAAGGTGCACATCAGGGTGGAACACCTACAGCCATGTGGCATCATCATCTAAATAAACACCTGGATCACCTTGCTAGTGAGAAAGTGATGAAATCAAGTCAAATGAAACTAGGAGTCTACAATGCTCTGAGCTCAGTAATAACACTGACAATACTAAAATGCTGATGATGTAATATTTTTCATGTTAACCATCTTAGCGTAGTGTGGTAGCATGCTAACATTTTGTTAATGTGAATGCAGATTTGCAGGTCGTTAGCATTAATACTAAAGCATCGGACACATTAGTGGTCTGAGCAGACTTACAGACTAGAGCCAGGGCATTACCATGGCTAAAGACATGAATCATGCTTTATATATAAAAAACAAAAAACAAAACTATATTGTGAACATTTTGCAAATACTTTCAGTTTGAACATATTGTGACTTTGCAGATACATTCATTAAAAACATCCTCATTATGCTCCTACAAAAAACTGCCATTATAATTCTTTTAAAAGAGTTGCTGTTGCATACAAAGGCCACTGTAATGAGACAGTTGAAATGGCAACATATTGCAATACTTGGATTAAAGCAACATTATCAGTGTCGAATACTAAAGTAGAGGAGTTGTGACTGTCGATCAGAACTCTCTGGGTCTCGCTTGTGAGGAAGTCCAATGTGCAGTTGCAGAGCTGCATTGAAGCCCAGAGCGTTTAGTTTTCCAATCAGCTCCATGGGTGAGATATTGTGTTGATTGCTGAGCTGAAGTCAAAAAAACAACACGGAATGCAGCTGTTCTTATTCTCCAGGTGTGTGAAGAATAAGAAAAAAAAAAACATTATTTTACACAGCACCAACCCTCACTGATTTTGGTGACAATGGAGTCCGTACGCAGCCATTGGAATATAGCCAACAACAGCACCAGAACCAGAAGCGTGCAAGCAGGCAGCGGATCCAGGCTCAGCAGCCTGTACAGGCATCATGGCAGAGGTGAGGGGACCTGGTGGATATTGCTGAAAGAAGCAACAAAGAGACCAGAGACACAAGAAACACTTCCGGGCTGTTTCTGGACTCTTGACTGCATTGCTGCTGCAGTGCTACTACTGCCAGCCACATCTTTTAAAATAGAGCTTGCCTTTGATAATAATGATGATAAAGATCATGATGGGATTTGCCTTTACCCCCTTTGGATGAGAGCAAGAGAAGGAGAGAGAGGAAGGGAGAGAAACAAAGGCACCAGAACAACGCTGCCCTCCACTTGCTGTGTGTATTCTTTTCATGTCTGACACATTTTACAGATAAAAACATTTAAACTGCGCTGACTGAAAAGTAAAGTAAATTAAAACAAGATGTTCCTCCACACACGTGCACCTCTCACCCAGGATATGTGGCTTGGCTGTCAGACTGGCTTTTAGTCTTTGGCAGCAGCTTCACTAAATCAAGAGCTGCAGATAGACGTTGAGCCGGACAGCGAACCAAGCTGCACCGGTATAACTCCACTCCAGAGTGTCACTTTATACAGCATGCCAGCACTGCAGAGCCAGGAGGGCGTGACAGCAGTGTGAGAGAGGCTCCAGATGTCTGAACATGCATGTTTACTTGAAGACATACATTTTTAAGACATAACCTGGTTATGATGTGCAGAGTAGTTAGCATGAACAGCTACATTACATCTGACAAATTGTTAGTTTGCTTTAATAATATGTTAATGTAAATAAATGATTAATAAAAACCAATCAAGTTAATCATATTATAGTAAAGTATTACTCTGTAAAGCACTAATGTCCCCTGTACCTTCAATCAGCCCTTGTTAAATCTGGCATGTGTTTACTCTGACAGACGGTGTTTCTACTTGTTTTTTACCACTGTCTTCTCTTTTTTTAATCACTGGCTGCTCGGTAATTTGCGATGCAGCCACGGTAATCCCTCAGCTCTGAAGGCAGAGTGGAGTTGTCCGTGACTGCAGAGCTGATGCTGTGATCATCTCTCATCACTCCCCTCATGTGAATAGACTGAGGGAGATGAAATTGATGGGAGAGGTTTAATGTAGTCCTGGAGAGTTCTCATCAGCGTGAGCCCAGACAGGGGAATGAAACCCAATGAGTTGTTTATTAAATCTTGGGACTTTCTGACATACAGAGCCGACACACCGACAGTACACAGGGCTGCAAATCATAACCACTGGATGTGGAGGGGGATTAAATCATCACACAGACGCATTCCATTGAAATGCATCTAATACTGGCTTTATTATCAGCGTAACAATCTCTTTCTGTTGACTCTCATGACTTTCCTCTCTGCTCTTGAACTAGATTGACTAACCCTTGGTTGTATTTCAATAAAGATGCGTTCGATCAGCTTAAGTTCCCTGTGAAAGTCTTATTAAGATTAACTCTATTCCTGTTTATAACATAGCAGTGATGACTTTTTGGAAAACCAGACCCTGAACAGAGCTCCTCTGTGTGACGACTGCCATGGGTGAGCTGGTCGGAGAGAGAGCCAGGAACGAGCTATAACCAATGACAGCAGATAGTAGCCTGTAGTTTCTATTAGAATACACACACTCAAGCTTTTCAGTATTTGTAACCGCGTCCTCCTTGCTGAACCACAACACAAGCAGCCAGTTATACAGTTATAACTCCATGTATATCAGGAAAAGGAAGAGATAAACTCAAAAGCATAATATGTCTCCTGTTAAAAAATAAGCTTTTTTTGTAACTATGAACAAAAGTTTAACAGTTTAAATTTCTAAACAGTATGAACTCACAGGCAATTAATAATTAGAGTGTTCTAATGACTCATTACTCCTCAGCGTGCTCTCTTTTCTGGATTTTAGACAATATAACATACTTAACTGTAACAAGCATGCGGCTAGCATATGTTAGTTTTTGTCCTGCCCGAGGTCTTGAAAAGAAAATGGCATCGTGGTGTCATCATCAGCGATTGGTCTGCTGAGAGAAGGATCATATCCAGTTGCTGCTTAATGACATTAAAGCCAAGCACTGCTGTAAGAGCAGCTCTGACTTTAATTTAACAAGGACTAAATGTCCACACTGTGAGGTTCAGTGGTCCCACAGGAGCTGCAGTGCTCATTAAACCCAAGGGAGCATACATCACACTGATGATGCTTCTCCTCTCACAGCCTTTACTGAGGGGTGAAAATACAGTGTTTGTACCTGAGTGGTGCTAGAACAAAGCTCATAAGGTTACTGAAGATTAAAACGCGTCATACCATGGGGAGCATTCTGCAAAGTTAATTGCAAGCTGACTAATTGACTGAGACATTTTTTGTGCAAAGTTAACATTTTGACCTGAGTGTGGTGCTAGAACAAATGCCTGTTACACATTTTGACTTTATCAGAGTAAAAAAGGTCACGTGTCAAGAAAATATGTCGTTTCAAATGGCACACGGCATGTTTTTGGTTGTAACATATCAAAGTTCTGTTCTGACTTTTGTAGTATCTCATATGCCCTCTGCTTGCTTTACACACACTAGATAGTCTCCTGGTTGTTCCCAGCGCTGCACCCAGCCCCATAATGTTGCAGTCACCATACGACCAAGACAGCTAGTCTGAATATCTGCGGCTGTCCGACAGAGTTAATGTGTGAAATGCATCTGCGTGCTCTGGCAAATAATCTCTCGTGCACAACAGTGGATAGGCTTTTGAGTTTTGGGATCTTCTGTGATGACTGCACTGCGTTTTTATTGTGGTTGAAATCATTTCACAGCTGCTGCCTGAGGACAGTCTATATGACTGTAATGATGTGAATTGTGAGTGATGTGAATAAAAATGTAAAATGTCGCCAGCCAGGTACCTTTTAGAAATAACTTTGTTATCTGATCTAGACCTAGTTGCAGAGATACACTCTGTTAATCATCGACACAAAATACAGCCGAGTACTTCACAGGTTAAAATAGACTTGAATTTCTAAAAATGTAAATATATAAAATGGTAGATTGGGAGTATGTGTACCCAACGGTCTTTTATGAGTTTCTGCTCGCTGACATTTTCAGGTACAAACATATTCACAGTAGGAAAAACATTAAAACAACATTTGCACTGAAAGCAGCAGCTTTGAATGAGCAATCAGCTGCAGTCACGATGTCTGTTATCACTGGCTCCAACAGTGTCACGTTCCAGGCTTTTTATACGTTTAGTGGAAGATCACATCAGGGCAGTAAATCTGTATATATATGAGACACCGGTCATTGTCTCCTGGGTCAATCTGCTGCTAAAGACTTTGCAATGACAACATTTTCTAATTCCTGTTGCTGTTTGTGCTACTCCTTCATGTATCAGATTCTCTGTAGCTGGGACATGAGGCACGGAGAGAGAGCTGTGTCCAGTGATATGACCAAAATATTACAGCGATCTCAATCACAAGTATTTCTTTGATTAATAATGAGTAACACCTCTTATTTTTATTGTATAGAGATCTATATCTTTACAGTATCTTTTTTTATTTTAAAGGGCATATTACTGGTATATACTTAATTTGAAAACATATTAGGTTATGCATCTTTTTTAGTTAGTTAACCAACATGGAGTCTATGGATCAAAAACAGTTTTTCAAAGAAATGTTTAAATCGAACAGTAATTTTCAAAAAATATTCTGCTTGTTGGTGTTTAGTCTTTCAAAAACAACAATTTCCCTGCTGCTTAATATTAATATTAAAAACTAAAACCTGAAGCATAATATTGATGACCTAATGATATGGTAGCCTAATAGTCATGAAAAATGCTCTTCAGGAATCACACTCTCTCAGGCATGTCAAATACTGAATGCCATAACAGCTGACTTCATGCACAAGCTGTAGTCGACATAGTAACTGACAGCTGCTGCTGTTTGCTAACTATCCTTAGTCATAGTTAGCTACCATACATGGCTCAGTTAGCAGTGGAGACAGTGGTCCAGAGTCACGTGACAGAGACAGTGAAAGAGTTTACCTGGACCAAGACCTCGGATCCCAGGAGATTCACCACAGGCAACTAGTGTTGCCAACTTAGTGACTGTGTCACTACATTTAGCGAGTTTACAGACCCCTCTAACAACTCTTTTTCAAAAACGCAACTAGCAAACACATTTAGTGACTTCTTCTGGTGTCATTGTAGACTTTTGGAGACTCATGACTCGCGAAAGCTTGTATCGCTCTTACTCTTCTCAATGATCAGTGGATGCTGCTGTGGGCCCCTCCTCCGTCCCAAAGCACTCACAGGCGGCCTAGCCTTCATGCTCCCCGCTGGAGTCAGAGCAGGAGACGATCACCCCTCCGCGTCCTGTCTGCAAATTAACCACACATGCATTAAGGCTGATGGTTGATCCTGCCCTGACTGTAAGCCAGGGATGTAAATGTAAATTTTTCTTTGTCTAAAATAAGTCACTGCACTAAAATAAATTCATTTGTAAACATATCAAGGGTGTTTTTTACTCACTTTTTTTCTCTCCAGTGACGTTATTCCTCTCTCCTACAGTGTCCATTACAATTTTGCAAATTAGGTGATGACGCCTTACTGAGGAATTGGCAACAGTGCAGGTAACATGGCTCAACTCATCCTGGTTAAGCAGCCTGAGGGTGAACACGGCTGGACCGTGAACTGGCACTAAACACTTCTTACACTGTGAATTGAGGATTCATTTCAACCAAACCAGAAGTGATTGTAGAAAGACAAACCAAGACTGTTCGTCAGTTTTATTTAGTTTATGTTGTGTTTGAATGAAGTGGAAAAGAGATGAGTAAAAGAGGCAATTAAGCTCAGTTAGTACGTTAAATGAGGGAAGTTTTAATTCAAGACACTGTTTCGGAAAGGAAATTCGGAAGAGAGTATCTTTTGTGACTTTTCTTTTTTCTTTTTTTTTTCTTTATATTGTGTTACATTAAAAGCTAAGAGAGCTTGTGAAACACCTGAAAAGACTACGGGGATGATCACACTATTGTCTCTTGCAGTTCAAAGTGTTATTTACAGACAGGACGACCCGGGGCTAGCTGGTTAGCATGTTAACTTTAGTAGACATCAACATAGTACATAGATGTCTTTGATAGGATGACGACACTGTCATTTCCTGACATGTCTTACAAATTGCTCCTTTAAGGTTGTGAGTGTTTTTCTTCTGTCAGCGAGTAGGAGGAAGGTCACTTGCTACTTAATAAAACCCACAGTACTCAGCATGAAATGAGCTGTCCATGAGCCTGGAAACACATTGCTCTCGCTCCACTTGATAATACAGCAGCATGTGCCTACAAAGAGGCACGGAACTGATTACCAGTCTTTGTGTGTTAATGTGTTGCGGCATGTTCTGCGGGCTAAGAGATAACTGCTGGATAACATTAGCAACTCCATCTGTAACCCTCATTGTATAGGAGCACTACTTCTATCAGTCCTGTTAGCTCAGCTAGCCTCTAGCAGCCCACGCTATGTGGATCCAGGCTCTGAGACAACCATCTGCTCCCCCTTGTCCGTGATCTGAGTGCAAACAAAAGCTCAGACCCAATCAAGACAACTGATATAGTGGCAAGCCTCGACACAGAAAGGCACTGCTGTCTAAATGACAACAGGATTGTGGGTAAACAAAATCTTCCTGGTCGGGCATTGAATTTTCCTCCTCAAGAACCGTTAACCACAGAGGTTAGGCCAGTGTAAAGTTATTAACCAGCTACAGTGTGGACAGTCTTCCTGGTCTCCCTTTATTCTTATTTAAGAAAATGCACACGTCTCCCTTCCTTCAGCCCCCAGCCTCCACTCACTTCGACACTCCCATCAATTACTCAAGCCGTCCCGTATGACAGCTCCCAACTGGTAGAAATATGTGCAGGCATAGCAACATGCTGCTTTTTTACCTGACAGTTGTCTGGAAAGTCAGCTAAGAAGCATGCTATTCAGATTGAGAGAGATATAGTGTCAGCCCCCACCCTCACCGCCACCACCACACTCACCCTCGCCGCCAACTCCATCCTCCTGCAACTGAAACTGATATGGTTTTCTGATGAGAATCTGACATAAGAACATCCTGATTGCTCGCGGGGTCTCTGCTGTGTTCGTCGCTTCCATGGCTCTGCAGGGACATGACATGATAGCTGCAGCCCTGATGTATCAGTTTCAGCAGAGAATTGTGCTTTTCCTAAAAGAAGGAGCACTCGCGAGGGCTCCGGAATCTTTGAATTCACAGGCTCGTGATTAATTAGGCTCTGGATCCAGCGCTGCCCCTGGACCTCAGGGACAGACTCACTCTCAACCCACAAAACAGACTTTTCTTCCTGGGTTGGAGACTTGAGCTGATCTCCCGACAGACTTACGTTTGGCCTCGAGATGCCTGTTCCACATTTCACACAGCACTGTGTTCTCATATTCTCTGAATTGGACAAGGTGCTGTGCATATTAAAGTACTCTGCCAAGACTCACGACATCCAGACGTTCAGAGATGGTATGGTGACACTGTGAACCATTCTTGATGAGGACTCATGACAAGTTGTCATTGTGTACATGTAAAAGCAAACCTCAATTATTGAAGACATCTGAGCAGTTAAAGAAATTGCAATGGACAGCCTTGAGAGGTTCTTTCGCTGCACAATACAGCTCAGAGTAAATCACTGACTGAGTTCCAAAGCTCACTGTGAAATGGAACAGAAGACGTGAATTTACAATAACTGCAGTCTGTATAGATGTGAATATACTGCGGCAGCAGATAATGAGGGCAGACCTGAAAGCCTGGACTCTGATGTACATCGAAACTCTCGCTTCTGATATCCTCCGGTAGTGAAAAGGTTTGGAGTGACACTGTCGCTTACACATGAAAGTCTCCTTGATCTCGGAATCCGGTGTGAAGATACACATTTTACCTTAACTCAAAAGATGAGAACACGTAGAGTATGAAAGCAATCACCAGTGAGGATTCTTAAGTCACCTTAAGCAGAAGTTTAACGTTTGCAACAGTTTCAAACTGTACAATTCAAACCTAACACAATCTATACTAATTCACATGAGCTGTCATCTCATTATTGTGACACTCTTCTTTCATGTCCCATGGGCATATCTTGGGGCAAAATGTGGTCAAATGATTTTGCTTGGACAGCTGACAAATACACAAGTCTGACTGTGCTTTAATTACCAGATGAGACAGTTCAGCAGCATTAGACAACAATCATGGATCTGAGGTGGATCTTAAACTTAAACATGCTGAACACACACAAACTGTACTTATTTTTTTTTTCTTTTCTTAACAAGAGTTCACATATCTACATGTACTGTGGCAGGGGTCTCTTTTTAGAAAGACCAGCTCACTGTACTCTACCTATGGAGCAGCAAACAGCAGACAGACTGAGTTAGAGATGAGCTGGTGAACATAGAGGAACATTTAGCAGCTAAGGAGTCAGATATGTCCCATAAGAGTTGGTGGAGAGGGAAGCTTTAAATGAATTTAGTTTTTAATGAACTACAGAGGGACCAACTCCAGCCTCTACAGACAGTATTATGGTCTGCCTGCTCCGCCTGGTTTCAAACACAGTAGAAATCATGAATCTAAGTTAAATGATATTACATTTATGTCACAGACTTGTGTTGCAATGCTAAAGTGTATTTTTAGTACTAGTGTATTAGTAAGAATAACTAAACCACAAACCATTCAAACAACAACTGAAGCACAGATCCATACCCATTGTTTTTTGTAAGTGTGTTTTATTTTAATATTGTTAACATATTTTGGACTGAGCACAATGGTGCATTCCGTTTCTGGCATACGCTGACACACTTGCGTATTTCATAGTGCCTTCATACAATCCGTCTGACTTGTAGCTAATATGACAACTGGTGTAGAAGTGTTTCTCTTGTCCAGAATAAAAGAAGAAACATCATTGCTTCAGTTCAGTAGAAGCAGGATGAAAACAAAGGAAACAAAAAATGGAAGTTCACTCAGGAGGCTCTCTTCATGCTCCTCATCACTCACACTTCTCCTCTGTCTCCTGCTCGTGTCATCATCAGCTGTCGTGGGTGTTCACTCTTCTGTTCCACCAGCCTGACTGTGCCATGATCTCTTCAAGCCAATCGTATTGTTGCTGTCGCACATTAAATCTGTCCTGCTCTCTGCTGCTGTCAGCTGTCATTTCAGCGCAACTCATCACAACACTCCTCCATCCCATTCAGTCACCACCACCAGGGCCTAGACTCTATCAAGGGGGTATTGTATACAACACATGGCCTCATTACCCACTTTAACACCATGACATCACAATGGGATCTAATCACTTACATTACTCATCTTTATTGTGCATGTCAATAAATACATTTCTCTCCTCAACCCTGATGGTAGATAGAAAGTCATGGGATCACCAAGGTGCACATTTTCTTAAAATTCACTGAAAACATTTATGTTTATATTTTAAGCCTCTAGCACTCCAAAACTGTATTTGGTCACCGTCATTTTTTGTCATTCTTATTTTTCTTTAAAAGTCATAAACACAATGTGTACTTAGATTATCCTAAAGGTTTTATTTAGCAGACGACTACAGAGGTACCATTCTCTCCTCCTGTCTGATGCAGCCTCCAGGTCAGCCTGCTCTCAGACTCACAGTTGCTCTCCTTGGACCATGTTGTGAGACCCGTGGGGAATGTCAGGAGGATGATGATTTGCCAACAAGCACCGCGGCACGACCTGAGTGTCTCAGAGTGCCACCCTCCCAAATCACCGTGGTAGTTGTGCTCAGTGTGGAGGAAGTAATACAAAGGTCAGTTTTGGATTGGACACACCTCAGAGGACGTGAAGGTCAACCTTGGTGCTCAAGACGACTGGAAAATATGAAGAAATTGAGAAAAGAAAGCTACATTTTTGGCTTTAATGGCAAATAATGAGATAATGAGAAAGACTGAAACTGATAATTTCTCTAAAAAGATAAATATGATATTTTGAACATTAAGGCAAAACTCTCACCAAAATGCAACCTAGGCTTTTTTTGTGAATGTATTTGAGTCAAACTTTTGCATAAAAGCATAATTACGATGAAAGAGTTGCTGCGGGCACTTTTACGATAGCATCAAAATCGCAATTAATTTACAACACTAAGAAGGCTCAACACAACATGAAACTTTGCTCGTAGTATTACCAGGGTCTCTACACATGAACAAGTAACATGGAGGACAGTTAAGGTGGAACGCTCCTAAAGCTTAGTTCCATATAAATGCACGGATAATTTGTTGTTTTGTCGTAAGCGAAAACAATATTGACCTTGAAGTTGAAAAAGGAGCCTCATATAAGAAACTATACTAAAATCAAAAGCCGGAAAAGTCACGTGAGATATCGCATGTATAGTTGTTGCTGGAAGACAGTAGCGGTCCATCTTACCTGTCTTCTTCTTACATGTCACACATGGGATGAAGGACCTCACTTGTTTTTACTACTAATGAACACCTGGGCTAGATGGCAGGTGAGAAGCTGTGGAGATGTTGAACTGTGCCATGTGAGGAAAATAATAAGGGTTAGATTTTTTTATTTGTTATTTTGATATTTTGGACAGTGTAACAATTCTGAACTTTGCTACAGACATACACTGCCTGTGGAGATTATACAAACTCTAGTTCTGCATATCCATGTGAAACAGAATGCACTCACAAGGGACTAACATAGCTTACATTTAACACACAAAACGACAGGCCAGGAAAGGTAGGCTAAAATCCCATAGTGTCATGAAATAAAGATGGCAGCTATTGATCTGAGGCATTTTAATGAAAAAAACACAAGTTTGTAGGATAAGGTTTAAAAACTGATCCATACTTTGAGTTTGTGGTGGATCTTTATGCTTCACAGAAGATGAACATTTTAAAAATGTAGGGAGTTTTGGGGCAGACACATTCTAATGAAAAAAGACACCTCAGGAGCAGACAGAACATCGGCCCGGCCCCCCGACCCAGGAGCAGACAGAACGTCGGCCCAGCCCCCCGACCCAAGAGCAGACAGTCAGTTTGGGTGTGTGAGAGATGAGAGGAAGAAGCCAGTGTGTGGGGGGAAGACAGAGAAGAAGTGGCTAGGCGAGAAAAACAGAGTAGACAGTGGACAATGGATAAGTAATAGAATGAGTAATATATAAATAAATGCAGAGCTGCCATACATTAGATTATACTGAGAAACTCCACAGATCCCCTGGAGGAAACTGCAGTAGAATGTATTCTAAAGGAAGATTAGGAATAAACAAGAGTAAAGCCCTAGAGACAGAGCGTTTGCTCTGGATCTGAAATTTTAGCTTCATCACTGTACAGTGAACAAGTAAATTATTATGCAAGTAAAGATCGAACGTTAACGTTTTATTGGAATGTATAATTGTGCTCTCTTGTTTACATTGCTGGTGTCGCGGATGGTGGTACAATATAGTATTACTGCTAAACAGTACGCTAAAATATGTTTCTGAAAGCATTTTAGATGAGACAGTCTGGTCTGTACTCAGCATGAAAAACAAAGTGGCTTCGCTAATCTAGTTGCAGACATGTTTCATTTCCTCCATCTTCTTCACAATAAAAGCCCCCCATTATTGAGTAATTTAAAAGCTTTTCTTTTGAAAGAGCATCCCAGGTAATGTGTTTTCAGCAGCAGTAACTACACTCAACTCCTGCAACAGCTGAAAGTGATCACTTGAAACAGTAAAACACAGTAGATGTTTGAAACAAACAAGTTGAGATAAGCTAAAGAGATTCAGTCCGAAGCCACAGAAGTACTGAGAGCTGAACAAACTGACTTTCAAAATGTCTTTCTTTCAGGTTTCCTGCACAGACATGAGATGAGTATCAATTTGAGGGGGGGTGGGGCTCATTATGGGTTGGCCACTGTCGCGGGACCTCACTGCAGTCCGCTTGGAGGCGAGGCGGCACATCTTGGCCCTACACCAGAGCAGGACCATCACAGCTCGGCTCAACACAACGCAGCAAACTGGTGATGGAAAAGGGGCTTGTGGAAGTGCTAGTGGCAAAACACCATGAAAGTGATCCTTCCTACATCACAGAATCATTTGATTGACTGTTTCATTATCTGTGCAGTTCTAAACAGGAAGACACTGTATAAGAAAAAGAAGGAAATGCTTGTTCCAATATTAGCTTTGACTGCTCAGATACACGGTGCACTGAGCTGTTTTATTCTAGGAAAAATAGTCATTTTTGAGATCTAAGTAGTCTGAAGCTTTACATCTATATCATTTGTCTGACTGCGTCAAGTCATCTTTTCCTCACTCCATCAAACATCATTTCAGCTCCGCAAGCTCATCTATTCTGAGACTGAATGAAGTCAGTCTGAGACAAAAGGCTGACCTTCACTTCTGGTCTGCATGTAGGGCAACCAATGACCAATGATGGATGATGGATGAAGAGTGATTTTCAGAGTATATTGACATGGAATATGGCTCATTATGAGACTAAAGGGCAGCATTTGGGCAATCATCCATCTGAGGGCAGATCAAGTGTTTGATAATCACCTTTTCAAAATGCCACAATGTGCCACAGCTGCTGCATCAAACTGTCTGCCAAGCTACTCGCAGCATTTGTGAGATTTGAAACAGTGTTTACATGAATGACCGCATGCAACAGATTGATTGTAATGACCGTATTCATGGGATATTTATAAAATCACATTCAGCAGAAGTGGTTCAAATCACAGTGCACATAGCAATAGGGGAGTAGGTTAGTTATAATGGGGTTCAGTGCCCTGCACAGTAGCCACTCACTCTCAAACCACTGGGAGAGGGTTTGGTCAAAGAGGTGTCATACACCGAACAGCTGCAACATGAAAACCACCTCCTTTATATTCTGCAGATAGAACAGGTCTGATCCATCAAGAAATAGACAAAAGACTTCTGGGATCCTGTGGTGTCTGACATGGGGATGTTGGCAGTGGATCCTTTGGGTCCTGTGTAGTGGGGCTTTCATAGATCAGACTTGTTCCGGCAGAAACAGATTCCAACACATGCTTAGTCGGATTGGGATTTGGGGAATTTGGAGGGCAGGGTCGACACATTGGGTTCCTTGGGTCAGTCCTTTGTGTCTGCTCTTCAAGCAGTGTTTGGGTGGGTGGTGCATGTCAAATGGCATCCACACCAAGAGTCCATTGTGTTGGATGATCGATATTAATTGCTTCATCTGTTGGTGGTCAGGGTAAATGGACTTGCACTTTTCCAGTCTACTGATCGTCAAAGCGCTTTACAACACTTGTCACATTTACCCATTCACACACACAATTACACGCTGAAAGCAGAGGCTGCCATGCTGCTCATCCACATTGGATGGGGATGCTCATCAGGAGCAATGTGTATGGGTTCAATATCTTGCTCAAGGATACTTCCAGATGCAACTGGATGCGCTGGGAATTTGAACCAGCAACCTCCCAATTACTGGGCAACCCACTCTACCTCCTGAGCTACAGTCGGTGTATGTTGCTCTTATGAGGAATCTGAGCCGTGCTTGTGGAGTTCTCCAGATGTTTGTCTATTTATTCAGTAAAATCATTAATTAACCTATGGAGAAGTGTTTGCCACAGACAGACATTATCGATGGGGACGCCCCATAGTTCACCATTTTCATGCTCTCTTCAAATGGCTTGAAGCCACAGATCTCCTGTTTCACTGTCCTTTGTTCTTTGGGGAAGTAAACTGTTTCTTTACTGTTTGATGTACTCAATGCAGCACAGCTGTTTTTAGGCATGGTGCTACTAGCTTTATCAATTAGGATTACGCAATTCAACAGCACTTTGTTTTCACCAAGGAGAGGACATGGTCGTTCTGACTAGGTCTGTACTGTATAGTCCCAGCTCCTAGTATCCTGATTCTTTAGTGCTTCAGTGCCTTCTGTAAAGATTGTTTAGAGAAGGACTTTTGTTTTGTGTAACTCTGCTAACCGTGGTCTGTTTTCAGCTGAAAAATTCTCTCCAGTCATCTTGTCTACTGTTGAAGGGCAGTGAATAGGCA
Organism: Diplodus sargus; assembly: GCA_903131615.1. NCBI lineage: Eukaryota > Metazoa > Chordata > Actinopteri > Spariformes > Sparidae > Diplodus > Diplodus sargus. The sequence goes on from CAEMYA010000209.1 coordinate 696,767, forward strand.
TGTGTATAGTGTAAAGTATAGAGAGTGCGTGAACTCTTAAATGAACCTGCTAGCAAAGTGGCTCTGACGTCAGCTGACCATTTCAAAACGGATTGGCTTGAGTTTTTAGTTACAGAGAAACTGTACGTTGAGCTGCTTATTTTAATACAGTTTCCAGTATTTGTTCCAGTTAAAAGCTGCACCTTGGGGTGCTGCCCAGAAACAAATGGGTTACTGTAGGCAGGTCACTCAAGGGTGAAATTAGTAAAACACTGGAAGTGCTTCTAATGCAAACTGAATAGAATTACCCTGAGGCTGACTTGGTTGACATTATCCACCAGGCTTCCACACTGCGCCGCTCTTCTTCTGTTCAAGGAAAATTAACCACTGCATAAATATGCTCTTTAGGGAGCTTTGGCAAATACAGTATGTGACTGTAATATGACTCATAATTCAGGGTGTGAAGAATTAAGTTACAAATTATTTTGCAAGCCTCCGAGTCTTTTTTTACAAGAAACAACTCATGCACCAACCGTTGCGCAGGAAATAGGGCCCTTTCCTACAAACTGAAAAGACAAGAAGATAATACTTCATTTCACAAGTCCACAAATTCTTTTATTTCTTAATTTTTTCAGCACTTGTGCACAGAATACAGTCAGTGATCTGAACGTGTTGGTTGGAGGACACCGGTCGCTGCTTTTGCTTACTTGCCCTTACTTGCTTTGTGTTGCTGTTGCTTGTTCACGGAACCTTATCTTAGTTGATCTTAAATGTAACCGTGCTCAGCTACACTTTGGACAGGAACAGAATATGTACTGGTTAGTCATACAGTCAGCTCGTTAAAGGCAGCTCACACACAGCACACAAAAAAAGCATAGCAAGTTATTTTAACACAGAGGCTAACGTGCTAATGAATTAGGGCATATGGTCATTAATAGACCGTGTTTATTTGCATTAGTTATTTGTACACCATCGAACATGTCTCTCATTAACTGGAAACATTTCCTGCTAGTGAAATTAACACACCACCTGAGAGAGGGCACCATTGAGCCAACATTTCCATACAAATACATCCGTATCAGAATGTGGTGATATTGGCAGCTGGAATGACATCGCTGTTACATAAGCAGCTCTCGCAACAGCTGCCACAAGGAAGGTGTGTGTCTGCTACTGAGCTCACCACACGGCAGCAGCAGCTGCAGTGGAGAAGGTCGAGCAGAAGGAGCTGACCCTTTTATTTAAAAAAAAAAAGACTGAAAAAAAATAAAAATAAACCAAATTGCTTCACTTTCATGGCTCGATCAACCTCATTGCATCACGGGCACCACTGTCTGCCATGTATTGTTCCCAGAATCAACACATTATGAGCAACTTTTTGTGTCGGTAGATGAAACCATTGGTGGACCAACCGACAGACCATTAGAATGACATTGCCGTCCGCAGAGCTATGCCACACACATGAATAAAACACTGGGTATAAATATAACGTCTTTCATGAGCCAGCGGAGCATACGTGTGCTCGATACATGTCATGATATTCTGCCCTTTACATTAGGAGATACTGCATCTCCTGTGCACACTGACATTAATCCCTTCGGGGACAAGGGACCAACCTTCTACATCCTCGGCCTACATTCTTAACAGGCAAAAAATAATTCTATTAAAATTCCACTTATTCAACCACTCTCCATTCTACCAAGCTCAGATCATTAAACTGATAAGATGTACTGTGTGATAAATAATTTGGTGCCAAAAAAGAAATGCTACTTGGGAATGAGTGGACAGACGTTAGTATCAGAGAAGTCATCTCCACACAAAGGAAAAGTAGGACAGATAAAGATTACAGGCTCCATATATTCCCCATTGGCTCTGCAGGCCTTGGCAGTGGCAGTACTATGACAATATCTCTATTAGGAGTGATGGAGAGTGTGTCGCTTCCACATTATTAAGTGTGCTGCAGGTCTTAGATCAGCATACAGTGGCTTAGAGTAATGCCTACTGCCATCCCAATAATGTACCCTCCTCTGCTGCCACCAGCCTCTCCTTCGCCACGCTGCCAAGGTCATTTGACCTGATTGGTATCAAAACATATTAATAAACCATTTGTTCCAATTACACAGAGGGTGAGTTGGCAGAGAGATGCAGGATGCAGGCTCAGGAGAGACGTAATGCACTAGTGGTGACTGCGTTGTGCTACGGCCACTGACAGAATGTGGTGCAGTCTGTCCTGCAGCACTTAACTGATGAAAACTTTCACAGAGAACTGACATTTCTATCCAAAAGATTTCAGTCAGATTCATGAAGTCAATCTCAGAGCTAATCTCTAAACTTTGCCTTGTTTTAGAGTAAAATTCCTAAAATGTATATGTAATTTATTTGTACTTGTGAGGCCCGAGTCCCTAGAATCTTGTTTCTATCAACTGAGATGGCTGCTGGCTGACATGTCCAGTAATGGTTGAGTGCATATGTTTTTGAAAAGTAAAATATATGACATTTATAGCCATGCTTGCAGTTTAGCTTCATAGGACCTATCTCTTAATTCCCAGCCACCTGCTTATAATGAATGGGGGGGCAGTGTTTCATCCCTTCTCAATGCTTAGTTCAAACCCACAATATTTGCTTAATGACTTTTGGAGGTCATCAGCTGAGGATAAAGGGCAGGGTGGTAATTCATCACCGGGGATGGCTGGACTAGAATTCTGCTCCTTAAAAGACAAAGGTGTGGCTCGGTGTGTGAGTTTAGTTCAGACACACTGTTTTTATTAGAGCATGTTAGCACTCAGAGTGAACAGTGATGTTTTGAATGTTTTCTGTGAAGCCCTCCGTACATGTAAGACATGATTCGTAGCATCTTTAATTTTAATATGACAGAACGTATTTATTCATTATTTCACTCTGATGATGTCAGTGATCATCATACATACATCACATTACCATCTGCCCTCTTTCAGGAAGAAAGTAAGAACCAGTTGTGACCAAAAATAATGATTTTATAGTGTCACATAGTGGAAACAGCAGAGAAAAAACGTGTTTATCAGACAAAGTACAACTAACTGAGATCTTCAGTCACTTTAGAGTTACTTGTCAGTTGGTCCAATGCTCTATACAGCAGGATCTTCCAGCTCTGCAGGCCTGGTGGTTACTTCCTGAGGGTAGAGGCCGGAGCTGCTCCTTGTTCATTCCTGTTGCAAGAATTTCCAGCTGTACTAACTGTACACTAATAGTGGCACTGCTGCATTTAAACACACATAATACACCTTGTATCATCAAAAATGTACAGCAAAGTTTTCCAAACTAAAATCTTGCCTCAGTTCATAACAGAAATGCCAAGTGATTACAAGATGATGAACTGAACACAGTTTTTTCAGTCTGTAAACTACAGGGTCCATACAGTCACAAAGTAGGCTCAAACCATCCTCTCAAACTGCTCATGACTGGGTTGATGTCAAAGTAGTTGTAATGTTACTGACAGAAATTCAACCTCCAAATCCCCCATCTTCCTTCATTATTAGTCATTAGAGTATATAAAAGTATAAACCCAATAGATTATTTCCTCCACCATCCCCCCCCACATCATTCAACTCACTGTCAACATTTTGATCGCTCGCATACGGTAAATATTAATGTCTGATAATCATTTCATTTGTCATTGTATATTTATTCAGTTAATAAAAAAACATGTACATCACATCTTTTCTTTGCTGCAGCCATGGTTCTTTCCAGGAGCTGTTGTTTGACGTAATGATAAAAGTCATTTTTCTGAAGCTTCTGTGTCTTTGTGTTTACTGACTGACTGAGGCTGAACACTTCTCTGAGGCAGCTCCTCTGGCTGGCTCCACTTCTTTGTCCCTTCCTGACAGCAGTTCTGGGAAACCACAGTAGTTTATTTTTTTTATTTTATTTTTTTTCAATCAAACTTTACTCAAACAGGAGTAGGTATTGCATTTGTTGGAAACTATGTTCTGCAGTGGATTAATCCACATTTAATGCTTTATTGAACTTTTGTGGCAACAGGATGACAAGCAGTCAATAGCTATGATTGCTAACAATAGCCCAAGTTCATTATGATAATGGTAGGTGATTTCTGAATGTGAATGAGACATGAAGTAGATGAACACAGTTAGGGATGACAACATTGTGCTGTGCTCATCTTGGGGCAGTGGCTTTCAGGGAGGTTGCAGGTGGTGGAATATTTTCTACATGCTTTGTCTTCATGAGCTTGTAGGCTCACTTTGGCTCATTACACACTAATTGGTTATTTGCAGTCATATCCGAAGACTTAGCCACCAGTCTGGAGACTTGCCAATCATGTGAACTCCAGAAGTCTCCGCTGACATTCAGCGGCCTTTTCACATTTTCTCTGGGGAGCTGAAATAATAAATCCCATGACTTCACTGACCCACATCGCTCCGCATGAGGAGCAAGACAAGGGGAAGGCACGTTGGGACAGCCTACCCGATTTCTATGCAAATCGTTTATCAACAGCAAATACAGTATGCAAATGTGTTCACACACACACACACACACGCACATAGAGAGAGAGAGAGAGACAGAGAGTGTGTCCAATGTGACCATGAATCAGAGGGAATCCAGGTAGGAGAAGAGAAACACACAGTAGTGTTTTTTTTTTATTATTCAAGAGTGCAGTCTTTAAATTTGAGAGCATGATTTAATGATTTTATGTTAAGTTTACCCTCAGAACTCTGAACTCACACTCACATATCCTCTGCTTGTGATCAAACTGTATACCTGCACTCAGAGTAATTGTTGCTTGCTCAGATTCTGTGCATTTAAGTTCCAGCCCCCCTGCTCACTCAGGCTGCTTCTCTGTGCTGATGAAACCTCTGCACTCCTGCACACTCTGATTCTTTTGTGCATCATTGGAGACCAACAGACTAGCACAGTAGCTAAAACTGGTGTATTCAACATGAAGATGTTTACTTTACTACTGATGATAAATACTGTACGAAAAAAAGACAATTCTGTGTCACAGCCACAGTTTATTGTGTTGTTGGTGAATCTTAACACAAGTTATACAGTATTTTCTGCAGCACTTCAAAGGGGAATCAAGCATTTAATCAGCAACTTTGACAACCTTTAAAGCAAAAATAGTGTCTAAAGTCCAAGTCAATACTAGCTAAATCAGATTCCTACTCAAACCAAGTTTTTAGCTTTAGAAGTGCTTATTGTGAAGAGAATGGACTGGAGACAAGTGAAGTAGGTTAGGTAGGGGAAATTCTGTAGTTTCGTTCCCTGGGGAGGTTTAGTGGCACTGGCTGCAGGGAAGAGCGACCCCCCGTCAACCTGTTGATCGTTCTCGTGTAATTTAAAAAAACGAAGCTGTTGCTGATGTGTATTTTTCTCTCTTTTACTTAGGACTGCACCTGACCGTCTGGAGAGAGGAGAAAAGGAAAAGGAAGGAAGGCAGTGATGCTGTGTTATCCAGATGAATAAGAAATAAAAAAAACCCATAAAAGAAAAAAAGTCATCTTTAATTGGTTTTGATCCCAGGTCTCCCATAGGGTGGGCAGACCTTTAACCCTGTGTGCCACCTGGACACTCAATATTCACAGGTTTTGTTTGGTTTTATATGGTAGCCCTGGAAATGGCATGAAGAGGGGGAGAGGAATAAGTGGAAGTAGGAAAATACGAAACATTTCAGTGACAGAGTATAAAAATCTATGTAAAAAATTATATGCATATATATAT
>CAEMYA010000209.1:724584-734886 GCA_903131615.1 Diplodus sargus
ATGCGTTATAATGGGAGCACCAGGGCGGAACTTTCGTACGGGAAAAAAAAAAAAATCAGGAACCACTTTGTCGTCTACGGAATTCCGTCTGCGAAATTATACGCTTGACCAATTAAATAATTTGCTTTGTAGACGGGAAGTGACATCATACAAAGATAACTATTTATCTGATAAGTGAGCGAAAGTTAAATCATTCTGGTGTCCCAGCTAGAGCTTATCGGGCTCAAAAAATCAAGCCTGACCTGAGCCGACACCGTTAACTGTCAACGAAAAGCCATCCGATAACCAATCGGGATGTCTCGTTCTGCTGTCGTCCCTCGGTCAGGTCGGTCCCAGAGAAACACCCGCGTAACTTTGGTTCCTACCAAACATTCCTTCCGAGATGGCGCTGAAAATGTTGATTGCTGCCGTAGCAGAACACCCAGTCCTCTACGATTTCACCCTGTTCGCGTATAGGGATTAGAGCTTAGATCGACCCGCAAAATCAAGCCAGACCCGACCCGAGCCCGTGCATGTTGTGTCCGAGTCCAGCCTGCCCGGCCCGTTAACAGTATGAGCTGATCACTTTTTTTCAGTAAGGAGTAATCTAATATTTCCAAACCAGTAATCAGATTAAAGTACTTACTCAAGTCACTATGCGTTACTATTATTGTTGTCATTTTCCTCAGTAAAATTACATATTTTTGCTTTCTCCTTACGTCTCGGGGAGTGATGTGACGTGTGCAATAAGTCACGTTTTAAGCATGAGGACAACTCACTCACGTGTCAGACCATGCAGCGACACAAACAACATAATACAGTCATTATTTTGAGTTATTAAAACATACAAATGCTTGATCAAGGGCCCGGCCGAGGATAGTGGAGGGAAATATCGACCGGTCAGGCTCTGGCTCTGGCTCTGGCAGAGAATATAAACTCTAATAGGGATCATTAAAGACGGCCGATGCGTGGAAGAAGGTCGCTCTAGTCGTTGATTTGCCTGGTGAGCTTTTAATTGTGTAATATGATTGTAAGAAAGGAGAGCCTTCCAATATGTTTAAATCATTATGGCCTTCATGTTTTTATGTCTTATGTAACAGAGGACATGATGCTGTGCAATACTGGATGTTTTTCTCCAAAAACGAGTGTTGTACAACATAAGAAATACATTCTCCCTGCTCACTGAAACATTTAGTAAGGGTTATACATTTATTCATGTGATATAGGTTATTTAGACATTCTAAATAGGGTCTGTAGTTTTTTCGCTATAAATACTTCCCATAAGGTCCGTATAGGTCTGCATACATTTTGCAGACGTCTGTGGTGCGTCGCCCTGTACTTCGGAATCGCCTGTGTAATCTCAACTGCAGCACGGCGCAGAGCTCAGTGAGCTCCCGGCTCCATCCAGACACCCCGCCGTCTTCCTCCTCAGACATCAGCTCCATGGCGGCGCACTTCCAAAGCTCCACCTTATCCTCAGCTAGCACTCTGTCTCGCTCCCAGCAGCTGTAAAAACAATCAATAAAGATGATCAGTACTGCGCGATGCACTGCGTATGGACACAACACATCTATTAATGGGCCCGAATAATAGTCACAATGACCAAAAACGGATCTAATTTAACAAATCTTACGGTACCCTCTTTGTTCTCGATCGACTCCGAGCTGAACTCCTCACAGCTTCTTCTTCTGGTTGTTTGTACCTGAAGCTCCTGCGTGCTGACTCGTACTATCTTACAGGCGGCTGGAAAACAATTAAATGAGAGTGGTATGAATAAAGAAAACGTAAGTCACAGTAAAATTAAACCATGAAGGAGAAAACAGTAAACGTTACTTACACACGGTGGCGTCATTATCGGCATCATGTAAATCTGGACTTGCAGACATAGCTCCGAGCTAATAGGAGGTCACGGTCTTGTTATGAGGCGAGGTTAGTCTATGAGAACAAAATGCTCGCAGCGATAAACCTTCGTTTACCTCTGCAGCAGCGAAGCGACATCCGCCGGCTACACTCTCCGCGGCGGCCCGGCAAAGCTCCTCCCGTCAGCGCAGGCCTCCTCTCGACAGTGGCCGGGCCGCTAACCTAGCTCCTGCTAGCTAGCTTAGCTCCGGCTAGCAGGAACTTGCCGAACTTGCTTCGTGTCCAATAAAACACAAACACTTCGACTATGATGGAGAGTCCAACTCACACACTCACAGCACGTCGTCCGACAACAGTTCACAGCCCGTTAGCGATAAAACACGACACTGACGGACACACACAGTCCACTGTTAGCTGCTCTACGCCATTAACTCTCTGCTCCTTCTTCCTCATCAGTGACGCTCCGGTCAACCCGGAAGTGTAAAAACTCTTACAGGTCATGAACTCTCACACATAATAAGAATGACTTTAACTTCTTTTAAACATTCAGAACCTATGAAATTATATTTTAATGTCACACATTTTAAACAGAAATTATGTATATATTTCAATATCTTTGTCGGCACATTTTAACTTAACAACTCGCACTTTATCTTCAAGTTGGTCCCAGGAGAGAGAAAAAAAAGAATAAATAATCTTTTTACATAACATTGGCCATTGCTAATGACATACACAGTAATTAATCTAGCATATTTTAATTAAATAAATCAATTTAAGCTAAAATGTAAGAGTCTATAATTAGGCTATACTGGGCCTCATCTATTTATACCAGAGATTTTCTCAAAATGAAGTAAATACCTTTTAGAAAAAGGTCACCTGGGGTAAAATACACACTACTACTACACATTACAGGGCTCCAGACTTTTTGCATTGGTTGCACTGGTGCGCTGAACTTTTTTTTTTAAGGTGCACTGGCACAAAATTTAGGTGCACTCGAATTTTAACGCCATAAGGAGACCTTTCTGGCTCCACAACTTTAATATTACGTGAATGATTTCCAAACAAGACTAAGATATTGAGAAATCCTTGTCGTTATTTGAAGGACATTGACATAAGAAAAATAAGGTGTTTCACTATTAGGCAACTCCTCTTTGGCAATGTTGTATGCAACATTAAATTTGATAATCATTTCTGATTCCTCAGAGGACCTGATTGCTGCTGCCTGTCGCTGAAATGCAGCTGGGAGAGGGGCCACTTTCTCCACACACCGGTCCCGGCATGTAGTGTGTTTTTTTGACAAGCTGTGTTTTTTTAAAGTTTCGATACGAAACGTTGTTGACCCGCTTACAAATGCACTATTACCGGCCATACTCTGACCGCACTCATGACAGTATACACAGTGCGTTATATTACGTCCTTTATTGTACCGTAACCAGGGAAACTGTTTCAACCAATCCTGCCTGAAAGAATACGTTTTCAGGTTTTTACTTTGAGTCTCGGGGTCGGGCTCTTTCTCTAGCCGTTTTTAGACAGAGCACCAAGCCGCCAATTTGCCCGTCCTTTTGGCGGCTCGGTCCGCGGTTTTAGACAGAGGCCGGCAAATTGTGGTCGCCGATTTTCCGCCTCGGAGGGTACACTTATTACCGACTGCTATCTAAAACCGAGGCGGAAATGTGCCGGCCCGTGGGTGAGCTGGGCGGAGGTGTCAATAACCTGCACTGTTGTGCGACCCACAACCGAGGAGTTTTAAAACCAGGAAACAGCTGATCACAGCAGTCAGTCCTTCATTTCATCCACAGACATTAAGATGAACAACTGAGCAGCCGCTGAGATCCAGGAGCCTCGGTGTCTGTAGCTGTTTTGTTGTGTTAGCTTGATGTTATGTCGGAAAGCTAAGGATGGTCGCTTCTGTCAAATTAAAAGCCCCCCGCTAAGAACCCAGTTCTAAACTCCAGTGGGGTGCAATGTAAGGCTTTTATTTTGAAGACAAACTCTATGTCACCGTTCACAGCCCAACTTCCAGCTTCACGTCACGTCACATGTTTACGCCTACCTCAGAGGCGGCTTTTGGAAAGGAGGAATATTACGCCTCGGTTTTAGAAAGACAGGCCGGCAAATTGCCGCCCTTACCTTGGAGCAAATGTGCCGCATTTTCTATCTAAAAAGGGCTTCTGACTCGGTTGTCTCCTCTGGTTCCGAGTCTGATGCCGCCGAAGGACCGGGGCTTGGCATCTCAGCAGGAACCGAGGGAATGTCAGCAGGGGTGGTGGTCGGCTTAGATTGTTTAGTGAAAAAACTTTCAATACTTCTGCCCCTCTTCATTTTGCCTCGTTTAGTTTCTTTTCTTTTCCCCTTCCGCTGCTGTGGCGCTCGGGTCGCATTTTTTTTTTGTTTTACCGCTCGCAAATTTTAAATACACACAACGGAGAGCAGTGACCACAGCCAATCTGAGGCAAAGTTCCGCCCAAACTCTGTCTCTTATCGGTTTAGACCAAGATAATGATCTACCATGACTGTCAGTTCAGTCACAGGAGAACACAGAGAGATGATGTGCTTGCAAAGTACATTTATATTTTTTAGATGCACCGGTGCGACCTAGAAAAATCCTTAGGTGCACTCTTAAAATTTTTGGTCGCATATGCCCTGCATTATGACGCTAAATCCATGTAAATTTGGTTGACATGCTCAGCAACACTCGGCTGAAACAATGCTCACATGCTAGTAGTCTAATGTAATTGTAAACATGATTTGTTTATGTTCGCTGATGAAACAAAACGATTCTACAAAATGGCTATAAAATCAACAGTTAAAAGATCATTAAAATATATGGTAAGCTGCCATTACCGTATTTTGTCCCAGCCTCATCCATGGTCAAGTCTATGGATCAGCCACTTCTGACTTCTTCCTCTGTTTCGTGGCGGATGGCAACAAGTCAGCACCCAGTCGTCAAGGTAAATCACATGAGTGAAATTGTAGGTGCTTATTGGCCGAAGAGGAGTCCTGGTTATCTGCGCTCGATTGCTCTTCCTCAGCTACCCGGATGTCAGTCACAGTAAATTGAAATTTTTTGAGAACTGAATTTGAATTGTGAGAACTGAATGTGAAAACATGTAGAGAGTCGAATTTTCCAAACTGATAAATTCAATTTCAAATGATAGTATTCAGATTCAGTTTTTCAATGCAATGATTCAGATTAAACAATACAAATTCAAACTATCTGATTCAAATTCATTTTTTTAATGCACTTGTTCTAATCAAACAATGCAAATTCAAATTCAGTTTTTTAATGCAATTATTCAAGTTTAGCAATTCAAATTCAAATATTGATGATTCATATTCAGTTTCTAGTGGCACATAATCAGGCCATAAAAGTCGCCCAGATTACAAGAGTAAAGACTTCTGGCACTTGGCTGCCTGAATAAGACTATTTCAGTTTTGCTTTCATTTAGATGAAGAAAGTTTAGTGAGTTCCAACATTTTATGTCCTTGAGAGATTGTGAGTATCAGAGCAGTTGCCTTGAGGGTAGAAGTAACTGTCAGCATATCTAAGAAATGAAACATTATAGAGAGCCATGGATACAAACTGAATCTTCACTGGTTGGCAGAGGTATACAACTGTGAGGTGGTACTTCTAGTTTTATCTAAAGTTCAGTGTGACCCATGTCAGGCAGTCGGGCTGCTGTTTATTTCCTTCCAGCTCCTGAAAAGCTTCCAAATGGAGGAAAGCTTGATTAGACTGAGGCAGATAAGGGTCCAGGCTGCCCTGGGGAGTATACCTGGATGGGAATGCCGCTGAAGGTAAGATATACAATAAATAGCTGTAATGAACCTCTGCAGCCTCTCCCACTGCCTCAATCCTGGGACCTGTTGCTCATTACAGGCTGATCACTCCACTCTAACTACAACTTCTAGCCCAACTCTCCCTGTCTGAACTCAAGACACCACCTCTCCCCCAACCGGGCATGATGGTTATGAGATAAACCTGGTGGAAAAGGTGGTGGATGCGTACCAGCTGGACTGGATCAATACCTTGTTTAGTTGACCAAATGTTTCGGGTGGTGGTGATGATGCAGGAGAGGCTAACATGCAAGCCACACTGGATGCGTGAGCAGTGCCTGTGTGTGGTCATATATCTTGCTTTTCATTTAGGTGTGCATGTTAACAGGTTAGAGCGGCCACACTGGCTGTGTGAGTTCTCAGGAGCGTGATAATGAGGACTGCAGCAGCGCCGCATCTGAAAATTCAAAGTCTCAACTAGTTTGACTGTGACATGTGTTCTCGACAAAAGACAAACCTGAAAACCACCTCTAGACAGTCATATTAGCATCACAGCAGCGTTACACTGCAGTTTTATGTGTCTGTAGAATATGTCAGAGACATGAAGAGAACACACACAACAGGTGAGGCAGTTTTGTTTTTCCTGTGCGCTCTTTTTCTTTCTCTCCCGGACAGAAATCACCCCAAAACAACTGGAGACAGCTTCCAACTGGCTCCATTGTGACCATGTAGTTAAACTGTTTATTTTGTAGGTTAGCCTGTCTAACTTTATTGCGCTTTTTTTTATACCTTATACTGATAGATTAGCTCCACTTGCATTAACTTTGTTGTTTTACAGAAGCCTATTTTGCTCCAGGATCCTCACCAGTATCTGTGTGTATATGTGTGTGTGTGTGAGTTGCTATTCATCGATGTACTTGGGAGCTATGTCAATATATCATGTCCAAGTGTGAAAAAAAGTGGTAGCACTGCAGGCAGGAGAAAAAAGAGAACATAGCTGTTAGTGTCATTTGTATAAATTACCCCTTTAATTCTCAGTATTTGCGTTGAAAGCTCCAGTCAGATGTTCGTATTTGCGAATGAAGGTAAAGGAAATAAGATGCAACACATTATGATGCAAAACATCGTGTGGAACATTAATATCGGAAATGTCAAGGCTGTCATAATGTCATGCTGCACAAGCATATCTCTCCAAATGCCACACTGGGACCTTGCATACAGATAGGAGGAATCATTAGCTGAATGTGCCATTAGCTGTCTCATGAGCTAACAATGAGCAGGAACTGCTCCAGAAAAAGACAACAGATGTATTGACTGTGGTTATATCTGACCACTAGTACCTGTGTATACTGTGTATGTTATTGTATGCATTCTGTAGAACAGTGAGCTGTGGAGAGAAATGCCACCACAACAGAGACTGCTGTTATATGTTTACAGCTAAAACAACAGCAGTGTAGTGATGTGGTGACTCAGACACATTGGGCAGTGATATCTACACCATGTCAGAGCACGGACGCAACAATTGCTATCTGTGTCTGTCATTTGACCATTGATCTTATCTTCTGCTCAGAGGGTAAAGAGCTCCTGGACCTCACTGGGGCGACTGTGGCTCAGTGGGTAGAGCGGGTTCTAGTGATCGGAAGGCAGCAGAGGAAGACAAAAATGTGTTAAACAGACAGCAAGCACACACCTCACGTCCTGTACATCTATGTCATGTTTACTATGCAATGCATGCAGATGTTTAATTTAGTTTATATATCGTCATGGATACAATATACTGTTTGGTGAAAGTTATGTTTACACTTTATCAATCCCAATGAGGAAACTAATCTGTTTTTATAAAAAAATGTCATCTGACGTGTTAAATTTATGTTTACAAAATCATTTTATCCAAAAGGGATACATTTCATTTAAATTGAGTTTCAAGGGTGCACTGTTTCAAATGACAGGGCAATTTTGTTTACAATAAAAACATTAAAATAAAAGCAATGCCTTTAATAATTTGTTTGGCATTTGTAGTTCGTTTTTGAGAAAGAAAAATTTTTTGAGAAAAAAATAAATGTTTAGGCCATATCGCCCAGCCCTAGAACGACATGTTCCTTTGAGCATGTTTGCGGTGGTTCAGCTTGGGGAGTCAGCTTCAGTGGATGCCTGTTTGTTTCTTTTTTCTTGTTTATGGCTTACATAGTTTTAATTGGTGAGATGGTTCCGGTCTGGCCTCCGTTCAGCCTGAAGTCAAGCTTGACTTGTTGTCACTCATTGTATAAATAAGTGAAATGTGTACATGGTGTACTGATACACACTGTCTGTTTCTCATCCTCATGTCCTGCTCCTAAAAACCTCGACTGGGATGATCAGCAGAGTGTGTGTAAGGGTGAGACAAAAAATACAACAGCTGTATGTGGAGAAGTGTCCGTCCTCCCGCCCGTCCTACAGACTCTTCGTCACATTCTGCCCGAAAAACAGGGTCTGTGACAGGCAAAAAACTTTAATTCACCGAGTGTTTGTGATGAAAATAAATCACCCCGACCATCAGCCCTCCGGACTGAGGTGAACTCTTCCCTGGAAAACAAACTCGCCCCCCGCGAGTGAGTCAGACAGGTCCAGTTTACTGATGGCGATTATGTAATTATGTAATTTAGCGTGAAAAGCGTGACTTCATCACTTTACAGGATGTTTGGTGGGTCAGGATCTCAATCACTACACATTATAACAGCATCCATATGATTATTAACTATCCACGGGTTTAGACTGACGGGGGGGACACCTGGGAAACACCTTAAAAACACACCAATGTAATCATCATGACGTGTACGTGTGCATGACATGTTTTTTGCTGGTGACATACGCTGTTTTTCAGGCAGAAATGTGACAGAGAGTCGATAGGACAGACGGGAGGACAGATGCTTCTCCACTTATATCTGCAATGTTTTTTTTCCTTATATAAGTTGCCAAAGACAGTTACAGTTACTACGGTACTGTTGTTTGGTCCTATAATGTTGCTTTGTGAGACATTTCTCTTTATTAAGTTGAGAGAAGGACCTGTGTAGTTAACAGACCACCTGACCAACACGCCCTCAATACGCGCAGCTGGCTTATCCATTCACACTGGTTCAGTTCGCCAATAATGCTCCCCTGATACTACCTCCAGAGCCGGATCAGCACAGGAGCTAAATATCACCCCTCGCCACCTCCTGAGAGATTCACACAGAGATGGAGGCGGAGATTTGGCACAGGATCCCCACATTCAAACGGCAGTGTGAATGGGGCTAGTGAGACTTGTTGTGGCAGTATTGTGGAATCTTTGTGCAAAGTGGTCCATTGATAGCATCAAAACATCCTGCATCCTTCTGAATGGCACTGACAAATTATGTCATCCTGCCTAAAGAGACATATTTCCCTTTGTGTGGAGCATGATGGAAATCTGTGCTAACACTGAGATTGTTCCTGACCTGCTCACTCTGGTAGGAACACTCAAAACTCAAGTATTTCCTTTTCTAACAATAAAGAAAATCAAAGAAACAGTCAAATCAGTTGGAACTTGTTAAAGCCTAATGTTCCTTAGTTTTGAAACACAAGCACTGATTACAGGTGTAAGATGTGAGTTGCAACACAGATAAGACTGACAGCTTCTGTCCCTGCACCTTGTATCACTGGTGAGAAGAGATTAGTTTTCATTTTGCTTTTCATGCAGATAAATCACAATATTTTACTCTAATCAATGTGTAGCCTGTCAGTGCTGGGAAGCGGCTGTTTCCACAACGGTATAAAATTGCAGCCAGTAACATCCCTCCTCGTCTTCTAGAGTGACTGTCTGAGCTGTCTCTAATTGACTCAGGAAATAAGTCTTTTTGATGCACTGAAGCATTCAGATGATGTCGGTTCTTTGAAGCCTGAGCTTTTCAATTTTGGAATTAAAGGCAGTCACTACGATTCTTGGCAAGTATCCCTCAACGCTTTGAAGTTTCCTTTATCAAATAGAATATGAAAGCCAATCTACTCGCATAATCTGATTCCTTTTGTGAGGAGCAACACGATAAAAGATGTCAGTCTCTCAAAGAAGAGCTGGAGCTGTGTGCCCACCTAATACAAATGTACCTTTGATGACTGAACTGCACACTGAAGCGATAACACTGGGAGAGGTTGCGATCTTCATTTACATCTTTTCATTACCCAAGATGTGTCTTTAGATGGCTGGGAGGGAACATTTGAAACTCGAATAAGCATGAAAAGCAAACGAGCCAAACAGATTAAAATCTCCAACTAAGAGATTGTGCAGTAGTCAAATAGCAGCAGCATACAGATACATAATAATAATAATAATAATATTAAGTATTATTATTATTAATAATATTATTATTATTATTATTATTATTATCTCCTCCTTGAACCGGCACCTTATCGTGGTGGAGGGGATCGAGTACCCGAATGATCCTAGGAGCTATGTTGTCTGGGGCTTAATGCCCCTGGTAGGGTCTCCCAAGGCAAACAGGTTCTAGGTGACGGGTCAGACTAAGATCGGTTCAAAAGCCCTAATGACAGACATAAAATCAAGGCCTGGGGTTGGGGCTCGCAGGCGAGCGCCTGGTGGCCGGGTCTTTGCCCACGGGACCCGGCCGGGCCCAGCCCGAAGGAGCGACGTGGGCCCGCCCTCCGGTGAGCTCACCACTCGCTGGAGGGTTCAGA
>CAEMYA010000209.1:739479-756617 GCA_903131615.1 Diplodus sargus
AGTGGTAAAGGTATTACTACAGCAGGGGCCATTTGCAAGCTCATTGACCTTGAGGAAAAATTAAAAAGTTAGAAGATCTATAGATGATAATGGTAAATTTGAATCCTACAAGCCTTCTGAAGAAGCAGCCTCATGGACAGGACCCACACAAAGATGTCAAACAGCTCCGTCCCCTCCACTCAACCCACATCTGGTTTCCTAGTGCGCTTATGTCACCACTATCAACTTCTCACTGAACAAACATTGTGTCCCCCTTTGACCGAGGTACCCAAATCATGGAACCCATTCCAGCTGTACCCCGATCTGGCTCTGCTCCTCCTCCATATGCACCAGTCCACCCTGGATATGAAGGAGTAGCAGCACAGACAGAAGACCCGGCTGCTGATGGAAGCACAGCACATGTAACAGAAGGGCCAAATAACAGGTGTGAGGAAATATAGTGAGGGGAAAGTGGTGACTAAGTTGAACATGCTTTCGGGATAAAAGGAAGCTGTTGCCTTTTCTGTATCTCAGTCTCATGCACAGAAGGAGCTGTATGATGGACCACATGCATTGTCCACACGTGTTGCTGGCTAAGCCTGCTGGTTGGCAATAGACACATCTGGTGCCCTGGGTTTGCAGGTACATGCAACTGACTGAGTCCTGTAAAATGGGATCCCAGGACGCTGTGCAGCACAAAATTTTGATGTAATATAAGACAATATTTGCTGGCACAGCTCAGTTAAGAAAACACCTGAGCTCATTCCTATGTTGGAACTTTCCCACACCATGGTGAGTCAACGTGTGACTGTTGTCATGGCTGACTTGTCTGAGGTGCCGCCTGAATTATGGTCACAACATAAAAGATATTGGCCTGATCATATCACACCTCTGATATTCCACCCAAAGTCTGATTTCGGTCCATACATGAGACAATACCTGCTTAAGAGAGAAGTGGTCAACTGTAAGAGAGAAAAGCTGCAAGCTATGATGGACAATCCCTCTCTCTACACCGAGCTGAGGCAACTCAGGAGCTCGTTCAGCTGCACACTCATCCAACCACGTCCATCAAAGCGCTTGGGGGCTCTTTCATACCATCAGTGATCAGACTACACAACACCACCACCACAGCTCCCAACACCTCCTGTCTCCACTGATTAAGGACTTAACCATACACTTCATGCCGTAAAGACTGATTGTTTTTTGTTCTGTTATGTAATATATCAGGAACCCTGCACACTAAGGACTCCTCTGTACGCACCCCTCTGTTTCCGGTAAAGAGAATTTGCGATTGTGGGACAGCCAACTGGATGGCAATTTGTTCAAGATTTGCAGGCAGTAGATGCCTCAGTTCATCCATGTGCACTCCAAGTTTCAAACCCACACACAATTTCATCACTGTTTATACCTGAAGCCACACATTTTTCCATCATTGATTTGATGAACGCGTTCTTGTCTGTTCCGGTACACAGAGACAACTACTACTGGTTCAAGTTTCAATATAACAGAAAAGGATATAGCTGGACTCGCTGCCCACAAGGCTATTTTTAATCTCCACAGTGTGTTGCAAGACAGTTTGCAAAATGCATGACAATATACATTACGTCTAATGTTGGACAGTCTACTATGACAATTTTATTTTTGTGTGTAAACATTAAGAAAGCATTTGACAAAGCACTGACACTTGTTTTATTATTTTACAAATTGTGACTAATATTTAAGACATTTCTTAAATATTATATACATTTTGTACAATAAAACATGTTCAGTTGTCTTTCTTTTAGCACTACACACTGATCGAATGTAAACTTAGGTAAAATATTTGGAAATACATGTAACCAAGAATCTTAAAAGGAAGAAATGTCTTAAACTTGGCAGTAAAACTGATCAACTATGAAATAGTTTAAATTTCAACTTATTTGACATTACTTTGAACCAATTCTGTCTTGTTTAAAAAACTAAGATAGATTGTTTTGGGTTGCCAAAAAACTCCCAAACAAATGAACGGAGTCGCTTGGCTGGAGGATAAAGAGGTGGTGAAGTAGGGACATCGGGTCAACTGGGCCCTCGGGTAAATCTGCCTCTAGTTCGGAGTCTGCCATCATCATGCCCTGCTTTTTTCTAGCTTCCTTGATCATGTGGGTCTCGCGTGTGTTTACCAAAACTACCTTTTTTGATTGGACTGTCACTGAACCAACTAAATGACGCTGACCATGCAGCCTGCTCTTAACTAAATGGAATATAGGCCTACATTTGAGCAGCACACAGGTAGGAAACGCTTTTTCAATCTACTGCTGCAGCTGTAAAATTAGATTATAATGTGACTGAGTGACGACTGACCACCTCTGATCTTAATGTGATCGTGAAGTGAAATGTTTTATTTGTGAGTTCCCTACTCGTGTAAGTTGCGCCGGCAGCGCCACATAATATTAAAATAATTAATTAATTACCGTCACCGTGAGCTTGGAAATCTCACGGTGTCACCACCGTGGTATACCGAAATACGGTATACCTTTTCACCCCTAGTGTCAAGCATTACAAACATTAATATCTTTGTCGGGCACCCTGGGGTCTGATGTCCTGTGGTCCTGAAAAGAGCAGATCACCTGTGAACTCTGTGCCACGTCTGATGACATGAAGCTGAGAGCTGAGGTGACAGTTTTTCAGATAAACCATTATCTTAAAAAAACGTCTTGTAATTTGGTTCTTTGGTGTCCTCGAGATGATGACTGGTTTCCCAGTCAAATCCAAGTTAGCATAATGATAATCCTGGTGTTGTGAATGTGTGCTGACCTGAAGACTGATTCATAATTGTTTAGAAAACACTTCATCTTTGCATATCTGCTAATAACTAAGCTTTAAATTTGGTGTTGCGTCCTGACACTGCTGATAAGCCAGATAAACACAATCTGTATCTGGGCTGGGACGCAATGTAAGCAAGTGATTACAGATTCCTAAACTTATCTTAAACAGTCACCTGACATTTGCCTTGAGATATATCACACCTTTAAACCGTATCAAACAAGGAGCTGACTGAGAGACTTCAATATCAACCTTTACAACTTGGTTCTTTTTACTAAGCTTTAATCAAACAGAAGACTTATTGCAAGCACCCAGCTGCTCTGCGATGTGATGAAGTGCAGTTTGTTCTTGTCGCAGGCATGAATATCTATTCATACAGACGTGGATGTTCCTACAATGAATGGATAAGTTGATCCTGTATTTCCTCTGTCAAAAACTCAACCAACCTACCGCTGCAACGGTTTTGTCCTGACACAAATCTTTGTTCTGAACTCAGCTTAAGTGGTTCATAATAGACAGCATATTAAATCAGCCAGTGCATTGAATGTTTGCCAGAGGATGACAATAAAATAGGCCATTGCAAAAGCTCAAGGTCAACCAGTGACTTCACTTTCATTGTTTTGCAGAATACACTTCCAAACCATGGACCTGAAGAAAAACTGGATGCCTTTTGGGATGTATTTTGAAGGAAGCTGCTCACTGGGTGTATATGCTATATGGTGTTCTTTTAGCCAACATAAATAGTTTTACTTTTGCTTTAAGCTGCTGATTAATATAGTTATATATAGGTGTATGTGGGATTGGCTCCAGCTACAATAAATCAAACCAAACAAAACTGGAGCAGTGTTGAATCAATATGGTGTGCTCTCCTACCATGAGACCCAGTTCGAACCAGATCTAATCAGGTTTTAATCCCACACACTGACAGACGGTTCTACACTTTCATGTCTGTGTCATTGATGGTGTGTCAGGATTAAAGTATTGACAGCAAATGTACAAAACATGGTGGTTCAGCTCTCACTGTCCATCAGACTCCTACCGACTCCTCATCAGTGAACATTTTAAAAATGTTCAAGCATGTTAGGGCATCAAGGATTTCTTTTAATTTTAATCATTATACTTGAGGCTAAGTGGGTGTAATTGGTGTAATTAGGTCTACTCAATGAAAGTTAATCTAGTCTACTATACAAGAGTCAAAGTGGTTCTTTTTAAGAAATGCATGTCAGATTATACACTCAACATTTCTGCAAGAGCTCTTACCAAATACACCGGTAGCCCTCAACTTAAAAGGTCCAAAAATCCATTTTCTCTATCAGCAATGTCCATGGTTGCACCATCTGTTGCTAATGACAAGCCCCCCTCCTTTTCTCTTACCCTTCTCTACTTCTTGTTTCTCATCTCAAAGATGTTGATGGTGTCAGAGTCAGGGAAATGCCTGTGAACTGAGGCCTCAGTGAACCCATGGCACTGCAATCCCTGAGACCTGTACTACAAAGCTCAACATATTCAACATATACCCAGGTTATGTTTTCATAATCTTGCTTCACTCAAGGCAGACAATGACAAATGCAAGAGACCAAGAGAAGAAGTGAACCAGTGTCTTAACTCTGAAAGCTGAGGATTAACCCAAAGTTACCTCATTATCCCCAAATGAGCGGTTGGCTCATGTGTCTTATTGCAAATATCGCACATTTCCCTGAGGACCGAGGTCGGTCAACTCTATGCGACTGTACGGAAGCTCGGATTCCTCCAATCTGTTGTTTGTTCTCATGCATTTCCATCTATGAACTCCATAGTTCCTTAGGGGAACTTCGGCACTCACATTGGCAGTGAAGGAGGAACCTGGAGTGTGGAGATACTGAAAAACGGCATGCCAAACCTTAGCCTGATACCTTGATATGAAGATGCTGTCCATGTCACCATCTCCATCTTGTTACTGCTGTTTACATTCGCCCTGAAGTTAAAAAAGAATAAAAATGCACTACATGTTTATTTTGATAACTGTATATTTTCTATGTGTGCAGCATGAAGGAGTACTACAAACCTTCATTTTGTTATACAAACCTGTGTTTATATATTAACACATAAGTCACCTTGAACCTTGTTTGTGCCCGGAGCTGCTGAGTCAGCAGCCCTTGCAGCACAGCTATTGCATAGCACATTAACCTCACCCTCTGCACTTTGTCCAGCGGTTTTTGAGGTGGAGGGTTTTGTCAGAGTCTGTTGCTCCATAAGTTACACGATGGTCCACTGTGGCTTCCACGAATGTCCGCACACTTGGGATAGTAATGCAGATATTTGCCCAATATTATTCAATAGCAAGTAGTATGCTGTTGCATTTAGGTGTTGCACATTCAGCATCATGATTACCGTATAAATTATGAGTAGCCTATCACAAATGTTGTGAAAAATAAATGTTTAATATTTACAAATGTATCCTTGTTGACAATATATTGGATTCATGTTAATGTGTATTTCCAGACACATTTGCATTTTTGGAAAATAAAAACTTCTGAATGTTTTCAGACAATACTTTGCTGCAGACCCAGGATCGTGAGTATATCTAGTTGTAGGATGTTCTATTGCTATTCCAAAGATTTAATTAGAAATGCTAAATATAGTTTGTTAGTATTCTCTAGCAGTTACTGTCCTTGACCTTTGTGTTTGTTTGGCAGACTGCTAGGCAGAAGAAAGAACGACCAAATCCCACCAATAGAAAAGTGGAAACAGCCGTAGCAGCAGCAGCTAGACGGCATTTTGCTATGATTAATATGC
The DNA here is from genome assembly GCA_903131615.1 of Diplodus sargus. Taxonomy (NCBI): domain Eukaryota; kingdom Metazoa; phylum Chordata; class Actinopteri; order Spariformes; family Sparidae; genus Diplodus; species Diplodus sargus. The sequence continues at coordinate 745,036 of CAEMYA010000209.1, forward strand.
AACGGACTTTATTACATTATTTGATCATCTTATACAAAGATGCATTAAAGAACAGCTGGAGCTGGAGATTTAATTAAGATTCAGCTCTCACCTTTTCCTGAGGTACCTTTGTCACTTAATTTTAATTAGACCGTAGACCTGGCCAAGTGTTGGATTCAAAGAGCGGCAATTTGCTGATATCCTTCCTTCGCCCTACACACAACACCCCAGTAACTGCAATATTGTAAAGAACATATGTGGGACATGAACACATTTTGAAATGCGGTCTCTGGGCAAAGCTGGGTTATGGCTGCATACATTTCATTGTTTTATCAGTATGACGATACATTGCCAGAAGTCATTACACTGAACAGATAATAAATCATACTGTTACATGCCGTATGGATACTGAAGGCTGTGGGTGGTAGTCTATAGACTGCTCTCAGTTGTTTACGGTAATGATGAATGTAGTAAACATTATACCTGCTTCAGCATCAGGCTAACGCTGCCATGCTGGCAGGCTGACGTTAGCATTTAGCTAACTGATTTTCTGTGAGCTGAAACACAGCCACACAACACAAACCTTTTCCTCTGGGTTGTGGCCTCTTATTCCTATGCAAACAGTATTTTAGCTCACTAAAGTTGGAATTTTAAAAGGCCCTGTTCACATTTCAGATCACAAGTGGTCAGCTCTGAGTACAGACCAGAACACGTGTCAGGGGTAGATCCAATCGTCTTGTTATCGGAAGGTTGCTGGTCAGATTCCCCTGGTCTGCATGTTGAAGTGTACTTGAGCAAGATAGTGAACCCCAAACTGCTCCTGAAGTTGCTTTGGAGTAAAGGGTCTGCTTAAAGAGTGATTTAAGTCTTCCCTTAATTGTTTTGAGTAGTGTATTCACATAGAATTTCACTTGCAAAAGTCCCATGGTTTGAGATTCAAGTGTGTCATTACCCAGATTAGCCTGTAAAACAAGGGAAATTAGATGACATGTGATGGGCGAGATGGAGGTGATGAACAGGTTGACTCACTGCTGCCATCCAAACACTGGATTGTGTTTTCAAAGTTAGTTCATGTGTGGAAAAGCTTTCCTAACGGTGACTGACACCGCAGTTTATTCTGGGGGGTGTAGGGCACTTCTTTTTATTGAAGCTCCACTCTGTGATTTAGGTTGACAAGACAGCTCTACAAAAAACATTACTGTATTACACCATCCACAGCTCAAGTGTTTCAAAGCCTTTGAACACATTCTCTATTCGGCTGCATTTACAGGTACATATCCTCTGGTCAGAAAACAGGTCGACACAGGCCAAATGTTGATGAAAAATAATGTGGTCTTGTATAAGACAGTATAGTGAAAAAAAACATGATTGAAATGTCATCATGCATCACATGCAGGATGTGGATTTAATCCGTATTTGAGGATGGAGCTTAACACCCTGACTCAACTCTTCCTATCTCTGCCTACAGTGAGCTCATCAGGGCTGTGACAGGTCCATTTCTGCTGCTGCTTGCCTGAGATTGCATTATGACTCCATCGGCTGGGTCTGACAGCCAGCGAGACCATCGCTCCCGCGGTCCAACTCACTGCCTCCCCTCCTCAAACCTCTTGTGCTGGAAAGCAAATTAATAATTTTGCCTAATTAATAATTCAGAGAATGAAAGAAAAGTGGCATAGTGGCCTCAATGGTTTGCACAAAAGCCTCAACTGAATATTAATTGCTTCATGATCTTAGAAAAAGAGCTTCTGGGTGAGCAGCGATAAGAAGGAAGCTTGTCTTCCATTCTCATTTAATCATGTGTCCACAGATCACCGTCTCACCCTGGACTCTACTGTGAATCTACTGCCAGTTTAAACTCAGCTTCACTCTGAAAGCATTTCTGATTACACAAGGCTACAGCTATTATCAACAACTATTATTAAACTGATGGGTCAAGCATTCATACAGGTTGAACAGTTTTATAATATTTCCCATTATGATTTAGGATATTCATAATTTAAAGGCCCATGTAGATTACATTTCCACTTGGTATTAACTTGTGATCTGTTTCTGGATACAGGGGGACCACTATAATGTAGGAGTTGGATGGATACCACTCAAGGCATCTGTAAAGGACTGGACACACTGTATGTGGTGCAGCGCTGCTATGTGGTGTTACCTCTCGTAACGCGGAAGGAACAACTTGTAGACAGTCCCATGGACATCATGCCAGCATTTCACTACAGTTTTAATGAGTGTATGTGTAGAACAAGTCACAGACATGAAGAGAGCACACACAACAGGTGAGGAGCAGTTTCCGTCGTGTGCGGCTCACTCCCTCTTGTTCCCCCTCCGGCTTTCTCGCTGCTTAGGCGGATAAACGAAAATCACCTCATCATATTTATCGATAATTACCAAAGTCAAACTCCATGAAAACAGATAGCTGCATCAGCAGCGCAGCTGCCAGACAGCCTATGTGAACACAAACACCACACTCAGCATGCAGGCATCCAGTGTGTCCGGCCTTTAAAGCTACTTTTTGTTACGCTCATCTCAAGGTCTCATTGAAGTTAAAATGAATTAGGTCAGACAACAAAAATACACAAGCAAGTTGTCTCACTCCAGAGCAACTTTTGTTATCAGCTTGGAAAAACTGATGTCTCTATTTCAGAATTCCAATGATTGAAACTTTATAAGTCTTTAAGTTGAACGTTTTTTGGATGTAGTCTGATGAGGTGTATGATCTGCTACTTTCTACTGTTTCCTGTTTTTCCACTGCACTCTTGATTGCAGTATTTGACGTGTGTGAGAGAGTGTGATTGCCACAGAGTACATTTAGTGATTATTAGGCTACCATATCATGAGGTCTTCAATATTATGCTTCAGCTTTTTGTTTTTCAACAGTACTGCATGGAAATTAAAATAATATGTGCGGGTAATTAATGAGTTAAAAGGAAGGAAAAAACTGGTGTGCAGCACTCCTCTGAGTAACAGGGACCAACTATGATAGTGGAAGAGACATTTTCATGTTCGTTATTGTAGTCATATAAATGTAATTTCTCATGCTGTTAGATTACTGCTAGACCACTCTGTCAGGCGCATGTGGAATTCCAAGTGCAAACTTGTTTTTTACCACAGTGAAAACATTATTTGTGAAAGGCTAAACACCAGCAAGCAAAATATTTTGTTTGGTAAAAACACGTTCTGGATTTTTGAAAATTATTACATCGATCTTTGTTGGATATATTTTGTCAAAAGAAATGTTCAGATGAAATGAGTCAGAGGATCCTACGCAAAACAAAACAAAGACAAAAACATTTGCTCACATTTTTTCTGTATTTCCACAAATGTTGAAGGCACATTAGAGCAATTTTTGGTGAAGCGATAATGATATCTAGTCCCCGTTGAGTTGAATAGCTCCTTGAATGCTCCAGTGATGGTGGGATTTCTCTAATACTGTAAATACTGCACATGACTAATGTCTTTTTCGGTGTCAAATGACAATAACAACGGTGGGTCCATCAGCCCAGAATTTCTGTCAGATACAACCTGTGAGCACGTCTTTGTTCCTGTACATACACAATAGTACCAAATCTGACAACCTCACTGACAGCAAGGGTTCAGGATGGCCTGAAACTACACATGTGGGTTTCTATATAGATTAACGAAATTAACCAACATACCCAAAAATGTTATTTTCCTTTGATTCAAGAATGACTTGAATACGTATTTTGAAGTGAAACATGTTTCTCCTTGAGGTGCAGCCAAACCATCAAATTATAACTGGGACATTTAGATGTTTGTTCTATGTTTTCATTATGAATGAGAAACATCGAAGATTTTTTCAGAAAGGCCTAACAATGTCTAAGTTATGTTAAAGTCCAAAGAGTGAGATGCAGCACATGAGACTTATTTTTTAATAAGTCATCAGCTGTGACTTCAAAAGTGTGAACCCGTTTTTGGGGTTGACAGATGCCCTTTGGTTAAGTGACTCTGCCTGCTGAGCTAGCCCCTTGTAACATCTATCAGGCAGCCTTGAAAAAGTCAATAAAATGAGAGCTGCCTACAAATGAACACATTTACCACTTCACTTGTCTGCCTCACCTATGCAGGGCAGTGCTCCAGGGAACAGGAGAGGGGACAGTCTTTGATGGCTGGCCTGATTGAAATAATGGAAAACTTTGGACCTGAAGGAGGAGGTGGAGGAGTGATGGCTCTCCTATCTGCCCCACCTGGGGCACAATGCTTCAAAGCCTGTGATCAATGGTGCTCCTATGAGCAACTCAGCATGAGGTGACCAACAGGCTTTCGTTGCATAAGCTTCTAATGCTCTCACTTGTGAAGAGAGCAACATTTGAAATTTAAAAGGAATTATTTCCTGTCCAGCATGTACCTCTTGAGAAGGGGTAACCAACACGGTGCCTTCAAGCATCTGGTAGCCCACAGTATGAGTCGCCCACAGGACACCTTGAACCCTGATTGTCTCCCAATACATTGAGCCGATTAAATGTATCGTTTTTTCCAGTGTTTCTCACACATATAAGTTAATATGGCGGTCTGTAAAGGTACATTTATGCCAGCCAAATTATATTTTGCTACCCATTTTAGCATTTTGTCCTTTCTTTATTTTTTTGATCCTTTTGAGAGAATGACCACATTTGAAAGAGACTGCAATGATTCACAAAAAACACAAACAATGCCTGCAATGTTCTTAATACAAGCAAGTAAGTAACCTTCCCTTTTTTTATGTAGTTCCATTTTTGACTTTAAGACTTTTTGACTCCATGCGTCCGAAATCTGCAGCCTTCACTGAACACAGCAAGACTGGAGAACACATGCTGTATATCACCTCTGTGGCCTCAGAAAAGCTTTGTTGGAGCCGGGATTCATCATCCTGAGGAAGGGAGACCCGCTGCTACACTGAACGTATTGTACAGCGGTCATCATCTGGCTGTCATCCTGACACATTACTCTTTATTTAATACATTCTGTGGGCAATAACTACATGTACCATTCATTCATGAAGGAAGTGGACAAGTACAAATATTGACCGATTTGACTTGTATGACACTGAGCTTGTAAAATTTGCATTATCTATACTGGAAACGTGTTTCAGCCGAGTACTTGGTTCATACTGCCTTAAGCCTTACTACAGCACTACTCACAGCTGGGAGCATTCCACCACTGAGTGTGCTATTGGGCTGCTGAAAGGATGATAGTGATACTTGGATGCAACAGGCAGCAGACTTTTTTTTCCATCACCCTGCTTAAGTCTATGGCATGTGTAGTAGAGTTTAGATTCTCTGCCCGAACCCGAGCCCGACCCTGACTCGACCAGGCCCGCGGGTCGGGTCGGGCCGAAATTTCCCGTCACTATCCTCGGGCCGGGTCGGGCCGGGCCCTTGATCAAGCATTTGTGTTTTGTATTTTTTAATAACTCAAAATAATGACTGTAATTTCCAGCTACAAAACGCGCATCTCTCTCCTCCCTCCATGTTGTTTGTGTTGCTGCATGGTTTAACACATGAGTGAGTTTTGCTCGTGCTGGAAACGTGACTTCTCGCGCAGGTGACATCACTCCCCATGACACGAGAATAAAGAGAAAATATATATTTTACTAAGGAAAATGACAAAAATGATAGTAATGCACAGTCAATTGAATAAGTAACTTTAATCTGATTACTGGTTTGGAAATATTAATGTGTTAGATTACTCGTTACTGGAAAAAGTGGTCAGATTAGAGTGACGCGTTACCGGCATCACTGATTGTATAGCTTAGAGCAACATGGAGCTTGAAGATGTAAAGAAAAAAAGAAAAACAGGAGAATTAACTCTGAGCAAGTTTGGAGGAAGATCGGAGGTATGGACCCATTTTAAACAAATCGTGGGCCATGACAACATGTGTCGGCTTTTGTCGAGTGCATTAAGTGCAGCACTTGTTGCATTATTCATTAAGATAATTCTAAACCGATTTGTGCTGTTCAAACAACTCGGAATTGTAGTTGAGAACGTCAGTTATAACAGCCCACATATTAAAAAAAATGTCGGGTTTAAATCGGATTCTGGCTTATAATTACAGTTAATGTGTCGGGTCGGGCCGGGCTCGGACACAACGTGCACGGGCTCGGGTCGGGTCGGGCTTGATTTTTTGGGCCCGATCTAAACTCTAATGTGCAGTACTGCACAACACAGTGCAGACAAATGGACCTGGGGTCTTATTAATAAAGCTTGCATATGCACATAAAGGGCAAATCATGCGCCACTTCCGACTCAAAGAGTTGTGACACTTAAGAACAACTTAGAAGTAATCTCTAAACATGTAAGCAAACTCTAACCCATTACCTACATGTGCTGGTTGTGAAGATGTCTGGAGAAGGCAGTGTGTGTGTGTGTGTGTGTGTGTGTGTGTGTGTGTGTGTGTGTGTGTGTGTGTGATAGATACAACCTATGACCTCCAAAAAGTGATGATTTTCTCTCACATATTTTTGACACATTTAACAAAGAAATCATTGGAAAAGAACAACAACTTTGTGATGTAAAAATAACCATTGCTCTCGTGATACAGGCAACAGATCATCGATCTCCTGCCTGTCTTTTGTTTTGAGCGTATTTTTTTTTTATCGATAGTGATCCAATTTACCTCCTTTCACCACATTTGCAAGCGTACCTTCCTCTTTCACGCCACAGTCTTTGTCAGACTATTAATTTCACTATGAAATTGCCACTGAATCTTCAGAATACCACATGTTGTTGACAAAGTTGAGGCATAATTGCAGAGCCTTCATACAGAGCAAGCTGCAGAAACATGATGCACTGTGTCCAAGGTGTGGAGACCTCTGGCTAATTTGCAGAGAGGAATCTCAAGAGTCCAGCCTAACCTTGAGAGCCCAGCGCTCCTCCACCAGTGTCATGTTCATTTATTATGTCTGCGCTTACTGGAGAGGTCACAGTCACTGACCTGCCACTGCTGCCGTGTCTAGACAAGGTGGATGTCCAAGCAACTTCTCAATTTCTGCCGTGACACCTCATGCCCTACAGGTGTGTATTTTAGGTCATCCTGCCAATTAGGAAGCTTACTGGTATGCAAAGGCAGCAGTTGCTCATTAAAATTACTTGACTTATTTTACATGCTGGCCAAGTAGGATTTCCCCCAAAAAAGATACATTATTTTAGTTGCTTTATTGCAACATGTCCACATTTTGCAGTTTTTAATTGGTTTGAAGTTTGCCAAATGTTAAATGTTATCAAATTCAGCTGGGTTTATGACACATATTTCATCTGGAGTCTGTTAATTTGTTAGTTTGCTAGCATGTGTTTACATACTGTAGTATACTTCAATTAAGTGCCCACATTTAATTTAGGGCCTAACAGCAACTGGGTCCAAACACTGACTCCAATTATTAAGAGAGACTTGTAATTCTAGGTTAGATACTAATTTCTGACCTTTGGACCACATATCTGTTATCAAATATTCTATTCTCAAGGCCAATACTAGGTTTGTGAAGTGTTTCACCGTATCCCACAGCTTTCTTCAGAAAGTAAGCATTGCTCTGTGATGGTCACATGGTCTAATTATGAACCTTTGGTCAGGGGAGACAAGTAGATAAACGAGCTCTACCTCATGCAGCTGCAGCAGAAAGATGCAGCTCAGACATTGATACAAAGTGTCTTAAATGCAGAACATTCACTACTTTTAATACTGTATTGTTACACCGTGGTATTGCGGACCCTTTTGGTCAAAATGTACATTACAGGGACCCTCAGTGTCTTTTGCTGCAATGTAGAAAAGATCATTTAGATTGTATGTCTTTGCTACTATACCTGTATGACAGAAATCCCCTGAGAGGAAGACTGGAGTGGTGTTTGACCACACCATGACATCACATTTGACTTTAGTGGTGAACGCTACATCAATTATACAGCAAGCCCCCTGGACAAGGGACTGAATGAAGACCAGAGTCACATGCTCTGACTCACCCTTATACTAGTGTGTAATACTGCAAAACTCCAGTTATCTCTTTGTTTGACCTCCCTGAAACCCAGACTGAGTGTCCCAATAGACTGCCAGTCATTCTGTGACATGAGCGACAACACGAAGTATTAGACCAATTATAATGATTGTTGTTTCCTTCCGCTGCAGCCGAGCTGCTTCCACAGTGACAGCATGGACTCAGCGTAAACGTCGCCCTTCTCAACGCCTAGCTAAGCCAGCGCTCCTGTCAAGTGATTCCACTTCATGCAGTTTCTCCAGCAACTGTGAGCAATAATCCAGTGATCTCTTCTGCTCAAGGACTCCAAGTTACCACTCCTGTCATGCCCTGTCCTGTCTGTGCTCAGTTAAGCTTCACTCTCTCCTAATGTCCTGGCTCCTGCAACATCAAACCTAACGCCCTCTCCCACCTCTCCTTCTCTGACTCCACGCCCACCGATCCCTAAACCATTCTGCCACCCTCCCTGTATAGACGGCACAGCATTGTGGGATATTGATTTGATCGTCAACTGGTCCTGTTAACCGCACCAGTCACACCCCCGTCCTCTCTTCACTAGCTGCCAGATTGTTTTCCGATCCACTCTGTGGTAAAGATGGCTTCGCTGTTAGCTTTGCTTGGAGTGACTTCTCTCATGAATTTAACTTTGGTCCTTCTGAGACTAATGTCTTCCTCTCTTCGCCAGTCCTAGAGCCTGCACAACTCCGAGCTCCAGCTGCTCTGCTACCTTGCTGCTCAGCCTCGGCCAAAATTCCTTGTGGAAACTCTGCTTCACGCTCACCCAAGCCTCCACCCTTGCCTCAGCCATCCTGCACCAGCAACCCCAACTAAGTTTCCAGCCGAGCCCAACACCAACCTCCACCACTCCAGTAACCTCAGCAACCTAAATAAGATCCTTACAACCTTTCCCCTGACTTTGGTGTGTTTACATAACATATTAATGAGTTGAAAACCGTCGTGGACATTTATGTAACTCCTTGACATGTGAAACATGTGAAAAAAAGCTTTAGGTAATTTGTCACTATAAAACAAAGGGGGCCCAAACACAAGACACTCAGGCGGACAAGGACTAAACAAAAGGTGAGATTTAAAAACAAAAAGCTGACAACTGCAAAACTAGAAACAAGTTATACAGGAAATTAAGCAAAAACAAAGAATAAACAAAAGGCAAACCAGGAATATCATGAAGAATTAGGAACGAAAAAGCCAGAACCATACAATGGAAGAAGAAGTGAAAGGGAGACACAGGAAGGCAAAACAGAACAGCAGACTCAGGGAAACTGAACAAACGGAACAAGAGAGAGGGCAGGACAAGGACTTCAACACACAAGGGGTGATTAACTGAGAGAGCACAGGTGAGGAGCAAAAAGGGCGGGAAGATGGACAAAAGGATTAAGTAAAACGTAAGACATGACACTGGAGGTTATAACTTCTTATACCATGGTCTGGGGGAATACTCCATTCTGATTGGCTGCAGGGTGTCCATTAATCACTGATATATGGACACCTACTAAGTAGTTCCAGTCAAATTGTCTGTTTACCCCTCTAAATTAATGTCTTAGCTGGCGTATCAAATCTGAAAATGTTATTTCCAGCACTGAGTGCATTCCGTCAGTCCTTCAGTGTCGTATCCTCTGAATATCACAAGGTGGCAACTGTAACACACAAGCTGCAGAAAGTACACTTGCTCTCTAAACTTACTGATACGTGAATAATCTCACATTCCGTTCATCTCTCAACTTCAGGCTGCGGCCACAGTGATGTTACACACATTTGTTCATGAAAATCTTGATATTGATTTTGGGACAATGACATGACTGGTTAGCTAGCTCGTCTTGTTGTTAAACATACTGTCAAATTATATTCACTGTTTGTCAACTGTATGCAATGTTATTGGCTTTGAATCTTGCTAGCATAGCGTTAGCTTTCTGGCTCGTCTCTGAGTGGACTAGAATATCTCCCCTTGCCAAGTCCTATTTACTGTTGCATAAGAACTTTACGGGAGGGTAATGATTGTTCCAGGTGTTAGTCAAACCCTCAGGCGTTACCAGGGAGTTATGGCTTGTGAAAAACATTATATTTTGATTGTAAAACGCATGAAAATATAAATTAATGGTCTAAATTTATTTTCTTTGGCAAGTGACCATGCCCTTCCTCCATTAATTCCTGATTATGGACACCTCGAAGGGCATTATCCCTTACATAACACAACAGCAAATAACAGAAGCACAACTCACACCATGACACGACTGTCATATGTAAGCTGCTTTTCAGGTCTTTGTGTTTGAGCAAACAAGTGATAAGTGCTGTTTGATTAAGTCTGCCACTGCCTTTTAGAGCTTTGTTCAAGAATTCTATGTACCGTGTGTGTCTTTGTGTTGGTGCTGATATATTTAAGGAATAGAGTACTGGTATCATACATATTTCACAGAGGAATAAACTCACATGCTCATTGTCAGTGTTGCTGGAGCAGAGCAGAGAGACACAGTTTGCTTCTGCACATGCATATTGTACATCTCTCACAGGCTCATGACATCATCGCGAGAGTACATTCAACAGCATCCTGGTGTAAAGGTCACACTTTGTAATGTCAATGCAATGAATGGAAAACTGTGGTTAAAGGCACACATTATCAGACAGTCGGCCATGAAAACATTAATGGTGTTGAAGTTGTTCACTCAGAAAAAGACAAAGCTGTTGTGTTAAGAATGACAAAAAAACAAAACAAACAAAACAAAACAATTGAGTGTGAGGTTCAGATCCACCCACCTGTCACACGCCTGCACACCTGGCCAATCACAGCGTAAAGTAGCTTGATTTCTGGAAAGACTTTCAGGCTCAGCGCTCACTGATTGTGATTGTGATAAGATGTGGAGGGAGGGGGTTTCAGCTGCTGTTCAGAGATCTAGTAATTATTGAGTCATCGGGGCTTCAATAAATGTCTGTGCTCACTGCTTGAGTAATCTAATCATTCAGCTGTGAGACGACTGATAAAACGTATCCTCTTGAGACCCAGACCCAGCTTTACTGGTAAGAAGGTTTAAACAGCCGATATCACTATCTGTCATTCGAAACGAGATAAATAAAATGCGTGCCGTGCTGTAGACAGCCTCATCATTAGTCACTGCTCTGTGCTTTTACAAGGATCCCTGTCTTCACAGATGACTACTTTAACAAGGCGAAAACAAATGTGGGAGACAAGAGCAGCATTAGATGGGACATGGGTAGTGAAACCTGCTCAGCCCTGATGCTTTCTGCTCCTGAGAGTCAGGCCTTTTCATGCTCAGTTTGCGGAAATAAAAGTCGCTTGTGTGCTTTTGATCTGGCGTGCTACCGTTTGCCTGTCCACAACATGCCGTGATTAGGGAGATGAACTTTGGTGTAAATCCAAAGGGGTGATCCAGTGAGTGTCATGCATTCCATCAACTACATAACGATCTAACCTCAAGCTCTGAACAGTGGAATCAGGATGTGACAGCATTTGTGAAAATATGCTGTATGTTCCAGAGAGAAAGCTGAAACCTACACGATCTTAAACACTCAACTGAAGAAGAAAATAAAAAGGATTATTTTTCATTGACATCCTAAATGACTCACTTCTGGTCATATATGGACAACATAACAACTAGGTGTTCT
>CAEMYA010000209.1:756650-788644 GCA_903131615.1 Diplodus sargus
AAAAAAAAAAAAGTGCCGTTCAGAACTGATCATATGCCAGTTGCAAAAGTATTTAATGAACTCTTCTATATTTATGGGATGTTAACCTTTGATGATGATGTCAAGGTCTGACCATTTTGGACGAACTGGGACTCAAGCTGGCCAAGCAACGTGAAACCAGAGACCATTGTTCTCACACCTTTACCTGTGTCCACCACAGCATCCCAGATCAAGCTCTCACTAGAGATCGAGATGTTTATAGAAGAGTTAACCCTCACAACAAGTGCATGTACAGATGGCACTGCTGGCTTGATGTTTCTGATAATGTGGAATCAACCATAAACAGTTTGTACACTGGTCAAAGTGGACTTACAGCTGCACACATTCTCCAGTCAGGTTTGTTTCTATAGATCACCTCTGCATCTATAGACTTCTGTACAACTTCTGCATGTTAAGTACTCTGTGCCTCTCTAAGGTCATATGTTGTGCCCATGCAATGTTAATAAGCGACACCCCTGAGCTGAGCAGAGTCTCTGTTGAGGACCGACTCTAAATTGATGACACAATCATGTGTTAAAAGAATTGTGTTGACGACATTAACACATAGTATGGAAGGAATGAAAGGAATATTATATATAGTATCTTCATGTGTTTGTATACATAACATCTAATTTGTTCTCATCAGCACATCTATCCAACCACCAGTCTCTACAAGGTCAAAGTGGTAGTAGCTCTCATCAATAATGATACGACTGCATCCAGAAGCAGGATGGAGTCTCCTCACTGCATCAACGGTGAAAATGACTCTTTTTCCTTTTTTTAAAGAGATATAATTAAAATGACATTGTTGTCAAGAAGTCCAAAGGACAAACTAAAGCAAGGTAATTAAATCAATGGATGTAAAAAAAGTACTTTAAAATTAGACATGACATGCATAAGTGCGTCATAATGCAGAGGCTGCAGTGATGGTTGGCCGTAATCTATGCTTTTATAACAATCTCATTATTTAAGCAAAGCTGGATCGAGCCTTCTTTTGTGACACTGATCTCAATCGACATGAATAAGATTTAAATGCCATCCAAATAACCAGAGCCCCTCATGGCACTAATCGGTATTCAGCAGAAATAGTCCAACTGCCTCGGCATGTCAATGTGCTGGCCCTTACCGGGGCCCACTTAGAAACAGACCATACACATGGAGCCGGGAAGGAGAATGGTAGGTCCAAGGCAGCCAGAGCAGACTCTACGAACAGGAGTCATGATTCTGTGAGTGGGAGATGGAATTCTGACTCTAACTGGTCGCCCACCATTTGCCATTGGCTAAGAGATATTAGTGTCTATAAATGACCTGCATTGCACCTATTATTTAAGGTTTGAGGTCATTCACATCATTATACAATACAGGGCTGCATCACAAACATGAAAGTGTGTAAGTCTGATATTAGCCACAGTAGTCTGACCTTCTGAGGTTCATCTCCTGGTAGGTCAGTGTTGCTGTTGTTCTGTTGTGTCCATATAATTTTCCTGCAGACCCATTAGTTAGGAGCAGAATTAAAGGTCATATTTATAACATTATTATGTTACAAATGTTTTTTTTATGATACATTTATAGAATGCGTACTGTTCATATGCTCATGTGCTGAGATATTTGAACCTGTAACCGCTTTGAAATGGCTCCAAGTGACTTTCCTGACTTGTTCAAATCAATGATGTGCTCTTTCAGATCAATGCTGAGCTCCTTAGACGTTCTCATTGTAGTGTTTGTGACTGAGTCCTATTGAAATGATCAGCTGTGATCAATCAGGATCAGTCAGAAGAAGTTAAGATACAAAGAACATGTGATTGACAACTTTCTATAATCACATACATTCATCCTTCAAGTCACTGTATGTTTATTTATGATCCATCAGATTTGGTCTCATTTTCAGAAGACCTAGATAATAAATTAATTACTGAACCAAACTTCATGAATGTTTGTGTTCTACAGACACACAAGAGCTGTAGGATTCACTGGAACTGAAAACTGACATGATGACCATGTTCTTCACCAGTGAGAGTTTGACCACGACTGTATATGAAGAGTTCATTTTCACAAATAAATGAAAAGCTATTCTTGAAGTAAAAACACAAAAGCAGTTTAACAGTTTGGTTTCTATGACATGGCCCTGTTTCATGTGTGTTTCTGTCTGCTACCTGGGTGTCGAATTGAAGTATCCAAGTGTGTGTGTGTGTGTGTGTGTGTGTGTGTGTGTGTGTTTGTGTCTGCTGGTCATCACCCTTCTAGCAGCTGGGCCTTATCTAATTGTTTCTACCTTGCAGCTGAAACAGGAGGTTGCATCTACAAAATTCCTCTCCATCCGCAGGCATGGTGTCGAGCAGAGCAGAGCAGAGTGTAGCGATCAATGCAGGATTCACATTGTTTCCTCTCAAAAGTGAGGGGCTGTCACAAATAATTCATCAGTGTGTGAGAGAGGAAAGTGTGTTTATGTGTCTGTTGTGCATTTGCACTTGAACCTCAGTTGAAAACACAGTGCTGCTTCACAAGCTGTTCTTCATGCGGTGGGGACAGAAAGTCATTTGACCATTTCATGTGTGCTTCATGGACGGTGGTCCTCTGAGATATCAATAGCCAACCATACATATTAGTTTCAGTCAATCCTGCTTCTGCCCTCTCAACACCTCCGATATTGTGTAATCAGTCAGTACTATAAGCATCATGATAATATGATTAAATATGATTGATTTAAGATTAATGAGGGCAAGTGAGCCAATACGCCGCTTATGGACATTGAAATAAAGTAAGTCATCAGAGCTTCTGTCTAGGTTATCTAGCAATTAGCAATATTTCATGTAGCAGCATTAGAAATGATTGTATGAGGTAGAGGACTTCTTGCCTCAGGAGTCTCCTCTCAGCCAAGACCACGGTGGTTCAGCACAGACAAACGGACGGTGCTGCGACAGCAGTGGATGGGGGATGTCTCTGAATGGTAGACCATGTACCCAATTTTAATATCAAGGCTACAAATGAATATTTTCTTTTAAATAGCTCAGCAAGGGACAGTTTACAGTTTTAGGTTGGTTCTAGTGGAAATATAATGTGTATAACAGAAACTTTGTTTGCTTGAGCATTAATAATCAGGAAATCAGCAGGTGCACACAGTTAAATGTAGCAGTTTACTTCATAAAGAATATATTTCATAAATTCTACTGTACATTTTCAAGGGGTTTAAAAGAGCAGTTTTTAAGTTACATTTTATATGTGAAGGAAGTTAGATGTGTATATTTCACCTGTGACTCTGCAGGATAAGTAAATATGTGTTTGTTGTGAAATCTCTATTCTAATTCTGGGCAGTAAGCTCTACTTTAAAAGTGGCGTTAGACATTCAGACAGCCACTCAGAGAAAGATGCTTGCATGGTGATTGTGTCAGAATGTCCCAGTCACCTCCGCTCAGTGAACACTTTGTGCTCAGTGTGCAGTATGGTTGACTTGGATGGCCTCCAGATGTAATTGCTTTTCGTTGCAGGGATATATTGTGCTTGCACACCTTTACTCATTATGTTGTTTCATCAAAGCATAAGCAATGTGTAATCCAATTTATCACAGCACAGATGCCATCATTTACCTTCGAGAGGACGCCACTCATAAAAGTGCCACTGCCCAGAGGACATGTGGGAACCACTACTGTACATTCACACAGAGCTGCAGTTTGTACTTGTTTATAGCGAACAGCTGAAGAGCCCTTTCACCAGCACTACTGCTGGTGTTATGTCACTGATGAATATTACTTCAATAAAAAATGAATGAAAATAATAATAATAATCAAGTTGACCCTACAGACAGTCTCTAGTTAGCTGCAGTGTTGCAGTCTGATGCTTAAACTTTAACAGATTTCACAGCAATCTGCCCTTTTTATTGTTGAGATTTTTAATAAAAAACATAAATGTCAACTTCATGGTGCTCGAGGGAAACTCAGGGAATCACCCAGGTCACGGGCTCAAACCCTCTGCAGACCTTAAATAACCAGCCAACTTTGAAATCCCTACAACCGGGCTGCTAACATTACTTACAAGACTGAATGGCTGCCATCACATGACTTGTGTCTGCAGGGTCTTTGTTTGTTATGGAGCCACAACGGTAACAGTGAACTGTGGCATCCCAAAAATATAGTTATGAGTGTCATCCCTGTTGCCTGTTAATATATTCCCACAACCTGTTTAGCAGGCCATAAAAGCCCTGCCATCGCTGGCACAGTGTGCGAATTGGCAGTAGCTGATGAAGCAGGACAATGGCACTATGATAAAAGCCTCAGGATGTGCCAAAAGGCACCCTGGTTGATCCTAGCCTTTAATCCTGCACTTTGGGGTAGACAAACAGCAATCACTGTTAGAGCCCAACAGTTCCGAACACACAGAGAGACCATCTGGATTTTGCAGGGTTGGGATGGCTTTTTAATGCACATGTTTTCTGAAGCGATGTGGAGTTTCCTGGTTCATTGGATGGACAAACACTGGAGAGAGAGAAATTGGACTGATGATGGGATGTATCAGAATTTCCAGCCTGGTTAGTGCCCATGGTGTTCTGACTACACTGTCAGTGCCATGTAATCCAGGTAACTGCTGAATAATATGGACTGCAGTTGCCCTGTGAGATAGTATAACCACATAACTCATTCATTTCACAGGTGTATTCAGGTCCAATGTTGTCCACCTCTGGTAAATAAAATAAAACTGCTACATTTAGACGCCCCTGCTGCATTAATAAAATATTAATTAAGATGTTGGGTAAAAATCAATAGAGCCCCCTGTCTGATACCCATTACATATAAATTATGAATGTTTTGCATGTGCTGACACCTGACTGCAAAGCATGCTGACAGGGTTTTCTTAAAAGTGATCTTCAGTTTGTCGCCAGCCGTAAGGCTGAGGGACCACAGGGCGATGACAACAACAGTCAAGTGGGCAAAAACATGCAGACAGCAACCTTCAGGTTCTGTGCGCATGCTGTTCTCTTTGTTTCTTCGCAGCTCTGGTGAACTCATCCTATCAGTCAGCTGTCTCAGGCACTGCAGCATGTTATTCTGAGACAAGAACGACGGCGCTCGTTCTCAAACATCAGAAGCGTGACACTCGTAACGACTGGAATACAGAGAGAAGCTTCGATAAGAAGACGGGAACTAAACCCCAAAACAACAACAGAGTTTGATGAAGGCAGTGCACACAAAGCTTTATGTCAAAGCACATTTATATTCATAGCACTAATATTGAAATGCTTTTGTTCTACAAACCAACTTTTTTTTTTTTTTCTTTTGGCTCTTGCTACATTATTATCAGAAGTGGCGCAGGCCCCGACAATTTGTAATTTATTTGGAGTGTCTGAGTGTACTTGCCAACAGTGAGCAGAGACAAAGAGGAAGAGCTAATGAAGAGGCAGGTGCAGTGCTTTGATTGGGCGAGCAGAGAAGCCAGGTTCTGGCAGCACGGGTGCCAACGGCTGTATCCCCATCCTGCGAAATCCTTCCAAGTAATCATCTGCTCATGTCGGTAATCCTCTTGTTGCACCAGAGGACTCCGGAGCAGGTAGCACGTCTCTACTCGGAGATTCTACTCACCAACAGAAACATGGAGACTGATGAGATTTTTAGACCAACTCAAAAAAGTTTTATAGATTACAGATTAGGAGTGAACTGGGCAGAAGTCCACGAGCTGAGCAGCAGGAGAAGCTGGAGGAAAGACAACAAGGCAGAGCAGTTCCTCCATCTGTCCACTTCCTCCTCCTGCTCACAGAGCTCCTGCATGATGATGATAAATACTGAAAGTCTTTGGTTAAAGATTAGTTTCCCTGTCTCTCTGTCGATCTCACTATACTGAGGGATTTGTGCGAGGTATAGGTCTGGTTAAGGGTACTTTTCATGGTTCCGCCAACACGTCTGAGTTCCTTTAAGCCTGTTGTTTTAATTCAGTGAGGCGAGACACGGCACAGCTTGACACACTGTGAGACGTGACAGGATGAACATGCACACAGTGATATTTTAGACAAACAAAAAGAAAAAGAAAAAAATCCTTTTTTAAAACAGTAATTTCCTGAATGATGAATACTGGTATGATTGGGGAACAATTGCTGTGATGACTAATGGTGATAAAAACAACTCTGCTGTAACTTATTTTGTAGTTCTGAGCACTGCTTTGATACATCTTTACCTTTGAAGTATATCTGGTGAACAGCAGCTCAGGTGGGGTGGGTGTTTTCTAGCATGGACTTAGTTCTGGTTTTGGGCTCAGCTCCTGAAGGAGGTTGTGCCTGCTGCTACCAAAAGAGGATGTTATGGAACTAAACCAGAGGACCAGAGAGCCAAACAATGAGCTCAGCTAAGCTGAGGAGTGATGATGATTATCTTTAGGTTCATCACAAGTGACCTCTTTCACATTGGGTCATAATTACAAAAGTTACCTGACTGTTGAACAGCACTATTCCTAATAATGTGGAAGCCACGGAAACTAAACACAGAAGCTAAGATTTGTTTTTGAAATGTAAAAACATCGGGGCAGGCCCTCATTTACAATGTCACACTGATCCCACATCAGTCTCATTAGCACTGTCCTGTCCCCAGTGTCTCTCCACCTGCAGCTCATCCCCTCATCTCGCTCGGTTTGTATTCAAGCCTGTGTTGTTCCTTCACTCTTTGTTGGTTTCTGTTCAGTTCTTGTCCTCACTTCACTCCTGTTGTCTTCATCCTGCGTCCCTGTGTATTGTTCCCCTTGGATTCATGGTTTGTTGTCCTTGTTGTTTTACTGTTTGGTTGCCTGGATTCTCTTCATTCAGTTTGTTGGTACCTTCCTTTTTGTTGATCTCATTTTGGATTTCAGGCTTCATTAAAGCTAGATTTTTGTTCTGCCTCTGTATCTGCATTTGAGTCCTGTTTTTGTATACCTGAGACACACACACACGCACACACACACACACACACACACACACACACACACACACACGCACACACACTGTTCTCTTTTATCCTCCCTGTCCTTTTTAAGGATCTCGCTTTAATTCTGTGACCTGTCTGTTTAAATGTGTTTGTTCAGCTCTGTATCACTGCATGTGACACACTGATTCCTGCTGTAACAAGGCTAATTCTTGACAGACAGTGTTTCATTTTAAAAATGAATAAACTGACCGGGTTACTGTCAAGAATCATCAGCTCTGAGCGGTTCTGTATTTACTCATGTCAGTGATGATGGATGATGATTTGGAGGTGCCCCGTGTTGAAACCATAGAAACAAACCACTATTTAGTTTAATTTAATTGTGTGTATCAGGATGATGTGATAGACTCATGTTTTAACGCCTTTCTTCTTCATCTGTGAAATTTCTAGGGCCGGTGCTAGAATATTTTGGGACCCTGTCCTGTTAAACGTATTTTTCTTCAAGGGGTTTACTAAAATGAAGAATGACTCTAAGCATGGCATAATGTGACTTATTTTAATCTACATGTATTCAACATTTCTCCCAGATAACTGAAGTCATTTTAAATTATTAAAAATTAAACAAAATGAAAAATAATCCCCAAGAGATCTGCAAAGGGGTCCTGTTGAGGATGACGCTGACATACCATGACACACACATACACACACAGACACACACACACAGGTTGTACACACAGGGTAAAGATAGGACGACAAAAGCTGTTGCTGAGAAGTTTAAAATGTCACCTGTAAATGGCAAATCAATTTTGGGAGCAGACATTTCAGAAACAGTGCCATTCAACAAAATGTGAGAGGTGAATCTTCTCACTGCTGTTTCCAAGCGCTGAAAACTGAACTCAACTAGAGCGATGTGTTACTGAATAGTTAAGATGAGAAACCAATTAAAGTCTAATTTTATTACAGTATGGGTCGTGATGAACTGCTTTCAAAGTTGAACTTCATGGTCTTTTTCCCGATGAGGACAGGCTGGTGGAGCTTTGTTACTAGCAGTACACATTTAGACAGGAGTTAGAACGTCCCACACTGTGGTATTCAGTTAAAAAGTGACTATTTGAACTGTGAGAAAAAGAAGAAATTGACCCAGAGGAGTTCAGCCTGAGTTCAACTGTCTCAGAGATGCTGCCAGTTACTAAGCCAAGCTAACCACTTCCAGATTCCAACTGCAAACTTAACACACAGACATGAGATCTGTATAATTTTTTCACAACACTCTAGGAAACGAAACTAATAAGTGGGCCCATAAACGTGTTTAAGTTTTCATTTCAATGCACAGAAAATGTTAAACGTGTTTTATTTGGATTGTTATCATGATCAAGGTTTCTTTTTTACATGAAAAGGCTAACAGTGGGCTCAGTTTACCATCTAATATTAAAGAGCAGTCGACGGTCATTCATAGCTTTTCTTAAACAGTTAATAGACTCAGTGTTTCCTGCATCATCAGCTGTGCCACTCTGCTGAGGAGAAGCATTGTTGGTGCTGTTCTGTGCCGTATGCTCATCAGGGGAGGTATGCAATTAAGCATGTCAAAATCAAAGTGACAAGTGACGAGGACGTTCCATCAATTATTTGGCATACTGTTCGCTACAGCCGGCACCATCAATTAAACCCTGTACATTCTACATTACAGTCATGTCATCACAGGAAGAGGAAATCTGTCAAAAGAGTCATCAGTAACCAGACAGACTTGTTGTGATATGTCACTCGTCCATGGTGAAATTTCCACACCATCATACTGTAACAAAGTCCTTACAGTCTGATCAGTGTGATGTTGTGAGTTGGCAAAAGAGGAGAAGAATATTGTGAGTTGGGGTGACATTTTATTCAGAGCTGTTTGTGTGGTAGGTTGTAAAACCCTTCACTATGTTCACACAGTGATGTGAGAGGTATTCACCTTGTTTTTACTGTCTTCTGTAAATATGTTTCTCAGTGTGCATAATGAGAGTTATCATAATGATCTTTATGTAAATAAAAAAATAAATACACATTTATGTAAATATTGAGGGGTAAGGAAACCTTCAGGTGTAACCGGTACTATATAAGGGCTGTAGGCATGTATAATGGCTGTGAACCACCTTGGCGTTTCTAGAGGACATTGCCAAGGCACAGTTTAGGCTCGGGCGAGTTCTCAGTGAGTTCTCAGACCATTTTCTTTAACTCCTCAAGTCTCAGAAGCGGTGAGCGCTGTGAGGACGGAGCCACTGTCTCTTTCTGTCATTCTACTTGCTTCATTTTGTCTCTAATGGCAGAACCTTAGCCTCCGAATGAATACGGAAGGTGTTTTCAACTGTGTCCATTAGTTGGTTGGTTTGTCCCTTTAACCTCCTTGGCAGATGTAAAGAAAACACCATAAAACACCTTCAGTTGACAATAACATAGCTAGCCCAGTTTTGACCTCCCACTTGCAGCAAGGTTTATGTCTCTATCCACCAGCGGGGTTTAAAAAGACATGTGAGGCTAAACGATGCTCTTATGTTGCTGCACTGCTGCTGACTGACAGGTATTCACGGCAGCACATCTGCTGCTGCTCGGCACTCAGTGCCAGGCCAGATGTAGCCAGCACATTTGGTGGCATAAAGCAAACACAGCAAATGATGCTCACCATCTGTCCATGACTTCATCAGGAACATGTGCCTCAGTCGCGGCTGATGTTCGAGTGAAATGGAGAGTTGGAGAGGACGCGCTACCGGTTACGTTACAAAGTGTAACAGTAAAGTCACCAGACGAGATATTTATGTAGAAATACATTGTCCTTGTTAAACTCATATAACTACTGTATGGCTAGGCAGTTTCTCTCAGCCGCTAGTATTTGTGCTAAGCTAGGCTAGATATTTTGCAGATCTCTGCATTGGATACTGAAAGATAATTGGGGACCACTTTCTACAGAGGAATGGATGAATTTGGATGAATTTATAATGGGGTCGATTTGAAGATTCTGAGTTGACAAAGTTTTGAAAAAAAAAAAAATCCAATTAAAATTTCCTTGCAAAATACTTCAGTACACTGTGGAAGTAAAAACATCAATTGACTTGACTTAACGGTCATGTGTTTGAACTTTCAAAAACATCATCTATTTTGCTGTTACTACTAATACAATGTTAATAAAGTCATTAATATACTGTCACATGATTCTCAGAACAGCACAAGTTGCTATCTGCAATAATACATCATTTAAATCTCCTTAAGAATATCGGTGTCTGTTTAATATATTATTGTATTGTTTATTTACACCAGTTATAGGAAATCTTTCACTAAAGCTAAACTATTTAGAAATTACAAATTTTGTATGATTGCGTGTGTCCCACAGCAGTTCATCAGATGTTACGTGACATTACTTGTTAACTCGGTACATCTAAGATTCAAGATTCAGGCTCTGTTCAACAGTTTGAATGACAGCTTCGTCCCCAAAGCTGAGCCGAGCTCACATATAGTCCTGTGTCGGCTGCTGGAGGGGAGGAGGATGAAGAGGTGGTGGGCAGGATTGGTTGGGTCAAAGATGAATGTGGAGGTCCTGCCCTGACATCGGGCCTGGTAGATGTCCTCAGCAGCCGGCAGCTGACACCACATGATGCATTCTGCTTTCTTTATGACCCTGTGCAGAGCCATTCACTCCTCCTTGATCGAGCTAGCAGACCAGACTGTGATGCAGTACGTCAGGATGCTCTCCACTGTGCACCAGTAAGAGTTCATCAGTAGGCTCAGGTGCAGTCTGCCTCTTCTCAGCCTTTTGTTAGGATTTACAGGTCGGTGTGCTTTAATACTGGAGACTCTCGCCACAGCCTTGCCATCTATAAATCCTGGGCCTAGATCTGTTCTCCTTGTCTTACTAAATCTCTTTAGTTTTCTTGTCTCTTGTGTCAGGTTCATCAAGCAAGTGCATCGACACGAGACATACAAGTGAGCAGGTCAGCTAATATTACTGAGTATTCAACAGCTCAGCATCTGTCTCCAACTACGAGTATTTACCTAAATGTTTTTCTTTAAGAAGAAATTTAAAACCTGAATGTGGAAAACACTGAATTACTGACTGACTCAAACTGTAAATAATAAAATAAGTTTCATCATTAGTCTCTATTAGAATGAAAAGGCGTCAGTCCTTCCCAAGAGCAGTGGTTCATGTTGTAGCCCAAAGCCTGCTGAATATTGTACATGTTGTCATAATTGAAGTCAAGAGAACATGTGCTGATGCTGATATTTACACGCAGCACAGTGTACGTCTCATGCGCCACTTCATTTTCTGATGGGGCTGAGTGACACAGTGCTGATGGATTGCTCAAGGTACCATATTTGGTTCTGTCATGAGCTCTAATGAAAAAGCACATTGTGATTTTCAATATGAAAGGCGAGAAGAATCGGCTGTCTGGCAAATTGATGTGTGCAGCCAAGAGGGGCCTTTACATTATATGTACAGGATGGATGTCGCTGGAGGGGGAGGTGTGTGTGTGTGTGTGTGTGTGCATGTGTGTGATTGTGTTCATGTGTAACAACAGTGAGAGAATTATCCTCACCTTTGAATAAAAAAAAAGGTTTTAAGAAGGAATATTTCCATCTTATAATGTCCTTCACAGATACATGTTCATAAATCCATTTAGAGACTATTTAAAATAGACCCTGTATAACTTCACATCTCGCCTCTCGCCTTGTCAGATTCAGTCTTATTCAGTATCAAATTCATCAAAATGTATATATACCTTTAAACTAGCAAAAGGACTGCAACACACAAAGCAAGATGGGAGTTGCAGCTCCAAAATATAAACTGAACACCATCTTGTAATTGGATCACAACAGATTATCAACAATCCATCACTGTGTTAACATTCCAACCCACGAGTCATCTGTGGTCATTACTACAATATATGAGTCCTCAGTGTTCATGAGTCGGACCACACCCATCATTTTGATCTAAACTACACTGCTGTAAAGCTTCCCTCTGAATTCTGACTGGCCACCACAAGTGTCAACCCATAATCATATGTGTGATCTGCCTAGTGAGAGGCGGGGCCTTAGTTCTAACCAACTGTGTAGATACCGTTGTATGTGTTTTTTTGAGGATACAAAAAAACTGTATCACAACAGTATTGGTAGCAGTTGGTAGAAGGATGCAGATGACAAACACTAACCTTCTCTTCATGTTGTTGCACCCAGTGCCCACCACCCGTCTCCCAGCAAAGATCCACCTAATGATTTAAAACATATCATCTGGTGGATTCTAGTTGTATGAAGTATGCCATGGTTCTTTCTGGCAGAGATCGGAGGCTGAAATCAAAGTGTAAGTGAATATATTCTAGCACAGAGAGAGTTCCAGAGTTCATGGGGGTAAACAGTGGACGAGCTCGGCAGGCAGAGTTGTCCGGGAGCAGCGCAGAAGGAACTCAGGTAGCTGGAGGCCAGAGTGGAGATTCTGCATATGAAGTAACACAAAGAAAATCACACGAGATGGCGAGCTTATGTACATAAGCACAGAGAGGATATACATGATAGGAATCGTGGGACGTAGAATATACATACTTGATGATAGTGATAGTGGCCAAACCTGGTTGGTTAAATGGAGAGGAAGCAAAACAAAATGCCCCTGAACAGCTGATTAGAGGAAGCAAGAGACACACAGAGAGAGCTGATGAAGACATAGTTTTCCTGATTGAATTTGTGCAGAGCTTCACTGAGCCTCTTTAGATCACAGAGTCACACCCCATTCAAACAGATAATGTACCTGCAGGCACCTGCAGCTGGTCTCATAAAGTAGCAATGAGACACATTCATCAGTTTGGCTAGTTAACATTGGTAATAAGCTAGCTAAGCAGCTTGACTAATGTTTTCATTAACCACACACTGACGACAGATAACAGGAGTGTGGAAAAGTTAACCAAGCACATCAACATACAGCATGGACTAAGTGTCCAAGCCCCCATCGACCCTCATTCAGCTGAAGTCAGCCATCCTGGTGAAGGTGCAGTACATTCTTCCTGCTTTCAAAAAGCTATACATCCGGTAATTTACTTGAGTTAATATTACATGGTGCTATGGTTTACATATCAAAATGACAATTTGTACAAACAAACAAACACTAAGTAACATATTGATATGATTCTTTATACTGCATTTGCTTTTTGCATGAAACAAACTTGTTATATACATAGTACTCTTATTCTTCTGATACAAAATATTGTCCTGAAGCTCAATACTGAGACTGTTCTGAGAGAAGTTCTCAAAATATAGCAACTTCTGATCAACCCATATAACTCTATCTTAAGTTCATTACATTTACAGTTTTAACATCATCCATTTCAAGTACAGATAATTAGTTGGTTGAGCAAATACACAAAATGGTGTTCTAGCTCATCCCTGGGATAATATTTAACATTTAACTAAACAATGCTATTGGTAACAATGAAGAAACCTTTCATAAAGAGGGATTTATGAGAAAGTGATACCAAAATAACTTTTTTAAGGGTTGACTGTAGGGTTGAAGTAAAGGAAACTGCAAGTTCAGCTACATTTAGACAGCAAAGTAGTTAAAGCTTGGGAGTTTCATTCCCAACTCGTCAAATACTGACACTTCAGGCGCCAACCGTCAGTATCTGATGAGTTGGGAAAGAGTTTAAACAATCAGCTGTGTGACCAACAGGAGCTTTAAGTCAATAAAAGTGAAGCCACATATGAAGTCAGGAAAACAAAAACGTTGACTATTTAACCAAACTAAGACATTCACACTGAGGCCTGTCCATGTGTGAATGATTTTTTAGGATGAACTTTGAACCCTGTGGAGCTTGAATTATAGTCTAACAAGTAGCAACAATCTGATTCTTCCTGTGCACTTTAGAGAACTTAAAATACTCTATCTACACTCTTACAAAATAAAAAGGACCATACAGGCACTTTTCACAGCAAAATGACTCAATCAGCGCTGGTAATTAGCTGGAGGTGAACTCAAATGGGCTCGTGCAAAAGTATCACATTCTCATGTTTCCTCTCTACATCTGGTTTTACAGTATGTTACTAATCTATGCGTTTTTGGTGTTGATGGATAAGGAAGGGCTCAGGGAGTGCAATGATTGCTCACGCAGTGTGCTACCCTCAAAATAATCCAAAACAACAGGAGGGAGAAAGAAGAGAGGGGAAACCATTTTGAAGATCAACACAAATTAATATGAACATAAATAAACGGTTAGATACCTGCTGGGCAGTGAGGCAGCAGCATAGAGCTAGAATAATATTTGCCAAATGTCCAGTCTGGTCTCCTGGCCTGTGTTATTGCTTTGCCTCACAGCAGGGAATGTGAGCATTCTGTGATTAGGTACACAGAAATGGAGACTGCACTGTAGCAAAAGAATTTGGCACATTTAAACAGCCATGTTGAGAGATATCTTGGCAAAATAAGCCAGCTGCAAGGATGCTCTTGAATGTCCTTGAGTGTCCTTTTTCACCTGTCCATCATTGATCATTCACACTATAGGTATAACAGTATTCTGGCTATGAGTGGACTGGCCACTGTAAGCTTTCTGCAGTCAACAGAAATTAACAATATACCCTCCTCTGATTCTGAACAAACAATTCATTGGGAAACTTGAATGTGAGTAATGCTGTATCTACTATACTTCATGGCACAGTGGTTGAGATATTGAACTCAAAACCTGTAGGAGAAAAGTAAAGAAGATCCAAAGTCATGTGGATGAATCCTCTGGAAACCATGTCTGAACAGTATTTTGTTTGAACCCATCAAGGAGAGGAGGAAGTAAAGGCTCTGACCTGCACGTGAGCCTGGATCACACATGAAAACAGATACTAATAGTCACCAGATGATGAAGGTCAGTGACTTTGGCGATCCCTTGAGTTCTTCTTCTGCCATCAGCACATCAAGATATTGTTTTGTCAACGATGAAAAACATGGTAGTACGGTTTATATGCATGTGCCAAACTACATCATCTTTTGGGGACCTTGAGATTCTGTACCAAATGTCATGGCCGTCTGTTCAGTAGCTGGAGGTACATTTTGTGCAAAACAAAAATAAGTCAACCTCCTTCTGGCACTGCAGGAACTGTGTGAACCACTATAAACTATGTATGAAATATAATAACATCCATCAAATATCTGTAGAGATATATTAGTCTGGACCAATCGACCAACCCACATTTCCATCCTGAGAGCCTGGCTAACAGCATGACTGAAAACATGACATCTCCCCAGGAACAGCCCGTCCTGGTGGACCTCGTCTACAGACTGCCAAAACTGTCCGGTTCTTCACCGCTATAATTATTTTGATTGACATACTTGTAATTGGCGTTCCAATGATGTACCATTACACATGTGTTGGGAATGTTTGAGATGGCAGATTTGTGTGTTGAAGTTTTTGGCAAACACGTCTTGTACTGCCTGAGGCCGTATTACTTTACTTAATGATAGGTCCAATTTGGATCTGTCATTACAACATGAGAGGATATGATTTTGTGGTGTCACAGCTTTTGCCAAAAAAGAATCATTTCATGATAAAAAAAAACACTGCATGCACAACACGTGCAATCTAATTTTCTGGGAACAGTTTCTGTAGACCAAGCAACAGCAGGACTGCTGGGTGCCAGATTTAAAACATTTATTTGTAAAATATAATAGAAGTGTGGTAATTTTCCCTGTCTGTCTCTACTTTTAAAGATGAAAACACCTTTCAAAATGGATCACAGAGAACTAAACATAAGACAAAATGGCTGTGATTCCATATTCCACATTCCCGTATTTGTGAGCTCAGCATTCAGCCTGTTACCTTCTGATTCAATCACATAGTGCTCTCTATGCAGACATTGATTAAGCCTACTACAAGGAACTTCTAACTAGTTATTAAACAGTCTCAATTAAGTACAGATGCCTACATATGACTTTTAAAAGACGACACCATCTGCAAGATGATTGGCTATTGACTCTGTATGAATATTATACCTATAATCAATGCCTGTTAGCAGGTCAGAATCCACTGATTAATTGATCAGTTGATCAATTAATTAGGAGGGAAATTAATCATATCAAAATGATCAGTCTTATATCTGAAAGTTGTCAATTCTGATTACATTGATCTCCATCTCTGTCATAAAGGAAAACACAAATACACTAATTTAATTCAAGGTATTGATTGAATTACTAAGGGACATGGATGATGAATAAGGACCATTAAACATGCATGTGCACATGTACAGTACAAATATACAATGATGAATGATAAGGCATGAATTAATTGTACATGTAGTTATTAAACTATTGCCGACAGAATCAGAAAATTAATGAGATCAAAAGATACTCGAGAATGCAAAAAGGAAAATACTTCACTCAGATCAAGAAAAGCAAAACTCATTGAAGAACTGTCTCTGCACAGCTCTCAGACTGAATGCATGCTGAAGGTTACTTCATACTTTCTGTGGTGATGGACTGGCAAATGGAAGACTTTACTTGTGGCTTATAGGAAACTTTGCAGTCTTTCTTCTCAGTTAGAGTTAATCCTGGAGCTTTGCTTGGCGCTCAGTAAAGAGTGAAAAACAGAAGCCCACACCTGTAAATGCTCATTGGCCACACAGCCAAGCAGGGAGGCTTCACCACGCAGAGCCCAGCAAAGGAAGATGAGCATGAAGCCCACCAATTGTGATGTATTCAGTTCGCTCTTGGCTGACATGTGGTCATGGTCTGGCCTAATTGTTGTTCAGATCTGGCAAACAGGAGCGAACCGTCCACTTGCCATCTTTCAACATAGCATGTCAGCCGGATGAGGGTGTCTTGTACAACTTTGTACTTTGTGTAGCGTAAAACTGTGAACAAACTGCAACAACAACGTATACCCCATCTCCATCAGATTAATGTCAGATGGCATAGTGATAATACCAGGACTGTCACACTGACTATAAGACATTGTCTTGGAGGGCTGTTCTATATCAAAGAGGAGATTATAACCACTGCACCTAGTAACTCATTCAAAAACGAGGGGTAGGGGTTAAATTTGGAAATTGGATGTAGCTTTAGTTGTATCAACATTTTCTGTTCTTTGATGACATCAGTTACTTTGGTGAGAGGGATTTTAGAACCAAACCAGCTTTGCAAACATTAAAAGTTCATGCTATGAAAATCAATACAAAAGAGGTGAAAAAACCTGACAAGATCCTCTATCACTACAGATACAATCGGACTCTTGTCAGATTTTAAAGAAAGGTTGCAGTGTGAACATATTTCTTTTTTTTTTCACATTTGATTTCCCTTGACATTCCTTTGTGTCTGCCTCCCTGTTCCCCTCCTTTCTCCACACCTCTTCCTAATCATCAGCAGCCTCCCGTCTCCCCATGCCGTCTGTTTGATCCTGATATGCATTAGGTGATTTAGAGATTATTTCATGCCTAATGTGGCCTTTTATCAGACATCCTCCACAGGCTGCTGTCAGCACAAGCAGCCATAGATCCTTGGCTGTGGTTTAGTCGCAGACACAAACATCTCATCTCCCCTTGATACAGCACAAGCTTTCCATTAACATTAATCAAATTCCAAATATGAAACAGATTAGTAAGCTTCAACCTGTCGTGTTTTGCTTCGTTCAGGAAAATGATTTATGTGGAATCCAAATCAGATTGGTGGCTGGGGCTCATACGTGATTATGCAAGAGGTGTTAATCTGCTGATAAATGATGCAAACCTGAACAGATGCCAAACATATATTTGCAATAATACGGCAGAGATGATAGTTTCAGCTCTAGTCAGAGATCAGTCAGAACATTATACTAGAAGTCATGGTATAGACAATCATGCAATACTGCAGGACGTTGGGAGTCTAATTAATGAATGCTACTGCTGTTGCATCGTGTGTTCCAGCAGGGTTTTACAGAAATACCATTGCAGCATTGGAGTGAGATCTTAAAATGCCTTCAGCAGAATCAGCATCTGCTTTTTCCCTTAAGGCCAGCCGACTTTAAAAATAAAGCCAAATCTGCGAGACGCACTGGTTAACCACACTGTAATCGACTCAAGCTCTAAAACATTCCATCAGAGCAGCACGCCTCACTTCCCCTTGCCCCCTTGTCTCTCTTTTTGGACATTTCCTTCATATCCACAGATGCTGGGACTGCAGGAAGTACAACAAACATCCCAACAGGAGAGCAGCGAGAATCCTCCACGTGCTAAATACTTTCAACACAGCCGTGGATGTCTGAGTTAAACATTGGCCAAGGAGCCTTGTCATCTTTGGTTGAGCTGGGATGTGAACATGATCCTGGTGCCAAAGCAAATAACCACAGCACATGGCCTGTTCAGAAAGACAGAGCACAAAGGGAACTGAAAGAGACAGCTGTTGGTTTATCTAGAGCAGCTTTTGCTTCAGTTGCACTTTCTCTTTCATCCAAGAATGGGGGTGTAGGTATATTACAAATGGCGTGTCGTGCTTGAAGCCAGGGCCAAGAACTGGGCTTCGGACCAGTTTAAATACAGATGTTGGCCCCGCATTCAGCTGCAGACAGCCGTCCTGTAGGTGGTGAGTCTTTCCCAGGGCTAACAAGGACAATCATGGCCAAGAAAGGTGTGTTGTAAAACAGTGCCTTTATTACAGCAGAAAAAAACATAGAGAAAAAGCTGTGACGTCTTCAGAAACTTCTATAATTGCAGCGCAGCCTGATTTATCACGACTGATTGAATACATGAATAGGGACATGCTAAATATTTAAAAAGTGTTCCATAACACTTCACGTCATCCCTGCAGCTTCTCCACAGTCAGGCACAGATAATGGCATAAGTAGTGATTTATGATGCTTAAGAGCCCCTGATCAAGATTTATAAGTCAAGTGTGCATAAATTCTCCACTATAATCCATCAGGCAGACAAAGGAGAGGGCTGCAATAAAAGCCAAACTTCTTGGAGAGGAAGGAGAGATTTATCTGTTGCTCTAAGGGGTTTACTCAAACAAAGACCCGTAATGTTGCAGCTACAGCACACAGACAGCTCAAAGTATTAGAGACACGGCCAAAAGAAACTTTACAAGCTGCTCTGCTGGCTCAGAGTAAGAGCAGTAAACATGTGGAGGAGAATCAATAGCCTTAAGGGTCATAATGCATTTTGTCCATGTAAATGTCACGAGTAAGAACATTTTAAAGGCTGCACTCAGAACAGGCCCATGCCTCTGTTTTACACCAGCATGCATTAAGCTGAGGTCTTGGCCTCGACCCAAACATGGCCGGGGAAAACTCAGATCTTTCACTTTGTTGTCAGACTTCTCATTTGTTTCCTCTCAAATGGCCTCTTAGTACATAAACTGAGACTTCCTGTTCCACGGTTCAGTCCAGCCAGTGTACTCTGGTCACTGCTATAGGTATGTTCATCCAAAAATCACACAAAAACAACTGCAGCACCAGATATTGCTCCACACGAACATATTCACATAAACAGCTAATAATTCCTTGTCACAACTACTTCACAAGTCCAGCCCTCTGACACAGGACGTCTTTTCTTTATGTTGGTTGATGTAAACTTGATTTTTCAAACATAGAGTCAACATAGACGAGAAGCAAGTTATTGAGCTTTGTAGATTATCTGTGAAGTTTTAGATCTAGATCACCAATAACATGATATGGTGATATCTGTAGTTTTCTTTAATATTTCAATGGTTTTGGACATTTTTGTTTTAACATTTTTAAGTTTCCAACATAATTCATGAGCAGTTATCTTTCCAGGATATGTATCTTCAAACACTCTTTCAATTTCAACATCATGTATCTATAATTCTTTCTTGCAGATTGATTTGACCAAATATTTAAAGATGCATTGTACCTGAGTTCAGTGATAACTTACTGATATCAAACCATTTCTTTAAGACACTCTTGTCCCTTTCCACTGCATTTAGAAGCCATTCCAGTCTTTTCCTGGAGCGGTATAATAAGTGTCATCATCAAATAAAACACATTTTAATATTTTAGACACGACATCATGCTGCCTTGATAGAGTTGCTATAAAGAGATTTTCTGGAAAAGTAAGAACTATATCTGTAAATACATATATGTGAAGATCATCTGAGTTTAGTGTCGTGGTTGTTCAGAATGGGTACAAACACTTTTTTCCTTGAGAAGTGGTTGAACATGTCATATAAATGGTAAAGCTGTCTGACTTCTTTATTCTGCAGTATGGTGTCGTGGTGATGTACACGGGGGCTGTCCTGAAGGTGAGGCCTTATCCAGAACACACGTCCTGCCAATTGAACACATGGCCTCCAAATAAAATATCCTTACCTTCTACTCAGTTGTTGTTTAGGGCCGTGTGTGGATACGTTTTCTGGGCACCAAAATTAGTCATCAGGAGAATTTTCCACCACAGAGGAAAACATTGCCAGGTTCAATATGAGCACTTTCACTGTTCTGCTCGAGGGCACTTGGAGAGAATTAGAGACAAACGCTGGCACTGGGAAGCAGAGCTCACATTTCTTTTCTCATGTGCTGAGTTTTTCCTTTTCTCCCTGAAGGTGTCCTCAGATGGAACATTGCATCTCTTTCCCTTGTTTCAATAAGATGACCGACAGTGGAAGGTCACACACTTCCACAGCAGTGACAGCGCACACTCTTACTTCAACACTAACATAGTGTGGTGTCCCTCAGACCAACAGCAGCGGTTTGACCTTGCTGTGTTCAGATGTCAATGTGTGTCACATATGAGCCTGCTGACTGATGTGTTTGAATAGATTCAACAGAGAAAAGTACAAATGATGTGTTCTATAATCATAGGCCAGGGTGAAGTGGTGTGTCCGCACATTGATGGTCTGTCAGAGGCTCCTGAGAGAGGCAATCTGTGGTGCACCATCTGATGTCAGTATGTTGGTGTTGTTCTCAAACATCATAAATAATGTTGTCACTGAAACTGACCAGTCATGTTTTTGTAATGTCAGCTTAGCGACCTGTCAAACATTTATTTTTTTTGTAACATTGTAAAAGGGTCCATTTTAACCCAAATTATGTTTTACTAAACCTTACCAAGTACTTTTCTTGTCAAAGTCAAACAGCAACAGAAAGTGAAACTAATGAGCGAAATTAGTGTAAAAACAACACATGAACATCATGACAATGTTTCCACATGGGATACAAACCCATGTCTCCTGGGTGAGAGTCCTGTACTCATTCAGCTACGGCAGCTTGCGTGCATGTTCACTTCTTTGCTGTAAGTTAGTAGTAAGTTGAGCATGAAAACGAACAGCACTTGCCCTCCAGTTAACATACGGTACCATCAACAGTGGGTTAAATACAATCCAGGAAGTGTGGTCACAAGAAGTTAACTCAACAAAATGTTGTTAGTTCTGTGTGTGATGACCACGTGCTTACATTTAATATCTGATCAGGTTCATAATGTACTGCTGTGAGCTGGCAGCTGGAAGAAGACGAGAACCCTTCTTCTGGAGCAGTCTCAGGACGAACTGGATCACTTACTACACAGCTCTCTGATCAGCTGCTCAGGTGACTGCTTTATAGTCACAGTGGTCAAAATGTGTTGCTATTCATGATTTATGTGTTTACAACAACATATATAATATGGGGGAATAATATGATATGAGGATATAAAACCATCACAATTGTATACCTACCCAGTTATAAATCAGTGACTCATTTGGTTAATTAAAAACATTTCATGGAAAACTGGACTGTGTGTTTCAGTGTTTAACTAAATAATCCAAAATACATCCTCAGCAAAGATAAACAGTAGATCACAGTATTGTGTGAAATGGTGTGGCAGGCTGACTGAACTTTTGTGCTCTTATTTACATAAAACCATTTACATGTACATACCTTCCTGCCTTCACAGCTGCTCAGGCAGAAAATCCAGCTGAGTTCACTACAATCTCCATTATTCACATTGAGGGGATCCACGGGTTCTTTCACCTCCTCTGAAGGATACAAGCACACAACAGTGCCTGCTTTACCCCGAGGAGAGGATCCTGAAACCTTGATCTGAGGGCTGTAGAGGATGTATGCTGCAGCAGGACTGTTGTGTCCTCAGTGTTCATGAATTTAGATTTTGATTCCTGATATGATTTGAAGCCTGCATGGCTGACTGAAGGAGATGTGGTGGTCCTTGTATTGTCAGAATTAGATTGTAGCTACAATAAGTGACTTCCATCATATTCAAATATATATTACTGTATGTATGTAAACAGTAAGTATTATAATAATGCAGTGCTGTAGCTGTTTCACCTGATTTCTAGCCATAGCTGGTGAATGCAATAGCAAAACTAAATTGCCAAGCAACAAAATAAAGCCCGGTTGAAATTAGAATCGCGCGTTAACACCACCTGAGGAGTGAATTCGTTCATACTTTCCAGTGAGCTGCTCTTCACTTGACAAGCCGTCAGTTGAATCATCATAACAAACTTTCCATACTTCCATCGAAGCTGCTGCAGGCTGAATTTCAGAACAACGGCTTTGTTTTCTTCAACATCATGAAGTGTGTGATGAATGAGGCGTACGGTGAGATGTATAGGGCATCAGACACATTCATAGTGTCTGTTTTAAGGCACAACCCTGGGTGTCATTGCCTTTGATCCATGTGGGTTCTTTCAATGATCATCCATTAAAGTTGAAAGCAGCTCTGCAGGGATCTGAATCATTTACAGCACTGTCCACAGTGAGACTGATGAAGTCCTTTCTGTGCCAAACAGTTTTCTTTCTGTGGTTCAGTCTGTGAAGGGAGTTATATCAGAGCTGTGTAGAATGGGGAAAATAAATGCAGGTATATAAAGATAAAAACAGCGAGTATGAGTGTGAGTGCAGGATCCTGCACAGGGAAGATCAACGCTGTGTGCTCCGTGGTGATGACTGCAGCAGACAATACACACCTGTCACTGGATGGAAGCACATATTTTAGCATGGGCGCCCGCGAAGGACGGTCTTTGTGTGTGCAAGAAAAAATATTTATGTGGTTGCCATGGAGACGGTGAAGTTCAGCAACAGGAGACGCTGGTGTCGATGACACACACTAACAGTGTGTAGATTACATTGTCGCCCAGCCATACAGCCACACAAATATGATTTATGGCGGTGCCACAGCAATGCACAAATCATAATAAAGCTCCAAAGAGTGATAACTGCTGTGTTTTATTGTTACAGGCCGGCGTTAAACAGATTTATTGTCAGTAAAGGGTTCTGGTACATAAAGACACTGTAAAGCACAGCAGAGCAGATAGATAGGACTATTACCACAAGTTTTATTGTCAAGTGGTGAATGAAGGGGGAAGAGTATATTTAAATTATGCGGGTAGCTTTATTAGCATTGTGCTTGACAACATCGCAGCTTATGCACCAACAAGACTGTAGAGCCCGAAAAGGCAGCCAGAATGCGTCAACAGATAAAAAAAAAAAGTAAAGTAAGGAGGGTGATGCCATAAAAACTGCTTTTGTTCACTTGTTTCCTAGTTTCAGTGTGTACATCAGTATGTCACACATGTAGGGAAACATGAGAACGGGGAGTCCAATGAGAAAGGACCCAGTTGCAGATACAGAGGGCAGCATGAGGCAGTTCAATTATTTATTTCAAGACAAAATAAATTAACAAAAGATTTACATGGAGGTCAAGGCAGGCAAGGTCAGAACCACGACAGCAATCCAAAAGGCACAAATATTGTTGCACACGATAAATAAATCATGTTGACGTAATTTGCTGATTGTAGTCTCCTTTTTCTTTTATTTTACATTATTTATGCTGCCGTCTTGGCCAGGACTTTGTATTGTCGCAGAGATTCTGAATCTCAATGTGAATAGTCCAGGTGAAGTGAACTAATCGTTTTTCTCCATTGTGGTGAGATCAAACTGCAAAATGGTCTTTGTTTCTTTTGTCAGTGCCCCGTGTGGAGCACGTCATGTAATGAAAGCAAAGTGCACATGGAGCCAGAGTGTGCAACACTGACACAGTGACACAGACAACACATTACAAAACACAAATCTACATTTATTTGTCATTTTTTACAAAGCTGGGGCTTCATAATATAATTAGCTTTTAGCCTCTTTATGCTACATTCATAGGAAAAACAAAGAATAACTAGGACTGTTTTCAGTTTGTTTTCAATTTTACCTCTAACAATAAAACACAGGGCAACAAAGCAATTGTCTGATTTGATCACAGCCAGGGATATAAGCAACTGGTGACGAGGTTGTAACACGATGGCCAAATGGACAACAAACACCGGCATAGCAAGCTCAACAGCTCCTGCTAGATCCCTGTGTTGTGTTGAGGATTGTGTGGCCCTCTGTCAGGGAGATTGTCAGATGGAGGTATGATAAGAACTGGAAACAGGACACATAAGCATCAGCAGTGTTCTAGCTGTGTACTGTATTTCCAAAGTCACAGCTGAATATTTAACTGTCTAGATGAGGCAACAGCTGTAACGATTCATATCTTGTGAGTTTTGTACAATGTCCGACATGTACAAAAAGTGTCTTATAATTTAACAAAAAGGACTCTGTATGAATCATTGCCATACGGCTGTCAGATCCTTGGAATAACAACCTGAGCCTGTCAGCGGCAGAAACAAGCACTTTTTGGTGGACATATCTATGACAGCCGTGTGGCAGCCGTGTTTTGGCTGCCAGTTGAAGTGATGTACTGGACTGAACATTTTTGGTACATATGAATCATTTATGTGCAAAAATATTTAAATATAGAGCTTAAAAGAGAGTTTAAAAATACTGGAATTTCCCTTTAACTGATCCATGGTCTGAGCTTCTGACGATACAACATATCTATCAATCTATTTTCTCTTACCTACATTTTTTATATTGCTCAATTTTCCATTCCATCCAAGTTTCACAGTCTATAAACATCTCTGCAGCTTCACAGGAAAGCACTGTTGCAGCATTCTCCAAAACAACTGAAGTAGCTGGAGACTTGATTTCAAAAGACATCTTTTGTGCACCCACTTCAGACGGTGTGCACGGCAACAGATTTCAGCTTTAACCCCTTGAGGCCGACATAGTGACTGTAATTCACGTCCTTTAGAAGTGATTTCATAATTTCCTTACTTTTTCTAGTGAAAGCTGGCAGCTGTGCGGTTCCAACAGTGTCGTCACAGCTTCAACTGCAGCAGTCTCATTTTTCCATTCAGTTAATTTCAACAGGACATTTTGACATCTGAGACTTGTGCGTCCCATCTTCACCGTGGGAAGATGTGATTAAGACCAACAAACAAATTGTTGGTATTTTTTTTTACTAGTGAGCACTGAACACTGAGCCTCAATCATTAAAGCAGATTAGATCAGCACTGCTGGAGACAGTCAGTAGACATGAGGGATGTGCTGGAGACTGGATTGTGTAATACCTGCTACAGGTTGCTGTCTGTGTGTTCATGCTTCCTGCTCATGCACAGATAATAAAATGTTTTCTACTCTTAAAAGCACACATTTTAATATTTCATATTTATTTCATCACCTGCTTCATACAACTGAATTAAATTGATTTTCTTCTCTTCACTGCATGTTTCATCTCCAGTCTCATCTCGGCTGAGCTGACCTCTTCATCAACATTCAAAAGTGTGATTTAAATAAGAGGCCGTTACCACATATACAGTCATAACTCATAATGAAGAGCATTCATCAAACTTGTGGTGACTCTTTGCTCTCACCTGTGGGAATCCATTCATCATCCTTTATTCACCAGGGGAGGTAATGTCAGGAAGGCCCAATTTGGCTATTGATTTATGTACTGCATGCTTAATGAATGATCTAACCTTGGCAACATATTGAAACAGGCTCAATCAGTTCACATAAGAGAGGGTGAATAATGCATCAACAGCTGATCAAAACAAACCGTGCTAAAACCCCGCTGTGAATACATTACTGAACCACACTTGCAGAGGCCAAGACCTTTATCACATTAGTGTGTTCACAGATGGCAGATTTTGCTATGCCTCTTTAAGGACCAGCTTCATATCATTAACAATATCCAGAATACATTCACTGTTAAGTTCAGATTCAGGTTGACCTTTACTGCACTCAAACAGTCAGAAAAGACTCCTATGAAAACTTGAAAATGAATAAAGACGTTACGTCTGAGGAACTTTGTCCTTCAGACATCGCTGAAGATCAAAATCAGATAGAATTATTGTAAAAGTGTTATTTTGTATACTCATTCAAAATCATTCCCCATGAAATCCCTGAATTTGGCTAGTTATTATGTGATATACTGGGTATACTGTGGGCCTGTCATTACTTTAGTCAGCATTCTGGTCTTCGCTATCTGTGAATTAGCATTTTCAAAATCCATGTCACAAAGGGAAACATCAACAACCTGGCAACCTACACACATGTATGCTCGAATCTCTTCCACATCGCTCCTTCCTGACACTGAACGCCTCCCGTGTAGGTTTGTCATTTGCAAAATCAGCTGGATCATGTCAGGAGTGAAGAAAAGGTCAAAAGAGGATGCCACATCACAGATTCTTGATATGACATATCTCGTGGGCCCTGGCATCATGCCGGTGGGTGCCCGAATGTATCGCAGTGTCTCCGCATGAGATGGAGACCAGACTTGCCCGCTCTTCGCTGTCCACTCACTTTTAGGACGGACAGGATCCTCTGCACTGACATGTCTCTTCATTTCTGCTCCTTCTCTTTGCTCCAGGTCTTTGCTCAAATCAGTTTTGTTGCTAATCTTTGATGTATCCAAGACTCTAATCACCACCAAAGCGCCACCCCTCTACTACTTATTATATGGAAAAGAATGAATTTTGTTTGCAATAAATAACTAATAATTCCAATAAATAAACTGACATGTAAAGGATCAGTGAAGTGATTTGTGAAAAACAAAGGCAGAAGAAAATATAGATGTATGATGATTTAATAGCAGTTTTTTGTACATGTACATGTTTGCCATGACAGTGTCCAGAGGGAGCAAAGTGCATCAGTAGAGAATAAAAGGCATGTAAGAGTAATTGACATTGGATTTCAAAAATGATACTAAAAAGAAAAGTTTGATGCCACAAGCTGTAACACAGAGACAATGTCCCCAGGTCAAACCAAAAAAGTTGAGAAAAATGTACAAAAATGCCCAAGGGGGGCATAAGGGTTAAAAGAAAGCAAACACCAGTACTGTGAATGTTTATGCACTGGTGTGCTAAAGAACGCAAACATCTGTGTGTGTGGAATATCAACTAATTCTGATTAACCTAATGTCAGACATGTCTATACAAAAATATGTGTATATTTCTCTGGCAGTATGTCCTTTAAATATCAGGACACAGACTGCGCTTTGACTTTAGACCAGATTTTTGTTGGTCTTTGGCGCTGTTGCTTTCTGCACCCTCAAGATAGCAATCTACCATCAGTGCATCTGACCACACCTCACTTTAACACCAACACGCCCAGGAGCGCACAAGTGGAAGTAATGTGTGTGTTCATGCTGAAGACTTCTCTCATGCAGCTGGACAGCTGTTTTGTTGGCTGGACCAGGATCAGGATCTGGATTAGGCTTAATGGAGAAAAACTGTTGCCTGATAGTGAAATAGGAACTGAACCGGGGTAGAAGAGTGCCAGTGGAACCAAGTGGTGTACGAACTGCTCTAGCAGACAATTATCACAATCTGTATCAAAAGCCCCAAGATCAATGAGCATATGTTGAGAAAACCAGAGTCTAACAGCAGGTCTTTGGTAACCCTGGTGAGTACAGTCTGTCCTGGGGTTTGCCCTGAACACAGACTGAAATAAATAAAACCAATAATTTGTTTTTGGACATATACAGTAAGTCTGGTGTTAAATTCACCCGAGAAGCTTTGCAAGAAGTGGGTGATTGGAGATTGGTCACAGGTTGTTATAATCCTCAAGGTCTGGGACACATCTGATTTTATCTTGTATCAATCTGTAAAGGGTGTGGCTTAAATCATACATGGGCGATGCTTACCTGCAGTTTTTTAACACAAGAAACTAACCAAATAACTTGAAATATACTATGAAATATGAAAAGCAATGTGAGGAGTGTAAGAGATGAGGTGTGTAAAGGGGTACATACACTAATACATAGATGATGTGCAATCTGATCTGATCTCACCCACTCTGCTTTGTTTTGTTAGAAAATCTTTGCATTTCCCCTCCAGATTCATCAATGAATTATTAATCAGTGGATCACAACTGCTGTATCCTAAATCCCAAAGAGTACTTTTATTTGCCTTTTATGTTTTTTTTAATTTTATTTTTGGAAGTAGCAGACTCACTTATTGATCAGCCATGCTGATTCATCGTCAGCAGCATGAAGGGTGCTTAGAACTCACCTCTTCCACTTGTCAGGTTAATCAATGGTGCCTGTGATATCGTCTGCAAGGTTTTCAAAGAGAGCCACAGAAGCTATGTTGCAGGTGAGGCTTACGCACGTCAACCAAGACTTTGACATATTTATGCATTTAATTGAACTTTCTAAACAATCTAAATCAAGTCTCAAAAATGTATACGTAGATAGATATACTACACTTCAGATTGTATACGTAAGGGGTAGGAATGTAGAAAGTAGTGCTTTAAGGATTTCTAATTCAGGCTTTACTGAGCAAATGAATATGTTAATATAGGATGCAGCTTTGTATGCCACGCAAACACCACTTGGTGAAAGAATACTGAGCTCAAAAGGCAGTATAGCTTCCACTTTCACACACAGGGGGGAGGTCAGACCATCTAAGAGTGTTCGTATCTAGCCTGACAACCCCCGGCAGCGTATCAAGCTGCCAAAGCCAGACGTTTGTGAGGATGCCCATCCTCGTCATCTATTTTGACAATGACTGATAGGACTGAGCAACTTACTGGAGGGTGGGATTGATACGAAATACATTTGGGAATTTTGTCAGTATAATGGACAGACAGTGGGAAAGTGTTTCTGTCTTCCTAGTGTCTGTACTTGCTTGTGTCGATGAAGAAAGTAATGGAGGAAATGATGGTTTCACTGAAGCCTCATCTTTGGTTTGGGCAAAGCAAACACAACTATTCAGCCACAGAAAAGTGTTCAACCGGGGTATCGACCTTGGAAAGATAGAGATTTACTTCAATGGTAGACCTTTTACTTAAGTCACCAACCACTAAGCACTGCTATGGGTCTTTCAAATCCAGAGATCCAGCACGCCTACGCCTCACATGCTGGCCCTCAGGCTACAGGAATTTGCTTCCACTGTGGAATACATGAAAATAGAACACTGTTCTGGATGCCTTATCCAGACCTCCACCATCACCAGCCCCATTTTATCTACCTTCACCACCCTGTTGGCTGACAGAAGGAATGAGTCTGCCCATCTATGATGTCCAGTTATGGAGAGTTCGCACCGTGGTCATTATTGCCATGCTTTGGGGTGCTATAACTTGAACAGACTACACAAGTACAATGCTGTACACAAGCACACCATTTTGGAGGACAAAGTCTATTGAGTACCACAAATTCATGACCACAAGGTCCAAACAGAAAAAAAGGCAATTCTGTGAATCATCCACTTATGTTTCATCCACCTGCAATGGATGTAGAAGATTGTAATGCTAACACTTGCCAACCACGTGCTAACAACAGCCAGCATGGATGAGGGAAGGAAAATACAAGTGAGTGCTCAACTACACGCTGCGAGATTGGGGAAGTCAAGCAAAAACACAATACCCAATCCCATTCGGAAACAATAGATCAATAATACCATCACAAACCTGGGAAAAACTAAATAGATCATCGTGAGACACATTCCACAAGCAGAATGACCACCTACTTCTTGGGAACCCCAATTCTATAGAGTAATATATAAGTCTCAACTGAGCAGAAACTTTTGAACATAAGATCAAGCAGTTGTCTCAGATGGGATTGAACAGGTTACAACTGACTTTGACAATAAGTTGGATTTTTGATCACTGTCTGTTTAAGTCACAGTGGGGAACAGTTACCTATGCTGTATTGTGTGTTTTGGTATTTCAAGTGTAGCAATATCTTTATAGGGTTTTGCTAGTTGTATATTGTCAGACTGAGATTCTGTCTAGCACCTTACCCTAACACTTTAATTTGTGGATTTACATGGTGGTGATGCAGATTCATCAACTGTTAATAAATTTCATTTACAAATCACAACTGTGTTTTTGAGAAATGCTTAGGTCAGCATAATTACATGCTTACAATGCCAGTTTGAACATGAGCAGGTAATGTTATTTCAGCATCTTCTGCTGTGCTGATTATCACTAAACACGTTATGGCTTGTGTTGATGACAGACATTAGCTTAAAATCAAGAATTCTGTAAAGAAGATCCCAGAGGGTCTGTGTTTGTAGCTTTCTGTCGCACAATCCATGACTTAATATTGCTGTCAGTCGATCACACAATAAGATGCTGCATGCCTCATAAACACACAAACATTGAAGCATTAATAGAAAAGCTCTTTATCCTAAAATAACGTACATTGTGTTCGAAATAAGTGAGGAAGTTTTGGATCGGCAGGATAGTTTTCTATTCAGTTAGATTAGAAGCTTCAGTTACTAAATGCCTTTTTTCCAGATAGCAAGGTGTACTCAGGAAGGGTTGGGGTTATTGAATCAAGGTGTATTTACACAGCTTTGTGTTCAGTTTAGAAAGGATTACATTTCACGCCCCAGCAAATACCTAATGAACAGCCAGAAAAGGTTGCCAGTGAAAGTTGAATCTGCAGTGGGAATCTGAATCAAACCAATACCCCTGTTAAATAGATTCATGCATGAGCATCTGGGCTAGTTTTGAGAGCCACACACTGCTCAAGAAATTCTGATCAAACCGTAAAAGAAGCAAATGTGGTGGGCGGTTAGGAGGTTTGACCAGGAAACTGGTATAATCAAAGGGCCAACAACACCACCTTGGGAGGGCACCAAGGAATAATACACCTCAGACTAAATAGACGTTCAAAGACACACAGGTTTGTGCTACTTATGAGGCTAGAGACGTGGTTCCATTTCACAATTCATATTTTTATTTAATACAAACACCACAATAATAAAAGGCCAAAAGCACAACGGAGGAATTAGGGAGGGAAAGGAATAGCCGAAGCTGAGGATTACCAGCAGGGGGTGGGTCACCAGGAGTGAGGTATCCAAGGAAGAGTCGCCCCAATCACACGTGCACACATCTCCGCGCACACACCACCACACAAACACACACGAGGAGGATTACACCAGAGGTCCGTTTCACAAAGCAGGTTCAACAAACTCTGAGTCTAACCCTGAACTCTGAGTTGATCTACTCTGAGATAAGAAACTCTGAGTTTTCGGTTCCAGAACAGCTGATTTGGGTTAGTTTGATCAACTCGGAGTAGTTTCACCTGGAG
Organism: Diplodus sargus; assembly: GCA_903131615.1. Taxonomy (NCBI): domain Eukaryota; kingdom Metazoa; phylum Chordata; class Actinopteri; order Spariformes; family Sparidae; genus Diplodus; species Diplodus sargus. The sequence continues at coordinate 787,871 of CAEMYA010000209.1, forward strand.
TTAAGCGCGTACACCACAAGTATAGAAAGACAGCGTCAATGGAGCCCCGATACGACGAGTCACCATGGCAACGGGGAAGAGGGCGGCTACGTTTTTCACTCCGCTGAAATTGGAAATATTAATGTGCTCATACGGTGAGTTTGCGCACGTTTTTAGAAGGAAGTGTAACACCGCTGCAGCAGCAAAAGAGAGGGAGACGGTGTGGGAGAACATCACTGCTCGGGTCAATGCGTTAGTTTAAATGTACTCCTTTGCAATCACAATAATATTACAGGGGGAAACTGCTTGAGTGGTAGAATATTAATTTATTTCATTTAGGTGCAACCCCGCGGGGGAGAAGCGCACTTGGCAGCAGCTTAAGATGAAACATAAAAACATTATATCTCGGCATAATCTCATGATTCCTCAGTTTGATCATGTTTTACATTGTAAAGTAAATATTAAGTGGCTGTTTTGTTTTATCCCCAACATAATGCTGTTTTCACGAACAATGTCTTCTCATCTGTATCATGTTCTGTTGAAAAATTAAGACTATTTAAACTAACACAGACTTCTACTCAGCCAACAGAAAGAAGCAGATGCCCGTAAAACGGGTGGTGGCCCAGCACCGCCACCTCTAACGGAGGCAGAGGAGCTGACAATGATAAAGATCGGTAGAAGCCGTTTCAGGGCTAGGAACACTTTGCTGACCGCTCTGCGTACAGCTGCTCAAGTGCTCTGCATCTCCGACGTGGTTCATAAAAAAATCCCATTTGCAAAAAAAAACCAAAAAAA
>CAEMYA010000209.1:789087-809854 GCA_903131615.1 Diplodus sargus
TTGTGCTACTTATGAGGCTAGAGACGTGGTTCCATTTCACAATTCATATTTTTATTTTATACAAACACCACAATAATAAAAGGCCAAAAGCACAACGGAGGAATTAGGGAGGGAAAGGAATAGCCGAAGCTGAGGCTTACCAGCAGGGGGTGGGTCACCAGGAGTGAGGTATCCAAGGAAGAGTCGCCCCAATCACACGTGCACACATCTCCGCGCACATACCACCACACAAACACACACGAGGAGGATAACACCAGGGGTCAACACACAGCACACGAAAAGGGGACACCACCACCAATGGGCACCAACCACCGCCACCTTTAGGCTCTTAGCTTCTGCACAAAGAGGGGAACAAACAGGACAATTAGTGGGACATCACTTTGAACAAATAAACAAAACACTAGGTCACAAAGCCAAAATACTGCAAGAAAATAGAATACAATTAATATGAAACTGAATCAGCTCCGATAATGGTGGCAGCAAACCTGGTAGGAGTAAATAAGAAATTAACAAAACAAACAAATTAGGATGAAGAAAACAAACAAAATCAATTCCAGTGGCAGCAAGCCAGCTCGCAAGTAAACAACCAACAAAGAGTTAAACCCAACAGATTGCACCCATGGCACTAAAATGGCCAACACTGAAATAAATGGCAAAGCTACAGCGAACAAAAACTATAAACAAAATAAGGGTAGGCAAAGCAGCAGCATAGGGGCAGTTGGGCCAGACAGATGTAGTTGCTACGTTGCTAGCTGCAGAATACTAGAGGCACGGATGCGCTGACACGCGATCCCGATCCCGCCGTGCCTACGAGCTCAGAGAGTGGAACGGACGAGTGTCTAGAGAGGTTAGTCTGTCAGGTGAGCCAATTCCTAAAATGAAACACAGCCAATTAGCTTAAACACCGCACATAAGGTTGCGGCGCACGGCATAAAACGACCTACCAGTATTGACTGAGGCGAGCGGCAGGTCTGAGGAAGAGACCAGGGTCCAAGACAGGCATCTAGAAAACCATATACGGCTAGTTAAGACATGCTAACACCGATCACTGCAGACACAACCTGTACAATCAATTCTATCGCACCTGCTGCAGCGGACATCGGCGCACCGGAAATGACGCGTGGTTTCGGCGACAGGGAGAGGGAGAGCATAAGACCCCTACCTGTCTTTATAGGTTGCCTGTCTACAATGATTGGCTGTCAATCACTGAGCCAACACTCGGGCCCACAGACAATGGAGCAGAATATACTGCAGCCCCATTCTGCTACACAAATATGAATCAATATTCTGTAAGAGTTCTGACTGTCAGGAGTCAGGAGAGTGGACAAAGGTCAGAGAGGACCACAGTCTCTGGTGAGTGCTGAATTCACTGGAGGATGACTTGAATTTGAACACACAGACGCACAAAGCCTTTGTGTCTGCTGTTGCTAACGCTAGCTTACAGCTAATATACAGTAAAGTAATCTTGCCACAATCCTGTGGTCAAACTGGTGGTTTGCTGGTGGTGAACACAACAGTTAATAATCAACATTGTGGATGAAAATCTGTTTTATGTGGTGAGATAGAATTACACAGATATTGACAGATGAGGTAATGTTTCAAAGTGGTTTTTACGTTGAGTCTCATTCACACACTTCTCAAGCCGGGACGTAGCGACAGGCCACCACATTAAACTCACTGCTACTTTGAGTACATTTGTGGATTTCTCTGGTTTGAACTTTGCTGGAAACATTTGGGATAAGGGAAGTACTAAACTCAGCAAAATATATAACACAGGTCTAGTTGTGATCTCACCATATATCTTTAAAAAAAAAAAAAAAAACATAGGTGAAGGGTTGAATTTGTGAGCTAACTTAAATAACGTGGGAATTAAATAGAATAGAATAGAATAGAATAGAATAGTCTTTATTGTCATTGTACTGTAGGGTACAATGAAATTGAGGGTGCTCCTGCAGCAACAACTAAAAAAAAGCAACACATAGAACAAATAGTAATATGAATAATTTATATATAGCCCTTTATGGTGCTAAAGGGAGTTAGGAGGAGGTAGATTGGGTTTGTTCTTGTCTTCTTATTTGTAGTTCGTATGGCCCAGGGGAAGAAGCTGTCTGTCAGCCTGCTGGTGTGGGACTTTGTTGACCTGTAGCGTCTCCCAGAGGGCAACAGATCAAACAGGGGGTAGGCAGGGTGTGAGGGGTCTCCTATGATGGCCTTGGTTCTCCTGAGGCAGCAGGATGTGGCGATGTGTTCCAGGCTGGTCAGAGGGCAGCCGATGATCTTTTGGGTAGTGTCTATGACCCTCTGCAACGCCTTCCTGTCCTTGGTTCTTGAGCCGGCATACCACACACCCAGACAGTACGTCAGTACGCTCTCCACAGAGGAGTGATAGAAGGCCAGCAGCAGCTTTGTGTCCAGTTTGTTTTTCCTGAGGATATGCAGGAAATGTGGTTGCTGCTGAGCCTTCTTAAGTGGTCTGTGGAGATGTGGGTGCCCAGAAACCTGAAGGTGGTGACATTCTCCACCTGTTCTCCATTTATGAGGAGAGAGGTGTGGTCATGTCTGTTCTTCCTGAAGTCCATGATGAGTTCTTTTGTCTTTTGGACATTCAGAGTCAGGTTGTTGTCTGAGCACCATAGCGGCAGTTCCTCCACCTCAGCCCTGTACGCTGTGTCGTCCTCGCCTCGGATAGGTCCAACCACTGTTGTGTCATCCGCATATTTAATAATGCTGTTGGCTGGGTGAGTTGGAGTGTAGTTGTAGGTGTACAGGGCGTACAGTAATCCAAAATGGTTTTAGATATTAAAGTATGGCAAAGAACAGGGAAGTCCCTGTATCTGATGTTGTCAGGGTAAGAATGGGTCAGAATTCTTAGGGGCATTTCGCAATGCCTAAGGTGTTAACAGGAAGGTAGCTAGATGATACTCGTCCTGTAAACCATTGAAGGGTCACTGTGTGAAGAAGGCCTGATAAACGTCAAACATCTGACGATCCAACTCTTTTACTGGGTATCAACTGTAATACAGTATGTAACCACTGTTCTGTTGTTTATATGTCATGACTGAAGACTGCAGAGAACACGGTGGGTCTTCTGTCCATGCTGCAGGTATTAAAAAGATCTGATTCACCATGCCAAGGTCGAAATTCTTCAGAGAATTAACAGCTCTCAAACTTCAACAAGGAGAATGTCCCTAACAATACTATGTAATTATGTTTCAAAGCAGTCTCTCATGTCACACAAAAGGTGTCTCTCAGGAACAGCTTCTGTCAGCCCGGTCCAGAATTAGCTGTAGGCGTTACAGTGCGCATGCATTATCTTTTAATCAAATAGAATAATGAAATTAGCAATGCTGTTGGTTCAGCAGGACAATGTCACGATCTTTTATGTGAGCTCAAAATAGTACTTATATAGCGTTAATAGCAACCAGCGATATGACCTCATAGTCACTATACAACACCGTGAAAACTCTCACTGACTAACACAGTTGTCTCTTAAGATCGCGGCGGATCAGATGACAATAAACTCCCAAATAAAATATATTATCTTTAAATAAATCTTTGCACAGCTCTGTATAAAATTATAATCAAACTTGCTACAATGAGCAGGGCCACTTGAGTCCACAGATAGGTAATCTTATGGCAAAGGGAGCAATGAACTCAGAATTAATGGTACAGTCACAGGCTTACATAGTAAGGCCTTAAGGGACTCAGGAGAAGAGAAATCAGTCCAACTCTGTCCTTTAAACTGTTTCCTAGTAACAGCGTTTTGTTCGTACTGGCTCATAATTGAGAATGCCGTTCAGGCTTAATTGTGAACTTTTAGTTGCAACTATTTCATTTAAACAGAGGAAGAATGTCTAAGCGCCATGACCAACGGCAGCAGCAATGACGACAGTTGGATGACAACACCTCAACTAGACAAAACAGGATTTCTGTAAAAATTACAGTTCAGCATAACAATGCCCTGTCTGCAATCTCAATCAATAATGTAAGGTTAAAATGATAAAAAATAAAAGCATTTTTTAAATCAAATGCGTTTAGAGACCTAATTGTAAAATGTACAGAAACCACAAACAGCAACTGTATTGTTATGATGGGCAGGTTGTAGTGGAGGAGCCCTATTTGGACCCCAGCGCAGGGAAATTGAGCTCCAGCTCAGGCTTGACTCCGCCTCCGATGGAGGCAACTGGTGCAGGGGGAGAGGCTCATAGGATTGCTGGAGGCTGAACAAGAAGAACAAACATGAAGTAACACTCTAGAAGCGTTGATTATTCACCACTAGGAACTGACAAAATCATCTGGCAGCGAGCAGGATGAAGACTAGCATTTCATATATTGATATCTTTGAATGGGCACAATAAAATGACATTCTTGTCCAGGGTTGGTTCCTCCTGCTCGTGGATGAACAGTACTGTAGAGTGAGGCAGCAGACCTTGGGGTGAATGTACAGTACGCACCTTCAGCAGCTGGAACATCTGTATCTGCAGGTGCAGCTTTCTAGGAAGTTCTTAAGACTAATATTGAAAATGAAAAAAAAAAAAAGCATTAGACGTAGACTCAATCAGATAAACTAGATAAAAGACTAGATTAAAAAAAAAACATTGATATTGACAACGATAAACATAAACACTGATTTATGAATTTAATAAATTTTGACTGGAGAAGTGATAGCTTATGGCTAACAGTTAGCTAAGGCCAACTACATACATTTTCAGAAAGTAACACATGAAATGCTTTATCAAAATGTAATTTTTAACTTTAGAAGGGTTTAAACAGAACAGTTTCCTTTGTTGTTTCTACTGAACAGTAAAAGCAGTGTTCTATTCCTTTGTCTGGACGATCCATAGGCAAAGACGCTCAGCCAAGCATGGAGCTACAAATATGTATTGATCATTTCAGTAGAATCAAACTGCTCCCAACAGCCTGAGGTATTGAATTAATCAGGGCCATGGAAGGAGGGAAAGTGCTGCATCAACATAATTATTGAAGAAACAATTATGTTAACAACTCTTTTACTGGGAGCACGCTGACTCTGTATTTCATTTTTACATTCTGTGCTTTCACAGTAACAAAACATGTATAATGAACAGCTCCAGTATGTTAAAATATGATTCAACTCAACTCCACAAGTTTGTTTATGAAAACATGTGGTTGGTACTGAACTTTGAGGGTCCCTCCAAAATGTAGATATTGTTTCAAAATAATCTTTTTTAAAGAATACAGGATCTTGATTTTTGTCCTCAGAAGCTCCTGCTATTGTTTTATCTCTTTGCTCAGAACCAACTAACCCCGTGTCTGATCACATACAAGCCACATTCTGGGAACTCTGCCAGCATGAAGCGCGAAGCACCAAATCCTGAGTCGGGGTTCCCAGCCGATGCCTCACGGAGTGAATCCTCTTATTGACCAGATACAGACCTCATTAACTGAAACACGGAGTCGGACATGGATTTGGTGAATACTGTTGAAAACTCTCAGTCATAAGCTCCATTTAATTAAGGAACAAACAAACAAACAAAAAAGATGAATTGCAGGGCCAAACTTGTAGATCACTCAGAGATGACTGCGTTTTAATTCAGACACATTCATAAGTTGGGAATGACTGTGTTTAATTCATTGTGGAAGATTAGATATTATTAGATATAAATGATGTGACTGCAGATGGTCTAGAATAACCATTTTCTTTAGAGATTCAATTCAATTCGAGATACTTGTAATTTTTCCCAGAAGGAAATTAAAGGCATGTGGAGAAGATATGTAGATGCAAACAAGTCAGACGGAATAAAATATTCTAAATAAACTAAAATAAGATTTGTACATTATTTACATGAGGTGCAAAGTAACATTGAGGTAGGTGGGCTTGTGCATTAAGAGACAGCAGCAGTGTCATAATACAATGTCCACAAAATGTTGTAAGAATAGTCTTAAGTCAAAATCCCATAATGTCCACTCCAAATTTGAATTTCAATAATTATTAATGCTTTAACAACATTTCAGGACAAAACCAATGCCTTTAACAAAATCAAAACACAAAACAATGAATTAAATTTAACTGTCCTTCTTTTGCTTTAAGCCATTGAAATAGTGTCCTTTTGTAAATGTCCAAAAATGTAGGGTGTGTGTGTGTGTGTGTGTGTGTGTGTGTGTGTGTGTGTGTGTGTTCAGTCCAGGTGGGGTTACTTGGATATGAGGGGGAAGCGAGAGTCCAGACTGAAAGAAGCTTTCCCAGGGTGATGAGAGGGTAAGGGGCTGTGGGATAGTGTGGAATGGGCGCACAGTGGTGTATGCAGGGATAGTGGCAGTCTCTGGGCAGTGACATTCACAAGGAGCAATGATCCAAAGTTAACATCCGGAGCTGTCATTCACATTAATCCTGAGCAAAAAGGTAGTTCAAAAAAGTTGTCCAAACCCGCTCTAATGATTCAGGAAGATGTGTTCCATGTGCTTTTTGGGAGAAAAGCAGATGGAACTAAAGAAAGCTTCTTTAGTTCCATGTGCTTTTCTCCCAAAACTCACCACCTTTCCAGCCACTATTTTGTTTCTCTGCTCCCACTCTCCTCTTCATCTCCCACACTGTTGCTTTTTTGTTGGCCTGATTCTCTCAGGTGTGTCCCAACCATACAGATTTTACCACACCCCCTTTTCCACAGCCCCTCCTCTCTCTCACAGCAATCTCTGCTGCTGTGAGGGAGAGGAAAGGAGCAGTCCAGTCTACTGGCTGCTACACTTGTGTAATGGTCAGAGTGTCGAGCAGACAGCAAGTCATTATGACGTGGCAGACTTTTTCAGGCCGATAGTTTCCCTCCTGTGCCAGACAGGCTCAGCCATCAACATTCAGCAGGCTCAGTATTGGATCTCTTGTGTGCATGGACTCGGCTATAATTCTCATCCTGTCGGGACGTAAGGTAGGTTAAGGGAGTCGCGAGACATGGTTTCAGCGGACAACTCTGATTAACTACAGATGAAATATGTTTAAATAACTATGCATACCCCAGCATACACATTTAAAACGCACCAATAAGTCATCCATCTTCAAAAGCTCCTCCTTGGCAATGACCTACCGCAGATTTGTTGTGCATGATGAAGGAAGGAGTCGTACATTCCTCTAGGCCACCAGGCCACAATGTTTGTTTTGCAGATTATCTGCACATTGATGAAATGTAACCCCTTTCTGTTAACATAATTAAAGTCAGTCTGTGATGTTGCTTTTAATTTTTCTATGTGGGTGCAGTTCCTCCGGAAATCTACCATGAAATGCTTGTTTGATCATGGCTTATTGCAGATTTGTGTAAGGAAGCTAAATGTTGTTTGGACCAAGGGAAATAATGGCATCCAACACTGCTGGCATTATCTTACTCATTGAGGGTTGGAATGCCTGATCTATCTCCGACCTTATGCTGGAGCGTGCTGGTGGCCCAAACCCAAGGGTGGTAGGGACTGGAAAGTGTACATGATTGGCTTTCAAACGCAAAAATATGGAACCCTTGACTTTATCAAGGAATCGGTGGCATTTGTAAAAAGACAGCATTTAGGGGTTCAATTTTAAAAGCTCTATTTTGGGTCTCTCTTTGAAAACGACATGCCCACAGAGTGTATCTCTGCGACTACAAGGCATCTATTTGAATAATCAACATATCATAATCAAGGGAACACTTGAAGTATTTGTTAAGATGTGTAAGTATATATGTCACTGTGTCTGAGTAAGGTAAGTTGGCACACATCATAAATGAAAGATTGTATTTCTGCCTAAATAAAATTTTAATTTTAGAATGAATATCCCTGAGGAATGATGCCATTGCAGGTCAAAATCTCTAGCAAACAATAGCAAAGCATCAGAACATTACCTCTGCCAAAATGTGTGTAAGTGAATCATAGCAAAATGAGAGAGGTTTTAATACACGGCACTCAGGCACAATCTCCAAATGTGCCATTTGAAATTTCTCAGGTTCCAAACTATATATTTGACTCATATGTTACAATAGGTGCTCATTACATCTAAATACAACAGTCTGGGGCTTTTTTTCACAAGTCAACCAGATCTCTATACATTTACATGTCACAATTGCCCACAATAAAGAGCAGATGTTATGAGTATGTTTTTTATATAATTAGTGTGCTGTTTGATGCTGCTTGTTGCTGGGTTCACCAGCTTAACAGGTGAAGTGCATCTGTTATGACAGTAATTGTACTGATGGTACAGAACTGTTGTGAGGGACAGCCTGATGCTCTGCCACAGCAGAGTCCTTCTGTCTTCTTGACCACCTTCAGAATAATGACTACAAAGGCCCTCAGTAGAGTGCATACCTCCACCAAGGCCTAATTGCCCCTTTTTGTACTTTCTCACAGATACCAGTCACCTAATACACCTGATTGTTGAACAATGCATTCGTCAATGAAAATTAATGAACATGTGGAGAAACATCCTATGTCAAAATATAAACTTTAGTGAGAAATGAAATCTAAGATCTGTCCCTTTATGTAAATCAACACAAATGCTTAATGGGTGCTATTCTGAGCTGAGACCCAAACTCCAAGTTTGGTGGATCAGTTCAGTAGTTCTTGTGTAATGCTGCTGACAAACCAACAAACAGACATGGGTGGAACCACAATGTCCTTGGCAAAGGAAATAATAATCAAAATAACTAATAGGTGGCAATAAGGATGAAATAATGAAACATGTCTGTCTAAAAGGGTATTTAAATTTGACATCTGAATCCAAACTATATTTCTTGTATACTAAAATAAGATAAGGGACAAAAGTAGCATGCTGCGCTCATGACAACAGCGGGAAGAAGCTGGTTCTGGAGGAGATTAGGTGGCTAGAAGAGGCTGCTGGAGCAGTCTCTCAGGCAAATAAGGACCAGTGGATGAATTGGGAAAGTGTAGAAAAGAGGAAATCTTAGCTGCAGGGAAGGGGCATGAAGGCAGGCAGGATTAGACTCATGAGTAATCTATGTGTGCTTGCATATCCTAATAATCTCAGTCAATTCATGAGTCAAGACCCAGCATCTTTATTTTATGTAGTCTAGCAAGATAAGCATTTTGTCTCGTTTCCCCCCTGCCCTCTTTGTTTACATTCGGTTGCTATGGTTTCGTTACTCATTTCCGCTACGCATTGGAGTGGGTCGGTACAAAAGCGGTAGTCCGCCTGCCGATTCGTCCTCTGCGCTCTCATTGTCACCTGCGTCATTTCCGGGTCGGAGGTTGTGTGCCCGACAGGTATGGCTGCACGCTGCTTCACCTCGCTGCTCGTTGTTATTTCGATCATTATGATCAAGGCATTTTGTGTTGTGTTTGTAGGGCGATTGTGTGCTGCTCCGTGCCCCCTTGTCCCTGCGTGCGCTGCTGTGCTTGTTTTGCGGTGGTAAGTGTCATCTCTCTCTCTCCGTTGCGGTTGATGCTACTAGGTGGCTAATGCTAGTGTGGTCGCAGGTAAATGCTGGCGGCTGCCTGGAGTCCTTTCTCCCCCCCTCTTCTGAGTGTGTGTGAGTGTCTGGGCTACTAAAAAGGTATGTTGCCTATATGTTAACGTGTAACCTCATTTGAAAATACTTGGCCAAGGCTAATGATGGTTTTCCTCAATTAGGTGTCACCGTAGCCACCTCCTTGGGCTGCTGCTGCTTTGTGCGTTGTGTCTATTACGTGATATCGTTTATATTTGCTTCTGCTGTGTGCCGTCACGGCGCTGTCCTGCGGCCATCGGAGATGTCGCCGCCACATCGGCTTGTACAAGACAGTTGGTCTGCCGCACGCTGCAGGCCGGGCAGATTATCTTTCTTACCGGGGACTGGTGCCCCCTTATGTTGAATGAATGAGTGTATGTGTGTGGATCTTGTTTCATTATTTTTGCGTGTGTGTTGAGTTCATTCTGGATATTGTTTATGTAATTCTATTTTTGTGCATCTCGTTAATTGAGTTATTTTGTAAATTAGGTGATTGTATTTGGTTTTCTTTATTTCTTTCTTTGGTTATATTGGGTTGTTGATCCATTGTTTAAGCCTGTGACCTGTCGATTACTTATGGTTTTGTTAGGTTTTCTTTCTTTTGTGTGTGTGTGCAACCCCACTAATTTGTGATTTCCTCCCTTTTCAGTTGCTGTAGGCCAGTGGTTGCGGTGCTGGTGACCTGGTGGTGGCATCCTCCCGTCTTGTCTTGCTGTGTCCCTGGGAGTGGGTTTTTCTTCACTGAGAGTGTGTCTGCCACGTGTGCCCGGTGACTTAAGTTTGTTTCTTTATTTTGGTGGATCCCTCCCCTGCACTAGCCTTCGTCCTTCCACTTCGGCCTCAGCTCTGATTAGGTTTGCCTTTCTTTTGTGTGAATGAGTTTTATTGGGTTTTAAATTTATGAAAATAAAGTGTTTTAAATGTTGCACCACGTCTCTTGCCATCAAGTAACTACGAACCTGTGTGCCTTGTGTTCGAAGATAATTCTCTGGGTGAAACTCCCAGGGTGGCGTTGTTGAGCTCTTAGTATTAGTTTTCCTTTCACCTCCTCCTTGCCACAGTAGGTATAGCTTCATTTTGGAACATTCCATTGCGAAATAACCCTGTCATGAGAGCAACATTCCAACATTTATTCACATACCTGCTAGATTTTCTGATGAATTAGGTGGTTCGTAAGTTTTCCATCAACAACCCAGCACCTATGCTTCTGATAGAGCTCAGATTGTTTCTGTCAAGAGCTTGCTAGCTGATAAGGCTCAGTGGGCAGTTGCTATTTCTAAGTTGCATTCCCCAGTTTGCCAGTCATATTTATTATTCTCAGCAGAATGCTTAACACATTTGGGCAAGGAGCGTCTTCTCCCTCCGATGGCCAAATCTGCTGCCAACTAAGCCATACATAATTGTATGGATCCTAGACCCTAGCTGCAGAGAGTGGGTGGGATGAGGCAGCACTACAAGGGGTGTTCCTTTGGGGTTTGGTAATAGTCAGGATGCATCGCCTGATTGTGATGAGACCTCCTCCCGTGAGGATCTCATCTCATAGATTACGGGAAAGACGCAGAGAGAGGTCCAATAGGCTAGTGCCTGCTAACCCTCAACCCAGAAACCCCTTAAATATGCAACCAGCTTGCACTGCACCTCCACCGCCAACTTGTGTGGAAGCGATGCAGCTTGGCAAAATGCGTCTCACCCCAGCTGAACACCAGCGGAGATTCAGAGAAAGACTTTGCCTCTACTGTGAACAACCAGATCATATCACCTCCCTTAGCCCCCGTGTGCCAAAAGACCACGGTCATTAAGTAACAGGGAGACTCTGATGAGCCAAACCACCTCAACCTCTACCTCCCATTCTCGCACCCATCTCCTGGGAACCCTCTCATGACCTCAGCAGACTCTCCCACTTCAGGTTATAGTTGAGTCAGGAGCTGACAACAATGTCATTGACTCTGACATCTTCAAGCTAACATTCCCATTCAAGAGGCGCTGTTTAGTTCAGTAGGTAGAACAGGCGTCCCATGTACAGAGGCTTTGTCCTCGCTGCAGCAGACCCTGGTTCGACTCCCGACCCTTGTTATTCTGTCAGGCAATCACCATGACTTGCTTCTTGGTGCCATTCTACTTACGAGCCATCTCTACAACCTCTCCCGTCCTGAGCGAGACGCCATGGAGTCCTGCATAAATGACTCACTCGCCTTCTGGTCCACTAACCTTCCCTGGTTAGAGTATGCTCATATTTCCCTGGTCAGCTCTGCCACAGGTATGTTACCTATCCAGCCACCCTTGTTCCCTGAACAGGACACCAAATTTACAGGTTCCATCAGTCCAAGAGCACCTGTGGCAGTTTCACCAGGATGGCAGGCTGAACATCACACCCCAGCTCCTGACTATCAACCAAGAGGTCCTCTCGTGGTCTCCCCCTACAGGCTGACAATCATAAGTTGGCACCCAGATATATTGGACCTTTTGTTATTGGCAACATTATTTTTAGTGGTCTGGCTCAAGCCTTCCCCCTGCACTCACATTGCACCCTGCCTTTCATATTTCACCCTTAAAGCCTGTGTTTTCCAGCCCGTTGTTACTCTGGCCTCCAGCACCACAGTAAGGAATCTGGAAGTTATCTTTGACGAGCATATGTCCTCTAAAATCCCAAATCACCTACGAAACATTGCCCACATCAGGAAAATCCTGTCTCATTAGGATGCAGGAAAATGATATAAGCTTTTGTTCCTTCAATGCTGAATTGTTGTAATTTGTTATAATCAGGCTACTTTTCCATATAAGTCTATGTAGCAGCATGAAACTACTGTATCCCGGTCCCTAATCGAACACCAGTGGTAGCCACTCATGGTAGGGGGAACGGAGTATAAAAGCAGCAGCTCTCCCCGGCGCTTTCGCTTTGCGCTCCTGTCTGACGCGTCACTTCCGCTCCGGAAGTTTTGGCTCTCGGCAGAGCGGCTGAGCTGACGTGCCCCGTTTGTGTGCGCCGCTTTTTGATGTGCGTTGTTCCCTCTGGGTTGCGGCGGTAAAATGCTGGTAGCCGCGTAGGTCTCTCCTCTAACAAACGTGCGTGTATCCGATCCGGCCAAAAGATGAGATCCAGCCATTGGGCCGAATGATCCATGTGACACAAGAAAAGTCATGATCAGCTGACCGCTGCTGCTTTGTCTGCTGCTTTGTCTGCTGCTTTGTCGCAGTGTTGCTGCTGCTCTGTCGGCTGCTGTGTTGCAGCTGTGGCTGCCGAGTTACCGCTGCTTTGCAGTTGATAAGCCACGGTTATTATTGTTAACTGTGCCTTTATGGCCACGTGTCTAGCTCCATCTTGACACCTTAATTTGTTTTGTCTATTCTGTTAATTTGCTGTTTTCGTTACCCCACCTGCCTTGACTTTTGATATCCTTGTGGTTAATTTGATTTAATTAACTAGTATAATTCATTTGTTTTAGGGCAGGTGGTGTTTAGTTCTTTTTCATATAATTCGTATTATTTGTTTTCTTTCTTTATAGTTTGTTTGTTCTGGGCAGTAGTGATTTCATTTGGTTTGATTATAATTTGCCCAGTTCCTATTTTATACAAGTTTTGTTGCACTGTGTGACTATTCTTGTTTTCTTTTCTTGCAGAGGCCGGTGGTGGTGGTGGTGCTGGTGACCTGGGTGGCGGTGTCCCTTCCCTCCCTGTGTGCTGTGCTCCCCTGGGATTATTTTGGTTATTCACAAAGTGTGTGTGAGTGTGTGACTGTCACGTGCCCCGGGTGACTTATGATATTTTGTTTGGACCCCTTCCCTCACTAGTTTCCCCACACCAGCGAGCCTCAGCTTGAATAGTCCCTTTTTATAATTTGTGTGGGTGTATTGTTTTAATATTTGTTAATAAAGTGTATTTAATTGTGAACCACGTCTCATGCCTAGTGAGTAACTTTACTTGCGTGTCCTTAAATCAGTTGATGGAGTTAAATCTTTGGGTGAAAGTCCCAAGGTGGCGTTGTCGCAGTCAATAGGCTACGAGTGGGACTCGTTAGCCCTACTACCCTCCAAACACAGGCAAATCAATCTTACTGTGTTTTGTGTCCTCCCTACGCTCGCCACATCTATAAAATAATAGTCATACAGTGTAGAGAGTATTTAAACAAGGTATTAAATTAAATCATTTATTTGGTTATTAGAATGTAACCCACTGAGATTGCTTATCTTGGCTTACCCATATCACTGGTATTTCCTTCTTTATATCCAGTCCCTGCTGTGGATTTTTCCTCTCTTAAAGCTTTTTTGGGACTGGAGCCAACAGCATATATTAAAGTGCATCAAATTGCATATTGTACCGTGTCAAGGTTAATAGATTTTGCTTAGAATAAGCTTTGAGGGTGGTGTGATCTGAGATGTGGCAATCTCTGTTAATCACATCTACTCGTGTTGGGTGTGCTGTAAGGTCAAAGAAAGGTTGTACTTGGGAAATGCCAGCTAATAATAAGGATTTGTATGGAAAAAACCTGACAGAATGAGATACAAGATTTGAAAATATCTTGCATGAATTTAGACTGTCCACAAAAAAAGCATTCTCCATGTAAATCATATCTCCTCCTCTATCCACACACACACACACACACACGCACACCTATACTACCTATATACATATCATCATAACTTTTTGTTGTTTTCTGTCGTTATCTGTACTGTATGTCCACTGTCTGTATTCGTAGGTCCTCGTGGTGTGATGTACGTGTCCCTCATGTCACCTTGTCTTTCACATAATTTCACCAATAAAAAATTAAAAAAAATACACCAATCTTATTTTTGGTTAATCATTTCTGATTGTACCTCTGGAGATGCATGTTAAGCCAGTGACTTGGTTTTGGATCTGGCTGCTCTCTCCATGGACACAGGGGAGGTGATTAGTGTCCAACAAGACCACTGTCCACTTCATACAACACTGCACTTAGCTCATAACATCACCACACACACACACACACACACACACACACACACACTTCACCTCCCTCCACTTGTAAAACAAGTGTTGTTCATTTGACAAAAACAGACAAAATACACAATGAACAGAGCCTTTTTTTTTCAAATTTCTCTCATCTCTCATTGGTATCCTGATTTATTTTGGCCACTTCAGTCAAGTGAAAATCTGATATCGTGAGCCCCCTAGCTGGTGCTCTGTTGTTCTACCACAGCCAAGCCTCCACATGACTTCCGAATAGATCTAGTTGATAATATTTTCAGATAAACAGCGCACAATTCATACCGTCACAATGTGACTGCTGCTTACTCATGGGTTAATTTATGTAATTTGTTTTTATTCTTAGCCCATTTTGCCCCATTGGCAACAATTGTTGCTGAAGTGTATCACTGTCATTTTCTACTCATAATGAAAAATCTCAAAGGTACTTATGCAACTTTTTTCCACTTATATGCTAGTAGACAACTTAGTCAAAAGTTTTGTTTTATAAAAAATAGTTTCCAAGTGCTTCCTATCACATGACATCATCTGCTTCCTGCTACTTCTGACTGAAGACATGGTTGATGCAAATCCTCCTGGAAAGACGCAATTTTCATAAATTTCTTATGATTTTCCCCCCAAACATGGTGTATTTATTTAATCATTCAAGTCTCTAGAGTAACTCTCCCCCAAAATTTTTTACCTGGGATGAATATTTTTTTGTTCATGGGCTTATTTCTTTGAGTGGCAACAAAAGTTGCCAGTGGGCACATAGCTTGTCGCTAACTACAGGAAAACACTGTCTGCAGGATTGCTCATAATTAACTTATTTCAAATTTTAGAATGATGTACAACAGCTCATTTTAGTCATCTTATAATAATCTTCCTAGCTAAATAAATTTACAGGTATTCAAGGCCTGTGTCTATACGATTTTTATGCGGTCGCAACCCCCTTGTGGTCCAATTGTTGAAAAACGCGTGCTAAAGTGCCCTTTTGGGAGCCAAAATGTGCGCTAAAGTGCCCTCTTGGGAGCCAAAACGAGCACTAAAGTGACCTCTTGAGAGCCAAAACGCATGCTGAATTGCCCTCTTGCTTGGCAAAACACACTAAACCGCCCCCTTGGCTGGTAAACACATGATAAACTGCCCTCTTGGATGGCAAAAATGCACGCTAAAGTGCTCTCTTGGGAGCCAAAACGCACGCTAAAGTGTCCTCTTGGGAGCCAAAACGCACGCTAAAGTGCCCTCTTGGGAGCCAAAACGCACGCTAAAGTGCCCTCTTGCTTGGCAAAACACAATAAACTGCCCCCTTGGCTGGTTAAAACATGATAAACTTCCCTCTTGGGTGGCAAGAATGCACGCTAAAGTGCCCCCTTGGGAGCCAAAACGCACATTAAAGTGCCCTCTTCAGTGGCGAGAACGCACTGTATTTTCACCCCTGCCCTTCGAAAAGTCTGTGCACACCACTGCTGAGATGTATATCTGATACAAAGGTTATTTTTAAATAAAGAAACCAGTTCAAATTGTTTGTTGTTTTGAATTTTATATAGGGGGAACCAAGGTTTGAACCATGATCATTAGCTACCTTCCTGGAATGGTAATATCCATTGGTATCCATGTACATACATATTTTTTTGTTTTGTTTTACACCCCCCACCCCCCCTCCATCTTTTTGTTATTTATTATGACTATATTATTATTTTGTTATCACTATATTATTATTATTATTGTTATTATTATTATTATTATTGTTATTATTAGTTCTATATTATTATTACCTGACATTTGACCTAGTGACAAGCTGTGTGCCCACTGGCAACAATTGTTGCCAGTCATAAAAATGCTATTTTCTTCAACACAAAGTACAAAATGGAAAGAATAAATACATAACATGATTCAGAGGGACTCAACTGATAAAATGATATGCGTTACAACTCCGAAAAAAATCTGGGCACTAACGGGTTAACACAAACTATGTACTGTAAGTGAATGCATCAAAGGTGCTCGAGAAGTACGTCTACTGATTGGCTGCTGTTTGAATACTAGGATGACCTCACTGCCTAGAAAGCTGGATAAAGCAGCACCAACTGTTACCTCCACCCTCACATTACGATGGACTACATTAACAGTAATTCTCAGTTAAGTTCAGTAAAGTTTCCTCCTGAAAAGTGTCTGATTTGATGACTGCTGGACAAATATCCACTCTGCAGAAAACACTCATATGACTGGAGAAAGAGGACTATTGTTAGGGAACATTAAATAAATGAAAAGCTCCTCTCAGTGGAACCCTACAGCCTGCACTTCACTTAAGTTTAATTCTCAGTATCTTTGTTCACAGAAGGCCATTTTGGAAGTAGATTGCGAGTGGATTACATGGTATTGATTTTGGACTGGGCAGATGTGATGTAGTTTCCTTACACACACACACACACACACACACACACACACACACACACACACACACACACACAAATTAAAAAAGCTTTTTCTTCCAGTTAATAGTGCACAACTCAGGGACCAGGATTTTTGTTTTGGCTCTCATTCATTCTCCCAGAGTAAAAAATAACAGATCCTCCGGTAAACTTGCATTTACACATAATTCCTACATGTTAACAGTTTTTTCCGATTGGTTAAACACAATTTTGCAAACTAATGTGGTTTTATGAAAATACTTAACACAATTCACAAAACCACACACCCAAACTGCAAAATACCTCATATATCCTGCAAAATGAAGCTCTGCAACCAAAACCAAATATAGCATTATCAAAATCAAACTTTTGCACCAGATGGCACACTTCATTCATATTACAGATTTTTGTCTAACGAACTGCACACTGTTGGGCATAATGAAAAGCACTCCTATTTTTAGCTTTGCCATAATACTAACATAGTTCAAACTGTAGAGAATTCTTCAGATTGTTCACATGCATAGAAATATTTGCAGATGCACACACATGCTGTTGAAACATTTATTTTATTTTTTGTGCAACATATGCACACAGATATACTTACATTGGACTGAACAAAAATATGCTCACGAAACAGTAAACTGAAAAAGAAAATTGCAGAAAAGAAATGTGTCAATGCGAGAGGCTGCTCTCTCTGTCAGCCTCTCACTGTCAGCTCATGGTTGATGATATGATCAACTCAGGTTGCTCTGGCTTCATTTGAAAGTTGTTGTCTTCTTTGGCCATGAGCTCCTCTACCACGCTTCCTCCCCCTCTCATTCTCACCTCGATCCTCCTCTTCCTCACCAGTATTTGTGCGTAAAAAATTGAGAAAAACTGTAATAATTTAAAGTAATCTGGCTGTACCGCAAAGTGAAAGGTACCGCAAAATGAAAAATTGCTTTGCTTGTGGTGAACGCACCATTAAACAACCACCATTGCTGCTTCAAATCCATCTGACTCAGACACAAATGTTAATGGATTAAATCATGTTATCAAGTT
Source organism: Diplodus sargus (assembly GCA_903131615.1). Lineage (NCBI taxonomy): Eukaryota > Metazoa > Chordata > Actinopteri > Spariformes > Sparidae > Diplodus > Diplodus sargus. Next base: position 806,918 of record CAEMYA010000209.1, read on the forward strand.
TTATCTATTTTATGTTTAGTCTTGTTTGCTGATTTCCTTGGCCACTCTGACTCTCGGAGACAGGCAACCAAATGAAATGCACTGTTACCTTGAGTAAGGATTTGTCTGGTTTGAACATGTAAGTACACAACTCAACAAAATCAAAACCAAAGGTGCAGTCATTTGCAGAATTCTTATACATGATATCTTTCAGTGTTGATGAAGATTTGTGCTTTTTCAATTCTATTCACATTCATGAGCAGTGTAATCATGTAGAAAGTGAAAAAAACACTATGATCATATAGGATTTAAATATGGTATAACATATTGGGATGTAAACCAAAACCATCAATTAGGTTGTGTTGCATTTGACAGCTGTTAGCCTGCAGAGGTTCTTATCTTTTGTTCATGTTGTACTGAGAAAAGCAGCTGCAATGTTATCTAAAAAGCCAAATACCGTGTTCTTAATCCTTGTTTTGTGTTGACCTCTTTTTAAAGTAAGACGTACAGTATGACGCATATTATAGAAGTAGCGGCTTATCTATGCAGCCTGATGCAGCGTGACCAGGATGCTGTCTTAAGCGGCAATCCAGCAGAGGATGGAGGGATCAGTTTCACACCTCGGCTGCAAAAACACAGGCATTGCTGAAAGCAATAAACTGCTGAAATGGTTTTGTGACAGCTGAAAGCATTGTGTTATCCTCCTCGAAATAGATACTGCACAGATAAGAAAGTGGGGATATGCTGGAAATGTTAGCATGAAAGGATATCTGATTGAGGTTGTTTTCACATAACAGGATCATTACCTCTCAGTCTTCTATGTTTCACAGTACAACACACATGAAGTTCAATGTACTTCAGATGTAAAAGATCCAATAATGCCTGGATTATATTCAATCATCTCCCCCCACCAAGCTGTTAGAGTAGAGCTATCCAAGCTTCAATACTCACAAACACATTCAAATATTTGCATCTTGCTCGTTCTGTGCCAACTGTGAGTTAACTGTACGACATACAAGCAGAGCACTTGAAAATAAAAATGTGTTGAGTTATTGACACAGTTTTAAACCAGCTGATTCTTCTCTGTCTGCAGCTTTTGTCTAACTGTCTGAGATAAACAACAGATAACTGTTTTAATGGTCAGACTCTACGAACCGTGGCTTAGCTTACATCCCCTCTCACTGGTACCAATACATCAATGTCAGGATCTTACTATGGAAGATGGGTGACCACTGTTCTAACCACCGGCCGAGTTTTGAAGCCAAACAAATGCAACAGACTGTCCGGGGTTCCAGCTATACTGCTTCAAAATGCCGGATCCATATCCTTTTTTTTACATTTCCTAATCCAATCAGTTTTACATAATGGAGTTGCTGCTACAACTGTTTATCAGCAAAATGGCCCTTGGCCTGTTGATAGACAATTACTCCAATTCAGTTTTAATTTTGCCCAAACTGACTTTGTATCTTATGACAGTTTCAGTCTGTTTACAATGCTCATCCTTTATTACTAACACATCAACCTCACAAAGCCTGGTTGTATGGCTACTAGTGATGCCTAGGTCGACCCGTAACCTGCAGGACCTGGGAAAACATCTTTGGGTCGGATGAGTTTGGGTCAGCTTTGGGTCAATGACTGACAAAGCAGTGTTCAGAGTTGGCCTAAGTCATACACAGACACACACACAAACCACGCTTACACAAGCAGACTCATTGTCACAAGACTCACTGTGAGAACGTTGCATTCATGCTTTTATTTAGTGTGGACGAGTGCCAGGAGGACATCCTTGCCTTTTGGAGGAATCGTTGTTGCACATACCCTCTCTCTTCTCCATGCTGGCCTGAGCGCTACTGCACATTCCAGCTTCAGGTCTGCTGGTCCTGTACTGGAAGCACTTTGAAACAAATTTAACAAGGCTCTCATGTGTGACAGAGGGGAAAAAATGCAGAGTTTATGCTCAAAGTTTAAACTTATTGAAATGTTCAGACCTCCTCACCTGCATCATTGAACAATACAAACAACATTTGTATTGATACTGGCACTCATCTTGCAGTCTTTTAAGGTTATAAGTATTCATACCAGACATACATGCCTGGTACACAACCCATGTCTTAAAGGTACATTTCACAATATCAGCTGTTACAATCTACATATATCAATACTGTAGTCCCAAGTTGGTAAAGCCAATTTTAGATCTGTACAATTGAGTATAAATTGAGTATTTAAAGCAATAACTGCCATGTTATGAAAGCTGCTGAACACTCATCATTATGTGATCAGCCTCTCTCTCTCTCTCTCTCTCTCTCTCGTTGTACTGCAGATTGTAGTATGGTATTATAGTATCCAACTTAATATATGGTTATTACAATATTAGTAATTGTCTCTGCTGTAGGTCAGTATCAGCTCTCCTGCCAGAATTTGACAGCCAATACTATTTTTTTCCATAGCCTCATATGTGATAATAAATGTATAGAATGGTGATGTGAACGCAACAAATGCACCGTGGGTTGCTTGCCACGACACCTGCAGAGTTTTTACTGTTGTTGCTTACATTACAACTCCATTTCCCTCTGATGGCACGACTTCTTCTAATCGTCTTCTGTTCCTTCTCTACTGGACCTGCACAAGCTCCACTTACAAGGCTGAGTATGTCACGTGCTTATGATATATTTTCATCCTCTATATTTATTAATGTTTAACTTGACTTAGCTTATCATCCTCATCACAGTGCTATAGAGGAAAAGTTAGCAGACCAGAAACTATGTAAATTCTACATTGTCTTGAACGCAGCATGATATTGATTATGTCCAAAACTGGTATTGTGGAGTGTTATGCTACTAATGTTCTAATACTGATTCTGAAAAAGAAAAAAAAATCCTGCAGCTACCTCCTCGGGTGTCGCTGCTGTAGTTCAAAGGGAATAGAAGAGTTGTATGGATGAGAGTTGCGGGGAGAAGC
>CAEMYA010000209.1:828133-853827 GCA_903131615.1 Diplodus sargus
TCCTCCTTCTCCTCCTCCTCCTCTTCTGGCTCCCTTCTGATTGACCACGGGCCCCTGGGACCATCTACCTCTCCTGGCTCCTGCTGCCTCACATATTGATGGATCTGTATCGTCATACCTTGTGCTCTGCTGGCTCCCTTGCTCTCCTCTGTTTTCTCCTCATAAGCCCCTTCACTCTGATTTCTCTGTCTATTACTGATTATCTTGTGTGTCTTCCTCCAGGTCACCAGGGTGGACAGGAGGTCGTGTGGCTCTCTCGATGCAACCAGTAAACTTGTAAACTTTCTTCCTGTTTCGTTTTTTTCCCATCAAAATGTGAAGTTTTCCCTCACTTGAGTTGAGGGTCTAAGGACAGAGGATGTGGTTCACTGTACAGATTGTAAAGCCCGTTGTGGCAAAGTGATTGTGATTTTGGGCTGTACAATTAAAATTGATTTGATTTGATTATGTACAGTAAGTGTCTGCAGAGGTCTCATTTCATGCGAGGGCATGTAACACTTCCCAGCTTTTGCACACCTGAACAAAACAGGCCGCGCTCTCGGTCAGCCATGCTGACACTCAATGGCTGCTTCCGATTAAACAAACACTGTTCACAGGCCAGTGCTCCAGGATTTCAAACTGGACTAACTCGGCCGCTCGTTTGGAAGCTTTCGTTTATATTTTAAAAAAATAGCTCAGCGAAATGTGTTTCTGAAGACATTTAAGGCAAGAAGCAAGAGATGCAGCTGGAGTATCTGTCTTCATTTTAACTTGACAATTTTAGTTTTTATGGGTCTTCAGGAGTTCCAAAGGCGTCGGCCTTCGACAAATCTCACCGATTGACATAAAGTAGCCAGATTTCAACTTCATGCAAATTAGTCTCCTGAAACACAATGGCCCTCATTAATCAATCTTGCGTGAAAACGGATGCAGATCTGTGCGCAGAATTGGTCTTACGACAGGACACACGTGTGATTTATGAAACATTCGTATCTGACCAATTCCAGCGTACGAATGATCGGCTCTTGATAAATGCGGCGGCTGAATTTGATCGTCATTAACATGTTACGCCCTTAAATATTCCGGCCTCGCCCACTGAGGTCAAACATTGAATGAAGAAACTCTGGCAAGAAAAGAAACTTTTCCGAGATGGAGATCGGCATCCCGGCAGCGCCGGCACATCAAAGACTCCATTCACTAATGAAATGTTGTGCAAAACTGAACAGGCCAAAATAATATGGCACACTTTCTCTGGGGTAAACAGCAGAGTTCCCCCTGCTGGTCCGAGACGGAGCCACCTGCCCTTCAGCACCCTGAAGCAGCTCCACTGTGACCCGTGTGCGTGTGTGCGCACTATTGAATCTGCGTTCCTGCTCTGTAGCAGGTTTTCCAGCGGGGTTATTAGGTATTCCGTTAATTAGTTGTCATGTTAGACTATTTATATATTTTTTTTTACAAAAAAGTGGTATCAGTAAAAACGTAAAAAATTATCGGTTTTGATCTGCTCTAAAAATGTGACTGCTTATGCTTAATGACAGCTGAGGTTTGTTTAATCATTATTTTCAGTCTCAGCCAGATTTTGCAGCACTGCACCGCAAATCCACAGACTCAAATTTGCGTACACGAGCTCAGACCTGACGTGAGATCTGATCGTAGCTTCCGCTCACGTCCAAATTGATAAATGCCAAAATTTGCGTGGAAATGGTCGTACGCACGGTTTTCTGCCGTACGTTCGTTTGATAAATGAGGGCCAATGTGCAGCTACCAGAACGCATTGCATGGCTCCAGAGATCGACATACGAAGTCGATATTAATTGAGTTCATATTTTGTCAACATCTGTCTGTTGGTCTTGCTCAGCTACTAGGTCTTGACAAAAGCACTTCACATTTCACACATAACATAACATACTTACAGACAACAAAGTGTAATAAAGTTGCAGACTATCATATCCTGTACTCACCCTGGCAGTTGCTCTCTTTATTGTTAAAAACACAACAAAACTGATTTCTCAATAGGGGAGAAAAGTCTTCTAAGTCTTCTCATCACTTAGTGTTAACACTGCATCAGAGAACGAGAACATGACTCAAATTTATTTTCCTCTAAACTGATCATGCTGAGAGCAGACAGAACATTTCCCTCTCTCCCTTAGTCAGCACGGCCTTTATGTTTGTGTTTATTGGCGGCATTTAAAGGGAATTGGCAAAAGCAAAGAAAGTCTAATTTTTCTGTTTCAGGGGCAGATCAGTGCACTGATTTAATGCGAATCCTGAGATTAAAAAATGAACTAATCTATCAACAGAGTGTGAAGAAGTATCACTTCTGGTGTGATGTCAAAGATATATTGTTATGCAGAAATATCCACCACGAAGCAGCCAAAACGGGCCGTCCCTTCTTGTAAAATCACGTCACAGCTGTTAGAGTTAGTGTGATGGAAACGGTTTTATGTTACTGTGGCGTCAGTTTAGCTAAGTAAGCTGTAATATAAACACATACACGACCACTGGCCATGTGAAGATCATGAGATGTCTCACTTTGGCTATAAAAGGTTCAGCAGTTTAGTCCAGTTTTTTGTAGTACTCATGTACAGAAAACATTCCAAACACACAGTGTTCACTCTGTATATCTGATTCTGATGACATCACTGTTCTCTCTGTATAATAAAAACATGCAAAACATGTTTTCATAAAATTAGTGTGTCTGACTGCCCTGCCTCATCTCTGTCTTTCAGGACCAGGATTCAACAACAGGCGACAGAGTAGCTAAGACACAGTGTAGCCAATAATAAGTCAGTGTGCCATCAAACTGATACTGAAGCTGTTATATTAAAATAGCTACATAATGTTGATTTAATGGAGAAACAGACTTATTGTTTCAGCTGCTGAGGGCATGCTGAGGGTAAGGTAATTGATACTTACCTCATGCATGGACAGTAATCTGTGCAACAGTTTTACATACACGGGGACGTGTCGCAGTAATCCTCCTCCCCAGCTGAATATCAAATACATTAGCTCATATGCAGTCAAATGGAGATGATGATAGGACAGAGGATGGGGAGAGGCCGGTGACAACGGGTCCACCAGCCAAGGACTCCTGTCCCTCAGATGCAGTAGCGATGGGGCAGGTTGAGGCTCACCTCACTTTTAAAGGGTATTTAGCTTTAAACTGACTTGTTTAGTTCAGGTTGTGCCAAAAAGCAAACAAACAAAACAAAAAAGAAAACTATTTTATATTTGGTTTCACCCGTTTACACTTTACTATGCATCCAGTTAATTCACTGTTTAACTGGTAGAAGGGATTTGGACACGCCCTACATGCACCTGCATCATGGACTTCAGACCATGCACCACTTAATAAAGCCCATCGAGAGCGAAAATCTGGGGTTTGAAGTTAAACAAAAGTCGGGAGCTTATCAGAGCTCTGGAGTTGTATTGTGGATATTGTAAATCTGTGTTTTTAAAAGTGGGGTCCATGGAGGCCACAGGGGTCCTTGAAGTGTTCCAGGGGTCACCAGCAAACAAGGGATAATTTATTCTTACTTTAATTCCATCCATTAGTAACACAATTACAGGTTCATTATTTTTGGTCATTCGTTTTCCGCAATAAAACATCTAACAGAAAATGTTTGGTCAGATGGGGCACCTTGAGATTTAATCTCAAAAGGGCATCCGCGGTGTGATTTGTGTTGGTTAAAGGGTGCTTGACGTGAGAAGGTTCAGAGTAACACTGATGTAGATGTTTTACCTTTGGCATGGTCCAGGTGCAGAAGTCCTCAAGGGCAAGTAAGAAGTTATATTGTCTGGTGATCCATTTGTTTCATATGTTCACACTGACTGCTTCACTTGCTGAAATTATGCACAACAATCAGTGGTCCCCTTCATTATAATGTAACATTCAAATGATCAAGATCAAAGAATGTGCTTTGAAGCAACATTATGTAGTTGTGTTTTCAATTCAAGTGAAGAAAATGGCCACAATGGCGTTGGCGTGAACGTCTGCTTGAGCTTCAGTCTGCATTATAAATTAGTTCTGCTTGGCCTTTAAGACTTTTTTCTCCTGTTTTGTCATCTCGGGTTGATACTATATACTATATACTGTTTAATCAGTGCTTACAGACATAATCTCCACATCAAAAGGCTGCTTTTTGTCTTCATTGTTGTTCATCTTATCCTTTGTCATGGAAGGCGCACGGGTCTCGACTTTCGACTCAAAAATGGATCATATTCAAACAAATAGTAATACTATACACAGATCGCTGTCTGCACTTGGAGATCAAGTTTCAGAGCTTGAACAAAGAGTCAGCTCTAATGAGGACAATATATCAGACTTGGAAAAACGGGTCAAAACACTGGAGACAGAAAACTACTACCTGAAGGATAAGGTGGAAGACGCCGAGAATCGAAGTTGGTCCTCTAATCTTCGCTTCGTCCATGAACCGGCTGATCCTATGTCTCCTTGGTATGGACAACTTTCCAACTCCGTCAAACATCGAGCGAGCTCATCGTTGTCCTACAGCACGCTGACAGGATTTTGGAGCTGGTCTAAGGCCAATCCTGGTGAAATTCCTTAATTTCCAGGATAACTTGAGGATCCTCCAACTTGCTCAAGGGAAAAAGGAACTCATGTTCAATGGTGTATGAGTCCACATCTGTCTGGATTTCAGTGCTGGGTTACCTCAGAAAAGTTGGCAGAGTATTATCGATGGTAAACCCTCACTGTTTGCCTGTTCTGATGATGCTGATGCATTTTTGCGTGACATCCCCATGAAATCTCGGTCCACCGGTGATAAATCTTCCTTATTCCACTCTGTCTAAGTACTGTTTCTCTTGTTCCTGTCACTGATTTGTAGTGATGGTACGGCATGTTTTTTGAGTTACTTGGACTAACAACTGACTTTGTTTAAGAAACGTCTGCGGCATCTGATGGAACTATTCTGCAGAGTGAACTACTTTTTTCTTCTTCTGTTTGTTTGCCGTAAACCACAATGCAAGGCATCGAGACGACACAGTGATCTGTTGTAAAGTCTGTGGTAAAGTCATGCTGTGACTGTGACAGATGATATCCTTGGTTACATTTGTTTATTCGGGAGGCCTATTTTGATGGGAAGTGAATGATTGTGGAATAGGCTATGTGTGTAAATGTGTATATATATACAGTATATGTATGTCTATGCATGTGCACAACTACTGCTCTTTTAAAACTCATCAATGGTGTAGACTCTTCAATGGACAACAATATGTATACAGGTTCAATACTTATAGATCTTACTAAGGCTTTTGACATGGTTGATCACTACCTCCTCCTTAACAAACTGTGTTATTGGTCTCTCAAAACATTCTGTACATTACGTACGGTATTTTCTGTATATGTGTGTCAAGGACCCCCTTGAAAACGAGATGGTTCATCTAGTGGCTTATCCTTCTAATAAACTTCAAAAAAGTTTTGTGAGATAATGCGACGCAAGAGTCAAGAATTCCCAGGTTTCTTTAACAATTTGTCGGATGTAATGTCACGATACATGCTAACTACAAACAAGAATCAGCACGTCATAACAGTGTTATATATTGAAGTAAAGGTGCATGCTAACAAGCATTGCACACAACACAGAACAGTAACAGCACACTGAGCTAACCTGACAGGAACTGAGACAATAACAGCTGGCTGTAACATGCTACCAGCTAAACCTCAGTCTGCTAACACAGCCAAACATGTAGGAAGTGCAACCGCAAAAGTAAACAAAGCAAACAGCTAATATTACATTTTCACTAGTCTGTTTTTCTTAACCATCCTCTGTCAACATCCTTTTTGAACATCAGCAGTTACAGGTTGCTTTCAGGAAACTCTGTAAATCACAGAGAGTTGAGGCAGGGCAGCAGAGGATGTCAGAGGGAAACCAGGAAACATTTTCTCCATAAAATATGATTGAGTTTTCACCAAAAGCACAGTTACGTTGGTGTTACACACTGTGATCCGACCTTCACTGAAGTTATATGCAGAAACAGTACAGGAACAAGTGATAGCGATTCACATGATGACAAGAGACAGGACCATCAAATTGATTTTGAAGCTGTTGTGAAGCAGAAATATTTAAATAATACTGCTTTAAGAGTTCCTCAGTGCCAGTTTTGTGGTGCCAGGGTTTGGTTTGGTTGATTGTCGTTCCAGTTTAAACATCAGACCTATTTAGATTGCTGACCAAATGAGAGATATGGGCCACAATTTAAAAAAGATCTGCACAGACAGACTCTGTTCACACAATCATTTTCATAAGTGACATATTGCATTGTTTGACCTACTTGTAGTGATGAAGTGATGCATAAGCCATGTCCCAACACCTGATTTGAATTACTAAGTGTGTACAATGTTACCACAATGGCTTACCACAAATGACTTTATTTGTGTTTAGTTTGACACATTCTGCACAGACAAAAACAAACATTATGGACAAAATATTGTCACAATGTTATCCAGTTAGTTTAATCCCATCCTCTGGATCCAGAGAGATGGAGCTTAATGGCTGTGGAGGTTCGTGCAGTCTTGTGGCTGCGTGCTGCTTCTCACAGCAAATAATGGATTTATTAGATTCTAGCTTGTTTCACAAGCAGAAACTTCAGAGGGACACATACTTTAGAAGTGTCTTTTGAAATGCCTCACAGCTTTCACATCTCTGACTCCAGCTCACAACAATGTAAACACTTATGTTATGAGGAGCTGGAGTTATGAGGCGACACATCGTGGCAACAGTCGGCCACCATCCAGCTGAACATCCTTGTGTCTCGTGGGAGAGGCTTTTATGGCCTCGGTTTCAAGTTGTTTACTTCCACAGCCGGCAACTATTCTGCCACTCAGCCTCAGAGAACTACAGTAACACAAACTGAATTATTCATCACAGTAAAAAGTGACAGCATTCGTTAAATATCATTTGCAAAGGAGAACAGTGATATTCAAAGGTTTACAAAGACAAAGGCAGGCCACACAGTCCCTCATCCTCTGCTCCATGCGAGAACACTGAACTTCTACATTTGCACCAAGCTTAAACTCTGAGTAACTGAAGTGATGGGACTCGTCCAACCTCCGGGGTGTTGCCTCTCATCTCTCAGTGAAAGGATAACAGACTGTGCACCTGTCAGCGGAGCAAGAACATTGCAGGGATAACAGCATTACAACACAGTGTCATAATGCTAACCCTAACCCTAACTCTAACCCTAATAAACTAACAGGCTGAGGAGACTGTGGCTATTTCTTCTTGTATTCTATTTGTAACAAATCTCTTATTATGTCTGGCTTGGTGAAAGAAAAGCAGTCCTGAGGAGAATCTTAAAGTGATAGAAAACGTACATGATTTGGGGGTGGATATGTTTCACACTTCTCTTAGTGATCCTTCCCCAGAGGAAACTCCTCATCCCCCTATCCAAAAGGGATTCAACTGCAGACCCTCATGATCATTTTTAATGTGAATTAAAATCCAAAGAAACTGCTGGTTAACTGGAAAAAAAACACTTGACAGTACACATCGGAAGACGTCGACAAAATGATACAGAAAGCATCATTTGTTGGATAACCAGAAGGCTACAACCTTCATTTCCAGTATGGTGTCATTGTTGCATATTTCTCCACAAGCCACAAAGGATTAAACTTCTGGTTCAACTCAAGTTTCTGCCACCTTTTCACCTTTTCATATCTACAAATAAAGACCTTGATAAGTGATGTTAACACACAATGAGGTGTAACAGAATGTGCTGTCTTCAGCTGTGCTCCTTGTGCCACTGATACAATCCTGGTATTATCACAATGATATTTGTCATTAATCTGATGCAGATAAAAATGCACAGACACTTGCAAATCATATAAAACATTCACTCTATCAATCAAATCCTCAAATCAAAAAGAGCACTGCTTCATCTTCCCCAGAGATCACTAGTTGTAGCAGGGATGCTGAACCAACACAACTAACATATCCTGTCTCTGCTTTTCCTGTGCAACAATACACAGGTTATGTGTGTTATCTGACCACAAAAAAATAGCCTTCCTTGTGTTGTTCTGAAGAGGTTTGATGCATTAACCAGTCAGTTTGGTCAGGCTCGAAAGTGATAGATTAGTTCAGTTTTCTGCCTATTGCAATGGCTGTTTGCTAGCGTCTGTCTAAACAGTGTAACAAGATGGTGGCCTTTATTTTGATGTTGTTCTCATTTGTCAGTGAGGCTCCTTTACATCTACTGTAGTTGTTTGGACAAGGTTCGGTTTAGACAACAGTTTAATCAGCTAAATGAATGGTGTTCAGTTGGTTAGGTTATCTGAATGTTTCTTGCTGCTCATTCAGGTCTTGTAATATTAAATCTGTAAACATATTGTGATGATATTTTGGTAATGTAAATCAACAAACGTGCTAATATAAATAAAATATTGTTTATGGTTTAAACCAGTTTAGAAAAACTGTAAAAATGTATTAGTATCGTACTGTACTAGTATTTGGTGACTTCGGTATATCTGTATAAAAGCAGATTTGTACATTCATAAGAACTTATGTTATCCCCAGGGTTTTCTTTAAGGACCAGTGCTGTAATGTAAATGTGAATTGTGTATAGGGAGGATTATTATGAACTGAAAGACAAAGTTTGTGAGACAAACGATGATGACGACCGTCAAATCAAATTAACAGCCTCATTTTTATCTAAGAAGTGACCAGTAGTGGTTGTGGTTTCCATTCTTCCTTTCCAGTGTTTCTCTTTTACACTGATTGTCATGCAACATTAACTGATGATGATGACTGATGCTTTTCAACAGAATGTTCCTCAGCCATGCATTAATATGCTTTGCGTCTGCTAATACCATTTTTCTCATCTGGCCCCCAAATGATCTCGCTCCTGATAAATCAGAGGCGGGTTTTTACACTGCCGCGTTGTAATTCATATCATTTCCCCATAATCATAACTCATGCTGTCACCATAATTAGTTAACTGCGTTTAATCACACACAAAATTGATCCCTGGATAAGTAATGTTTCCAGAAATCCCTTCCTGACTGTGATTCTGTTGCCCACTCATTTGTAACGGCATCGTGCTAATGACTCTGCGCACGGTGGTAGTGCGGAAGGCAGCGGGCGGTCTGGGTATGAGCTATGCTCATGTTCTGGCAACACAACAACTCAATACAGGCCCACTCTTTATCAATAATTCCCTTTGCATTGTGCCATACACCTTTGAGGAAAACAACTGGGGGTTGCTGGCGAGCAACAGAAAGAGGAATGCTTGTAATTATGCGGGCTGGATTCTCGTGAGACAGCCTTCGATTCCGCTCTGCCTTGCCTCTGTTTTTCTCTCCTTGTCTTCCCCTACATCTTTGTCTCTGTCAGTATCAGAACATGCACAACTCTAATTAATTAGTCCCACAAGACCTGGACGAGTTTGAGATAACAGACTTCCTCCTCAAGCCCAGAGTGCTGCTTAGCTATGCAGATCTTATGACGCAGCATCCTCCTCAGCTGAGACGTTCCTCTTTGTCCTCAGTTGGACATGTGGACTTCTGAACCCTCCCACGGCTGTTGATCTTGTTCTTATTTTACAGCTTTTCTGTAGCCTGGTTATTTTACTGATTTAGTGATAGCCCTCTAATTTCACCAGACTAAGGATTTATCTCTGTACTCTTTACTGGAGCGTTTGATTGGAATTAAAGGAACGGCATTAAGCCTTTTTTATCAAATGAATCTCAGTTTGTACAGGTTAACAGTGAGTCCTCCATGAATGCTAGTCGGTCAGTCATGGACTTCCACAAGGTTCTGTGCTTTCGATTCCAATTTCCATAGTCATTGTTGCAGTGGTGCATTGTGGGTCAAATGCTGCCGAGGTTGCCATCATATTTTGGGTAATGTAAGTACATATACAGTCACAAAGCCTCTGAACTCTCTCAGCATTTATCACAAGTCTTCAGAGGTGATGGCTCCAAGGCCAGGTCAAGTAAGTCAGACAAAAGTCATCAAGACTAAAGACCGAAGACCACCTCTATGTCTCGAGAGAGTGGTGTTGGTGCTCTCTCTCTCTCTCTCTCTCTCTCCCTCTCTCTCTCGCTCTCTTAAGGCAGCACTTACTTTCCAATAGGAAAAACTTAGCAGCTAGGTGGATGATTCACCATATATATTATATATAAAGACCACAGTCAGCATGTAGCATAGATATTCTACAGGATAGAAACATTGTACTGGGAAAGAATATGTACAAATAGTTTTGGCTTCAATGCATTCTCTGTTGTCAAAACTGCTTTTCTCACACTTTTTCTTGTTTTTTTGCTTTCTTCTTTTTGTAAGTACACCAGGGAAGACAAAGGAAACTATTTTGTAGAGCTCTACATCATCTATCCACCCTGAAGCATGTAGTCATTTTCCAGGATTCTATGCACTTTGAAATAATATGCTGAAGCGTATGAATTTGTTTCTTTTTGAAATACATAATTTATACATTGTGTTCGCAAAACTAGAACTACATATTGTAATGAGTATGACAAAAGCCTGTCCTGGCTGGTACTATGTATGCTTTAACAGGCTTACTTTGCTTTAAGCAGCTGTTAGTACATATTCACACCAACAGAACATGAATACATTATCTTGTGTGGCTTCTTTCTTGAGAAAGAAACATCAGCTCCTGCATTTCAGAGATCTATGGGCCCTATTTACGAATTATGGCGACTGGTCTAAAGCTCATGGCACAAGTGCAGATAGAGTGTATCCAAGTCCACTTTGATAGTTAAACAAGTTAAACAGTTTCAAATTGAAGCGCACAGAGCCAAAGGGTTGTATTTAGACTCTTCATTCGTTGTGGGTGTGTTTATGCGTAATAACTGTGTCCTCTCTCATTCCCTTAAAGAGTCAGGTGCACAAGGTCCTGGAGCAATGCTAGTAAACAGCGGCACTCATCTTCACTTAGAGGACAGGGACATGGTCCTCTGCTGCTGGACCCTCTGTCTCTGTCATCTGTCCCACCAACAACTCTGATGGAGTATGAGAAGATACAACTACATTTAACTGAACTTAATATCTGAATAATAGGCCCTTTAAATATGAGGTAACAGATTGCGCCTTTGACTTTATCTTATTGTTGGTCCATGGTCCATATGGTTGGCTTCAAGATATATCAGTCTACACCTCATTTAAGACAGACACACCCAGGGGCACAGACATGGGCACAGGTACATTTACAACTGTATCAGTCAGAAACTAGGAATGAGACTGAGACTGTGTGCCAGGTTTAAGATTGAGCCCTAGATGGATTGGATCCAAGAGACAGACAGACTCCACTGCTGATGGGACATCAATAAATTCAGATTACCAAATGCCACATTGGTCAGACTCAGACCTGGATCTCCACAGATGCCTCTTATAATAAATAATATAATACAAATATTTTTGATGGCAGTATTAAAAGCTGCTAAACTTACTTAGCTCTTAAAAAATGAATGCAAGTACCATTGTTCTTATGTATTGAGCTGCAGGACAGGTTTCTGTGCCCTATTTAAGGGAACAAGGCCAGATCCTGGCCCTGAAAAATCCATGTCAGCCGACTCCTCAGGCACCCTTCCACCTCCACTCCACAGTCCACTCAGACTGTTTCCTCAGCAGCGCAGCCAACACAAGACCTCGGGCTGTTGCTGGATTTGAGAAAACACCATCAGAAAGGAGCAGTGGGGCTGATATCAGATCCCCATGTGGGTTAGAATGGATGGGGTGTGACCAGCTGGGGACCACAGTTCACACCAACAGTAACATCACATACCAGTGTGCTGATGCTGCAGGCCAATGACATCTCTCCTGCTTGGTGTACTGATCCGGCGAGGTTACATCATCTGTAACACTATGCGTGCCTCTGAGCCAGATCTGTTGTATTTTTGCTGTTTGAGCTACTCCATGACAGAGACTGGGGGATTCCTGAGCTGTTTGAATGAATAGCTGAAGCAGCTCACACGCACAGAACGTCTCCCTGTATTCTCTGACATCAGATAGGGAAGAGATGAAGTAGATGCTGGGACTGGTTTTGTTCCTGCAAACTCTCGAGAAGTTTCCTGACATTGACAAGGAAATCTATTGATAGTCTAAGTACCTGCTCAAATGAATCTGTTTAACAAAGTCTCAAGGGCAGATGAATGATGTGCCAGAAGTTGTGAGTATACTTAAAAGTTTGTAGGGCATGGTGAGCAAGTGTTGCTTTTCTGTCACCCATCTGCACGTCGAGGTAAGAACAAATCCAGTCCAGAAGGTTGTGCACTGGCAGCGGTTTGGTAACTGCCAAAAACAAAGAACAAGCTCCTGCACTTATGCTGGTTAGCGCGTGATAGCTCACTATGAATAATTTAAGAATAATTTTTAAAAAAAACACACACATAAATCCTATTCATGAACTACCATAAAGACAGTTTTAATTCATCTTCAAGATCATCAGATTCAAAATAATTTTGTTATCGTATAACATCAATGTCCAAAACTACATAAACTAATGACTAAGTGTTGAGGGTGAGTTCAGGAGGCTCACAGCCTGAGGAAAGTAGCCAAAGACAGATCAGAATCAGAATCAGGCTCACAGGCCTTGTTGATGAGGCAAGTTGCAGATGGTAAGAAACTGTTCATCTGGGGAGAGGTTTTGATCCTGATGGATTGCAGTCTCAGAAAGTTTGTGTCTGGGATGGAAGGGGTCGGCAGATTGCAGCCCATGACCTTTGCAGCAGAGCAACTGTTGCTGCATATGTTGCAGCCTGCCCTTGTCCCTGCCATTGGCAGCAACGTACCAGGTGGTGATGGAGGAAAGTGAGGATGGACTCGATGGCAGTATAGAAATGCACCATCATTGTCTTTGGCCGGCTGAAACTTTTCATCTTCCACAGAAAGTCCATCATCTGCTGGGTGTTTCTGATGAGAGAGCTGATGTTCAGCGTCCACCTCAGATCCTGGAAAATGATGGCAGCCAGGAAGTGGTAGGACTCCAACGTGTTAACAATGGAGTCAGCCAGTGTGATGGGGCTGGGTGTGGCTGCGCTCTTTCTGAAGTCCACAGTCATCTCCACTGTTTTTAGAGTGTGGAACTCCAAGTTGTTCTCGCTGCAACAAGTCACTAGATAGGCAATCTGCCACCCGTACACTGACTCATCCCCAACTGAGATGAGCACAATCATGGTAGTGTCGTCCGTGAACTCCAGGACCTTGACAGGTGGCTGAATGGAGGTGCAGCTGTTGGTGTACAGTAAGAAAGGGGGATCCAGTGCTGGTGGTCCATGAGTCATGTTCTCCCAGCTTCACGTGCTGCCTACTCTCAGACAGGAAGTCAGCGATCGTCCTGCATGTGGATGAGTGGCACTATTCTGTAGCCACACCACCAGACTACAGAGCAGAGTCACTCATCTGAATCAGGAGTAAGATAACTAGCCTTTTTATAGCCTTGTTATATATGTCTTTAAATCCATTTCTGATCTCATGACCTCCAAGTAATATCTATTTTGCCCTGGGGTGTCGAACATGGTAATTTTTCAAGGTATTGGTTGGATGTTTCACAGAGTACGGCCTGTGTACTCCTGTGTAGGATTGCCAGAACCTCCTGCACATTGTCCACTTCCTGTTTTTCTTGTTAATCTGAAGTCAGAAACTCAAGTATCGTGACAACACTAGCTCGTAGATGGTAACAGTGATGTTCTGCTTGGTTTTAATCAATGGTCAGGATACTTTATATTGCTCCTCTGGTAAACCTGTAGAGAACTTAGCACACAAATGTATTTTCTTTTAAAAGTAGCCACCTACAGAAGCTGCGCTCTTTCTGCAGCGGCCCGATGTTCAAACCCGACTTGTGGCCCCTTGCTGCAAGTCAACTCCCCTCGCTCATCAAGTCTCCTGTCACTCTTCAGCTGTCCTGTCTAATTAAGCCACAAAAAAGCTCCCAAAAGCTGTTTCTGAGCTTTCGTTTATTCCTCTTTGTTTGGGCCTTTAACGAACCCACTCAAATTATTATGTTGCAGATCTGTGTTGTTTTTTTACTTAACTTGTCTCATTATTTGCCTGCAACCTTTAATAACATGCAGAACAATCTAAAGTTGTTCTCATGTTAGAAAGACATTTTCATTTTTAATTTGGACCTTCAGCTGTTTTTGTTTTCTTCATTTATACCTATGGTTTTATTGTTTTACTCATTTGGCTTTTTATTGTTTTTGATTTTATGGCTGTTTTTAATGTAATATTCCTGTTTGTGTTACTTGCTGTTACCTGTTAAGCAGGAACCATTTATATTTTTTGGCTCTCCTCGTTGTTCTATGTTCCCCTCAGTGAAGTGATGAAGATTGGATTCCTCCTTGCTACAACTTTCCACTTGTATTAATGTCCACAGCAGGAGATTGTAGTGATGTATGATGTTACTGTATTTGTGGTAATGATGGCTACATCCAGTTGTCTCAACAGATGCTTGATCATCATATATGCGCAATGTAAAAAAAACCAAAAGATTTCTTTTGAAATAACACTGAATAATAATCACATGCCAAGGTTTTATTTTTCATTTCACAACACAGGGTTGTCCAATGAAATATGACAAATGTAAAAATATTTGGACAGCACACTGCTGCACATGATATAGAAAATATTTGTTTTGAAAAAATAACCCCCTCCAAAATAAAATCTGAATCCATGTCTGTACAAATATTTTTTCCTACTAAGCCTGTGGTAACATGTGAACTGTTTTTGACTGTGGGCTGTGGAGGCCAGCAGACTCAACAAGCTGGTGAAGAAAGTGAGATCTTGTCTGGCTGAGAAGAGGATGAAGGATGTGATGAAAGCCATCCATGAAACCCCTCGCTCTCGCTGTCTTTACAACCAACTGCAGCAGACGGGCAGGTCACTTAGTCTCAGTTTTCCCTCTATAAATGGCTGCTCAGGGTCGCTCTTAGTTTCCTAATTGTCTCCTGAGTCAAGAGTCCTTGCTACATGCTTTAGTCTGAGTTAGGAGCTCTCTGACAGGATTCTCTGAATGTTTGCGAATATGGCCTTTGGTCAGGAGGAGGTTGTGTTCAGAGTTTTCAGAGGGATTTAATTCAGCTAAAGGAGCAAAACTCTCCTTTGTGCTTGTACTGACAATATTCTCCGTGAGCGACACAGAGTCTGAGCTGAAGGTGTATCTTATGTATGAACTGTCACAGGTTGAATCTGCGTCATTACAGCAGTACACACACACAGCATGCATTGTGCAGTGGATTTTTTGCCACCATGTTTCAGATAATAAAAACACTTGAACACATTTTACACAACATGTCATGTCTTTGCTGCTGAGTCTGTTTTCATTGTAGCTATTCCAGCTAATGAACACAGTTGATTCATCTAGTCCTGGCTGTGTGTTACAGCCCTGGTGTTGTGGGCTTGTTTGTGTTGTGCTTTTGTGTTTCCACTCAGGTGTCGCCCTCGTTCTTCCCCTCCTCCTTGTCAATGAGTGGAGGTCCACACCTGGTCTTACTTGCTACCTAGGCCGGGTGATATAAAGTGCTCAAACTTGCTTCCTACTGTACCACTCCTGTCATTGACTCTCTTGAGCTCTTAGACACGTGTAAAGATTTTGGAGGAAGGCTGTATAATTTGGGTCCTTACTCTCCTGTTGGAGAGGAATATGGAGTGAGGGTGAAACTAAACTCAATGCTGCTGGCAGTTTCTTGAAACCTGAGCCTGGTGGTTTTAATTACATACGATCATTATTGAATATTATAATAAGTATTGGGCATGTACATCCAAAACACTTAGACACCATTTAGAGATGCAGATTAAGTTGATATCATAATGCACATTTTCAGCCATGCAAACAAATGTGAGAGCCTCTGTTCACCAAACAATGGGAAGTTTACCAAAGACTTCAGAAGTTCTTTTGGGCAGGGAACTACATGAGGACCCGCAGCCAAATTCTTCATTTGAAGTTGAGCTTTATCCAGCTGCATAGTCTGACACTGAGTGTGCAGGCAGTCACAACTGATTACAGAAAAGAGCTACTGTTTGTCAGTCCTGGAGTTGTATTTGTGAAGGGAATTCCCTTTGTAAATTAGAACAACCACGCACCCTGTGAGAGATCTGTGTGGTTGCTCTGAGAGCTCAGTGCACTGCAGTTTAAGAAAACACACGCAAACAGATAAAACACCAGCCAATGAAGAAAACAGCTTCATCAATCTGACTACATATGCACAGCATATTTAGGAGAGAAAAACAACAACATTGGAAATTGCAGCCCATTCTAAATGCCACCTCACACTGCTAAGTTTGACACTGTAGTTACCCTTCTAACATTGATTATTGAGGTGCCCCTAAAGGGCATCAGAGTTAAGGTGGGTCATTCACAGGTAGACTCCACGTCCCGTTTGTCTCCAAGAGTCAAGCAGGGTTGTTTTTTTAATTTATGTTACATATGAAAGTGAACGTTTGTAAATGATGTTGCTGATGTCACAGTCATGGCTCGAGTTAAGTACTATGTGAGCTGGTTGTCAGCACGCTTTATTGTGGAAATCTAACCAGATATTGTTCATTTCTAATTGTAACATGTGAAATTGATGTCACAGTGTTAGGTAGAGCGCTGTCTCCAGTGTGGTCTGTGCACCTGACATCACAGTTGTGTTCACTGCAGCAGTTCTACACTCAACAGCTATATATATTAATAAGTATTGGCTTAAATCTTGAAAAATTGAAAGGTGTTTATGAAATGCTTAAACCTCACTCCAAGCACGTGTATAAACAACACTGTTGTTTTGAATGTTTATGGTGATTTGGATCTATAATTAACATTTGATATTTAGTCAAATGAAATGTAAGATTCAAAGAGTGCTATATCGTAGACAATTTGACTTGTTTCAGTTTCTTTCCTTACAGAGTCAGTAAGGGTCACATGTGAGCTCTCAGTTTCACAGTCGTCCTCAAAGAAAGCCTCAGTGTGTTGATAGGTTTAAAGTGAACCTGGATGTGATGTTTATTAGAAATGCCAGATGCATCATTATGTGTAGATGCCTCTCACGTTTCCGTTTTCTTCCTCTATTCATGACCTCACCGTTTGCGCTGGCAATCCCCCTCGCCACCAAAATGTTTGCACACATGGGTCCAAGTTTATGTGAATTTACACACATTTTTTTGGGTGCATACTCAAGGTTTATACATGAGGTCCTAGATAGTTAACAGAACAGCTCACAATAATCCATACTCATTATCACAGCAGTCGCTTTACTACCTCACAATGCACAGTCAGTGAAATAAAGGCAGCAAAACGAGAGCTGAGAACATCACCAGCCCACGCTGGCAGGACTCCTGTAGTTTATTTCCTTGATTGCTACACTGGGATTATAGGGCCAAACTGGGTGCTGCTCCTGTCAGGATCCAGAGAGTTGTAAGCAGGAAGG
This sequence comes from Diplodus sargus, assembly GCA_903131615.1. Taxonomy (NCBI): domain Eukaryota; kingdom Metazoa; phylum Chordata; class Actinopteri; order Spariformes; family Sparidae; genus Diplodus; species Diplodus sargus. Next base: position 845,490 of record CAEMYA010000209.1, read on the forward strand.
AGGTGATGTTGGCAGCAAAAGGAACAAATCTGAGGCCAGGGATCACACTAATTAGTATACTGTACCACTACAGCAACACAATAGGAATTGTTAATTTTTATGAAGCGGAGGTTTTGGATGTGTTGTCAGTCAAACTGTCAGTAGACAACTTTTTCAAGTTAATGTTCTGAAGGAAATACTGATTGCATGTTGTCAAGGCTGAAGAAAATTGACACCATCTGTGTAAAGATTGGTTCCATATAAGCCTCAAGTTCATATGTGAAATCAGCTCATGTATGTAAAAGTTTTATGAGGTAAAATCCTAAGAGAAACTTCTGCTGACCCAACAACAGGGAAACAGAACAGATCAGCACACAGGGCCTGAAGGTCAGGCCATCAGCTATTGGATGAGTTTCTTAATTTGCAGTGTGTTGAGCTCTGAGGACCACTGTACATTGTATGTTACGTTCCTCATGTCACTCACCTTTCAGACTGGATTTGTTTTGCAAGGCCATGATTCTGTTGGAAAGATCACATATCAGAGAGCTCGCTCTCTCTCACTCTCACACACACAAACACACACACACACGCACGCACGCACACACACACACACACACACACACACACACACACACACACACACACGCACACGCACACACACACACTACCTGCTCTGATAGTACAGTGACTGGGCACCTAATGAGCACAGGATAAGTATGTGAGCAGATCTGCTCTCGGTTGGCCACTTGTCTTGGCAGGGGAGGCCGTTTAAAATGGGTTCCAGCCCCAGGGCAGAGCTAAAATATGCAGGAGAAACACAGTGTAGGAAAATGAAGCATAGAGCAAGATAGTTCCCGGGGTATTCTCTTACATAAATGAGGCAAGACGTATTGAGGCTAAGCCGTAACTTTTCCTTCTGGATGTAGCAAACTGTGAACAAGGCAGGGCCCAGAAAATCTCTGAGTGTACCCTCCATCTGCTTGATGTCTCACTTTGGCCTTTTCCCCCTGTTTGTGCTTTTCTATGAGTTTGTCACATGGAGGGAGAATGCAGGTTAGAGATGCACATTGAATTCTGGAAAATACTTTAAAAGGGTCACTTTCTGCATTCTTTTAATCTGAAAGAATTATATTGAGATGTCCAGCTGGAGGCTAAGTTTACTAGCTAGGGAAGCATTCATGTACTCTAATCAGCCATGACATTATGACACTGACAGGTAAAGTGAATAACATTGATTATTTCATTGCAATGGCACCTGTCAGTGAGTGGGATATAGACCCCTTTTGTAAACATGTGATTGTAACATGGGCGGGTGGGCGGGGCGATCATTGGAGGCAGAAGAAACATTTGAACACAGTGGCTGGCTAGCTAGCTAGTATTGTTTAGGCTTGTTTGGCTATCGCTATCGTACACAAAATGGCTAGAGAGGTTAGAATTTATCGCAGTATGTGTAGACACTCACTGTACGGGATCGGGAGTGTTATTTTAAAAAATTCACATTATCAGATGGGACCATCTTGACCGACACTTATGCGCTCACTCAATGGAAGGACGACATGACAGGTTTACCCTCTGTTGAATGGCCGGAGATTTACACTTACTTCATAGAGAAACCAAGCGTCTACAGTAAAGAAAAACTTAAGGCGTATAAATCGTTAGATGCCTACAACTATGTCCTAAATGGTCATGTCCAAGACTTACAATACAAAGATATATCAGATGAGTTTTGTGTTGTGCGGGCCAAAGTTTTACCTAGCCAACACCAAGGCCACAAGACAACAATGTACCAGGCTTGGGTTATCGTGAGTCGAACAAACAACTGTCTTCACTGCAAACTGCACTTGCATGGCTGGGTAAGTAGTAGTAGTTACCTGATATGAAGTGCGCGCTGCAAACACAAACATTTTTGATGATTGCCTCCGTCCAGTCCTTTCTTCTGATTGCATTCAGCCATAGTTGTCTTCGTTTTTTTTGACTGGCAGGTGGTATCCGGTAATATTTTAGATTTAAGCTATTACTCTTTCGGTTATGGCACCCGATAGCACAACAAGATGACACCATGGTAGCAGAAACGGCAAAGTCCTGGAGCAACTAACGTTAGTAGTTGCCTCCAAAATCAGTTTGTTTTGCCTCCAGCTGAACACGTGAACTTATCATGATGTAGGCTCAGAAGGGGCCTGTTAAGCAGCATCTAAATTGATGTGTTGGAAAATGTGCTAAGGAGTCTGTTGTGTGTAATCTCTTTAGTTAAATTAGAGAAATGCTGTATGATGTCGATATGATTGTCTATAGGTCATTTGCAGGTCTATTGCTGCTAACAATGCCCATGTCGCCCTAAAAATAGGCGAGACTCCAAATCTTTAGATAACGCACCGCTGCCGGCTCGCAGTGTTCTGCCAGGGTGTTCAGACCGTCATTGATGTGCATGGAGCATGGAGAGCAAAGGCTAGCCATGTTGTCTTATCCAAGAGAAGAACTACTGTAGCACAGATTCCTGAAAAAGTAAATGCTGGTTCTGATAGAAATGTGTCGGAACACACATGCATTGCAGTGTGCTGCATATTAGGCTGCATGGCCGCAGACTGGTCAGATCGCCTATCCCCAACCTTCTCCTTATACAGACTTTTTAGTCTTTATACTAGTTCTCCTCACTTCCTCTTTTGCAGCAGTCATAATTACTACAGCCAATAGAGGATGACATCCAACAAGAACAGGCACAAGCAGACTTTGTAACTTTATTGTAAGTTGAAATGACGATTTCTAGGAACAACACTATCACAGCAATATCAGATACACCAGTCAAAGTAAATAATAACATTGCTCCTTAACTGTCGCAGCAGCAAAACACATTGAAGTCAAAGTCAAAGATGCCTTTTGGATGAGTGAATAAATATTCACAATAATTTTAAGTAAGTCCTATTTCCTTGACTCAGAACATTGAGATGATTCATGCAACAAAGCATTTCAGAGAGAATAGAACTGGGGATATTACAGAGAACCTGGCATCAATCTCAACCAGGACACTCTCTGACAGGTTTAATAAAATTAAATTGAACTTAGAATAAAGCAGAATTCAACAACTTTGAAGTGAATTTGAGTTGATTGAATGTCTGACTGTGTGGATGTGAAAGACAACGTTTCTGGCAAAGGTCCGTCCGTTTTATGAAACAAACCAATTTCATATATTAACTTGTATCCAGCCAGTGGGAGACAGAATTATACATGCTGCATGAGTGGTGTGTGTGTGTGTGTGTGTGTGTGTCCAATCAGCAGTTTATGGGCTGTTCTTTACAGGAAGTGTTGGGTAATTCATGGCTGCTTTATCACATGACAGAGTAGATTAATTGACATGGTGCTGGAAAGCTGTGGAGGCAGCACCTGTCCTGTCGCAGCCATACATCAGCATTAGGAAATCAGACCCTCTGTGATCATTTTTTTTATCTGCCCCAGCTAAATGCCCCAGTGGACCCCAGATTACAGTATAACTCTAAGTTAAAACAAAGAGCATTTTACATGGCCTTAAAAGGCTTGCCCCAAGACAAACACACGTACTGATTATTCATATCATTGCCAGGAGGGACGTGTAACAATGTGAGAGAGTGTTGTATCAGTTAGAATGCTGTATTCAAAATGACTGACATATTAAAGAACAGCTGAATACAAAAATATGTTTTCCAAGCTGTTATCATCTTCTTTCTCTTGGGGGTCTCTCAAATACATTACAAAAATGATTTCTTAGTATTTGCCAAAGTCCCTGCACTCAGCTTTCTGTAAAGTGCTCTGATGACTCACCCTGCCCTTGACTGTGTACATAAACATACTGTCTCAGTGGACCCACTTCCACTTAATACTCCCCTGCTCCAGGTTTATCATGATTAAGTTACTGAATCAACGAAGAACCAGTAGTAAACTGTTAAAATCCCATTTATATAATGTTATGTACATTGCCCCCATTAATATCAGCTTGATAACCTTGTGCTCACTCCTCTCTTTCTACTTTCTTCTGGTAGAGACTAGCGTTCTTGACAAAAACACATAAATAATGGCAGCATTTGACTCTTAGGTTTAACTAAGCATTTCCAGACTGGAAATTAATGCAAATGTATTCCTCGATTTATACTTTACAATAGCATAGTGTGTCCCTGCAGGGATTCAAGTAGAATCTGTTTTATTTTGAAATACACTGTTGAGGAGGACAGCAAGAAAACAATCAATGACACTCAATCTGACAGCAGATTGGAGTTGTCTGTCACTGTGTATTACAGTAAGTGTTCTGCACGGCAGTAATTCACAATAAAGTACCACAGTCCGATGATAGCAGGAGCTCAGCTGATGTTTGTGAGATATGAACCGTCAGTGTTGACATACACAAAAATTCACCATCCATCAAGGACAGCAGCCTTCACATCAAATCCAAACCATATATTATATTACACACAAGTCTAAGATCTGCTGCTGTATTATGTGGTCCCTGCATCCACCGTGACAGAATTCAGAGCTTCTTATTTTATTCAAGGAGAGCTGATGTTCACACATGCAGTCATTGTTTCAAAAGACAAAATGAGCAAAGTGTTATTGTGCTACTGATTTTTAAACAAAAAATGTTTTCTGATGCTAGTAAACAACGAGGTGAAATATGCTGTACAACAAACAAAGAAAGTAATGTAAATGGAAGGTAAATGTTTGCATGGGCAGAGGAAGGCTTGGGCATGTTACTGCTCTGGCTTTGGGATGCATGGTTTAAGATTAATATATGTTCCATAGAGATCAATGACACAAGTAGATAAAGACTAGTGTTTGTACAACCTTATTTATATATATATATATATATATATATATATATATATATATATGTGTGTATATATATACACACACATATATATATACATATATACACATATATATACATATACAAAACAAACAAAACACATACTGACTTGCTCTTCAGGGAGTTGCTCTGAAAGTAGGATGACACTTTCTCAGTATGGTTTCTAATTCCCTCAGGTTCTTCCATTACACGCTTGCTGGTGCTTGGCTTTACGTCCCTCCCACACCGAGTGCTCGTATCACAGAAAGCCCTGTAGACCCAACAGCTGTCAACGCAGCAATGACTGTGGTAGCTCCCTCGCCCACTACATGTATGCATTTTCCCCTTGATTCCTAATCATCTACAACTGCAGCGGACAAGTTCTGGTGCAAAGTTTAGGCATCTTATGAGTTTAAATCACAGACAGCGGAGAAGGCTGACACATCCAAACTAATTACATTTCTAGAATGACACAAGAACACTTTCTCACCACACAGCATCACATGGATGAACTGTTAAATCAATCACTAACACTGCAACATGCGCTTAACTACAAGTTGTAAACAATATATTTAAAGTTTTGGATGTATACACATACTTGGCCATTGACTTACTAATCACAGAATTCAACACGATCAGCAATTTAAGAAATCCAAGCACACAGTATGTATTCAGGTTACCGATAAATACTGTGTGATGATTGGACTTTGTGGTGGCCTGTTTTGTGGTGTGTTTCTGTGCTTTGTGTTTCAGAGGTGCTTAGTGAGGCTGGGCATGGCTTTGCTGCTGGCCGGAGCAGTGCCCACACCACACGGAGGTCCACACACCTGCAGCCGGTCCACAGTACCTGCTCTCATACCCAGACCTTCCCTCTACACGGTGCCTGATTATTTCCTCCCATTCCAGTTGTGCTTGGTTTCTTTCAGTGTCTCTAGAGTATAGAGTATTCAGAAAGCTTTATTTGTTCACTCACCAGTGCTTGAATCCAGCTTCCCTCCTCTTCAAGTGTGACCAGACCGTTCCTGTGGACCAGCTCCTCCACTACTCGCCACCAAGGCTCCCACACCTCTGTCACCCCACCCAACCCTGACTGCCTGAGCCAGCCACCCGCGTGATTGTGAGTCTCCACCTGCACCACCCTAGGGGCCACCTTCATGCACTCGAGTTAACCACCTCTAACGAACATCCTGTAGAGGATGTACTGTTTCAGTTTCTGTATCGTACTGCACCACCATCAAGATAACATGTTGATTTTAAGATTGCAGAATACATCAGTGCCAGATGAGAGCACACCACATGCTCATTAGGATTTGGTCACGTCAATTTATTGGTTTTTGGCAAGTGGTCGGACAGGGTTATTGTAAGTGAAAGGCTTTGGGGATTTCTGCACAGGGAGAGTGCAGAGCTCTGAATCACACACAACCCGTAGGCTTAAAACATTAATGCTCTATCGTTAAATCTGCTCTGTGTAACATTTTGCTTGTGCCTGTTGAATTAACTTTGAAAAAGCATGAAATGAAAATGATTCACACTGAAAAGAATACGGGAGTTATTTTTTGAGTCTGCAGTCCCTTCTCTCTCAGGAAGTTCTTAAAAATAAATTATTGCCGGCCCACACTTGTCTTTGCCTGGGCCCTGAGATTGACGACCACATTACCCACTCTAAAGCAAACAGCATGGAAGAAAATACCCACACAGCCCGCCTGCAGCTCCACACATACATTACAGTGCTCCGACTTCAGCACTCATTTCGCACGCAGACTTGGTTTAGAGTGTGCATGGTCTACGGTAAAAGACTGATTATTGCGCTGTTTTCGGACTAAAGCTAGCTGCTTGAGTCCCAACTGAAGGCTCCACCAACTCATTGAGTATTGCTATTGTTGAAAAGATAGGTCCAGCATTCATCAGTATGCTATGAGCTGCCATGGACAGACTGCCTTCTTCTTAATTTTCAGAATGAGACATGAAGCTCTAGCGATAGTTCAGACAGGGCAACTAATCTATTACTGGCCCTGGCCTTCAGTTTATTACTCATACCATCATGCCATTCACTCCTCTCATGCATGCTCTTAATGTCCTAACTTCCTGCCTCATTATCTGGGGCTGTCGATTGATTTATGCAGTTCACATCAGTAGCACTGTGACACACCAACCACTGTTAGCCTGCCATCAACATATTGCTGTCTTTTTAAATGTGATTTTCGTTTTCCCCTTTAGTTCATTCAGGCTGCTTCTTTGCAACCCCTCACTGCACAGTCCTCACAGATTCCCCAGCTTCATCGTTTCATAAGCCATTCAATTCAGTTGTGAGAGCCATCAACCACCACCAGGTCTCCGGTCTCCATTGGGGGGGGGGCGAGCAGCAGCAAGGGAAAAAGACAACATTGTATTGATAGTACACATTTGAAATGTTAAAAAAAGCAGTAAACATAATTTCTTTGTCTTTTTTCCTTTGCTGTGGAGAAAGTCAAACTCCCTTAAAAAAAACAAAAAAAAACACTAGATTCTGTGAGTTGCTGAGTAAGTAGAAACTTTATGAATTTTGTAAAAATGTGTGATTAAGTCACTCAGGATGGATGGTAACACTAGCATTGAAAAGTGCCGAAATGAGGCTCTGTATCCAAGCTGTCCAAATGTGTTTTTTTTTTTTGTTTTTTTATAGGTCAGAAATGATATTACCCCGTATGGCTAGGGTATGAAGGAAGTAACATAGTTAAAATAAAAACCGAGTGTAAAGGAGGTAAAAGGAAACAGTCACAAATAATAACTCAAAACGGCTTTATTACGCCAACAAAAAACACTGATTAGCCAAGAAGGCTATCGTCATGACAAAAACACTGCAGGCTGTAGCTCAGGCTTTCTGGTTCCTGCATATCACGGCCTCACATAGCCCACTGGCACCCACAGCTATCTTATAATCGCTCGGCCTGAGTGGCAGCTAGACTCAGGTGTGCTATCCACACACTGGCGAGGAGGTGGGGGAGTATGAGGGTGGCACCTGAATAGGACAAAACACAACACAACACAACACAAACACACCCACAGCACTGGGGCTGTAACATTACCATATTGGCACAAATTCAAGACCTTAAGACCATTCTTGAAAAAGTCATTTTATACAAGTGTGACCGAGGCGACTGTAAGCCCCTGGCAGCAAATGTGACAACGCCACTCTGGGAATTTCATCCCAGAGAATACCCACTTAACACAAGTTCTGATACAGGAAAAAGGAGCAGAGATGGGAGTTCCAGTTCGAACTCTTTTCCACCTTTATTAGTTTTTAGATCAATTTGGGCCTCAAATTAATAAGGATTTAAAAAAAAAAAGTAAATTTCTTTATTACAAAATATACTTAAAACTCTGCATGCTAAAAGGGTTACCAGCGCAGAAGGGAGGGTGTCAGGGAAACCCACAGGAGCGAGTGAGTGAGGGGAACGGGGGGGTCACCACCACCAGGCACAGGGCCGCTCACACTGCAAAGCAGAAGACACACAGGTTACTCATGCAATTACAATGAGCATTTCACTAACACAGACCACGCCAAATACTGAT
>CAEMYA010000209.1:855055-873108 GCA_903131615.1 Diplodus sargus
AACTGTTGCAGGCGTCCGGCGGCTTGTGATGCGAAAAGGATGTGGTAGGTGTAGAAACCGTGTCCGCCGAACCGCAATGCCAGGTCTAGAATCAGTGACATGTAGTCATCTAGTTCTGGCCTGCGGTCGGGGAAGGTGGAACAGATGATGTCGCGGTATAGAGAGAAAGTGAAAGCGAATTCGACGGCTGTGAGTTCCTTAGAGCGGGTGGTGAGTGGCTGTTTGAGTTCGAGGGGGCCGTGTGAAGTTAGCACTTCCCTGGGGAACTGGGGATAACATGAGGAGGGGTGAATGAGTTGAGCAAGGTCGACGTAGTTACCAGCGAGTATCTGATGCCTGAGTGAGGGTGACACGGGGGATGGTCGAGCGGGTGCGACGGGGCGTGCTACGGGTGGTGCGGTGGCTAGGGTGAAGCTGTTGGGCAGAGGGAGATAGGTGGGAAAGGCGCTGAAACCTGCTGCGGGTGGAGCTGTGGAAAAAAGGGGTGCATGAAATGTAGGATGAGCAATGTTATTTACATGTGGGTTATGGAGATGACTCTGGAACAGGAAGAGCCTGTGCAGAGTATGATACGACCTGGCCCTCGAAGAGGGCTGATGACAGAGGCTGAGCGTCTTGGGCCGTGCGGCGCGCTGTGACGTCATCAACGTTGCTGCGGACGCGCTGCGAACCCGGAAGCGCTCGGGAAGCTCGGCGAGGGAGAGTGTTGTGTTGCTGAGAGTCCGTGAGCAGTTGAAAAAGTTTTGCTTTCTTGTCAGAGCGATGGAAAGGGATATTGAGTTGGCTGAGTTTGAGCTTGAGGCGAGCGACTGTCCAGTCGGAGATGTTTGCGGCTGAGGCGCAGTCGGATAGTTGGCGGGGTGAATCCTGGCTGGAGTAGCTTCGCCTGCTGCTCGAGCGCCTGGACGACGAGCGGGTCGGTGATGGCCGTGTGGAGCAGCCGATGTCCCTCGGACGCCGGAGACGGGATCTTCCCCTAAGGCTGCTGGGCGGCGAAGGTCCGACGATGTTGGAGTCGGCGGAAGATGCATGCCGAGAGCGCCGGGGAATGTGGATGGCGGAGCGCATCCGAGGTAGCTGAAAGGATTGGATATGGTCGTTGGTTGATGGAGAAGTTTCTGGGACTTCTGGAGTGTGGTGATCTCCTTCAAATGTGTCGCTGTCCGACGGGTAGAGAAGGAGCTGGTCCATTGTTAAGGTAAGCGCTCTTTTGCTTTTGCTTTTTCTTTCGCCGACGGTCTGTCACGGTCATGTGAAGACTGAGTCAAGGAGAAGGAAACGGATGCGGTGTGCTTAAGTACTTCTGGTGCGGAAATGGGATGCGTACGAGGCGTGGTCTTAGTTCCCGAACCTACTTTAACAAACTTCATTTAAACTCACTTCTATGGGACACGGTACAGTTAGCATGCAACAGAATCAGAGGGGGTGAACCCTCCACCCAGTGACCCTCACCTGTACGCCTATGACAGCCCGCCTGTACTGGTACTAAAACAACCCCCACGATATCACTGGTTCACAAACATTTGGTCACCACAAGCCATCTTCCCAAACACAGTCCTTAAACTAAATTCCTGTACAGAAACCCAAAATAGAACAATGAAAAAAAACAAATAAACAAAGAAAACAGGTCAAAATATCAAACATTAATAGTCAGCATAAGATAAAACCAAGCAACCAGAAATATAAAAAATAAATAAAAAAATAAAAAAGGGTGGGTGGGAAATTCATTCAGAGGAGTGAAAGCAGAAGATGAGGAGCTCAGAAAGACAAAAAGACGAATCATGGACGTCAAAGAAAATCATGTTGATTTTCCAAGAGCCGAACAGGACAGTGTAAGTATGTAAATATTTCACGTTTCATCATGTTTTCCATTTTTCTTTTTTTCAAAATGTGTCACGGATGAGAACTCTGTCCTTGGTTTAACAGTATCTCAGGGACACTCATACAAAACCAGTATGTGCGTGCGTCATATTTCTCCAGAAACAGATGTTGTGGAGAAAGCAATAGTTTTTAACAGTCTCTGGGGCAAAAATAATTATATACAGTAGGCGATTTGAAGGGGGATGAGGGGGGATGCCGTCCCCCTTATTAGTGAAATTACCAAAAGCATCCCCCTTGTTAACCTGCCATCACTCTCCATCCCCTAGTAGCAGATAGTGTGTGACAAATCACAAGTGGTCAGGATCAGCTCCAGCGCACAGTGAAGTCAAGCCGAGCACAGCTGCTTTGCGATCCGGCTGCCCGGTATATTTTTGACGAAAGCCGCAACGAGCTGCACGGAGCAGATCGCGCCAACAGGAAGTCAGAGACACAGGAAAGGCATAGAGCATCCCGTCAATTTTCAAAATAAAATGCCCTGTACAGACTTAGCATTTCTAAGTGTGTCTGTTCAGAACATGGTGGCTTACGTTATGTTGCCAATTGTCATTTTTGTGCTGGTTTATAGTTTAACCATTAGTGAGGTAGCTGTTACATTTGCTGGACAAACTGTGTCATTACACCAATTTTGTATTACCCCAAGCATGTTTTTCGGCATTATACTTTTTAAATATAAGGTTTTAAAACCTTATGAATAAGTCGATAAATCAATAAAGGCAAATACTGATAAGTTGGTCGGGGTCTGCTATTTTGCACAACGTTCAATGTGTGTACTTCAGGGAATTTTGACGGTAAAATATTCCAAGGGGTCATGTAACTGCTTGTAGTGCATTGTGAGAAACATGAGAACACTCTACCTGAATAAACTCCACTGCATACAATTTAAAGGTCTATTTACTCAATACTTTAATACAGTTATAAAAAGAAAATTGTAGTGGGGAGAGAAGGAAGATAACTGGATAAAATGGAATTGTAGAATTACAAGTGTCACAGTTATGGTTATGGCGTCCAGCAACAATGTCCTTTGGGAGGTGTACAGGTGTGTCAGGGCATGGTGGTGCTCCCATTGGACCATCCCCCCTGTTAAAACAAATCACCTACTGAATATATACACGTGGTTTTGGCTTTTATGAAGCCTGTAAGGCTCAAATAATAGTAAGGGTCCTCTTACAATGAAACATACATCGTTCTGTTGGTGTATAGTGGTGGTATAGTACACACACACACACACACACACACACACACACACAACCACCTTTACAAAAAGACACACATTCCCAGCTGTCATTAGTAGGCGCACTTGGCACCAAGTGTAAACACAGGTTGGTCCCCCACAGGTTTTTACTTAACTGGACATGACTGACAGCTGCTTTGAACTCAGAAATTGAAGCTTCCAGGCCAGAGGCCAGCTCCCTCACTGCCTCAAGCCAAAACATACAACTCTAGCCTTCAGCTGTATACTTAAAGTAGCAGTAAAATATTTAAAATTTGAGAAGCCTGACAAAACAATGTGAAAAGGTCTGGGTTCAGCTCATTCTGCCATGCTGGGAGTGCTGATTATTGTGTTCTGCAGGGAGCTGTCACACACTCGTACACACTGCATGGTCTGTTTCAGTTCATGTGCAGGCAGGTTTCTTTAAATTCCTTGTTTAAGTTGCTCCTAATGAGCCTACAGCAGGACTACAACACTTCAGCTTTGGTCTGATAAACCACCTTGTGTGTGGTTCATACAGGGGCGGACTGGCCATCTGGACGTTCTGGAGAATACCAGAACGACCGGTGCAGTAGGACGGCCGCCGGCCTCTGCGCAGCCGTCACAGTGTTTTTTTCTCTTGCTTATGATCGACTGTTGTTCCATGTACAGACCGATAGGTGGCAACGAGGGATGGACTGGCCATTGGGCAATGTGGGCAAATGGATCACCGCCTGGTGATGCGGCCACTCGCGGACCGACTGACCAATCACACAGCGGCCCAAGCTCAAATGAAAAAGTTAAAAGTTAAAATGAAGCAATGCCTTCCGGGAATTTCCAGACTGAATCGAGTAGACTGAGTGTGGTTGTTGGAAGTTGGAGTTGGAAGTTGACTGAGTTTAAGCTAGCAAAAAATGAATCGAGGCATCAAGCGACACAAGGGGAGAGCGGAGAAAAAGAGAGAAATCTCAGAGCATATAGATAGATATAGATGACTGCGTGACGCCCCCTCCGTGGGCCGCCAGGGCCGTTTTTTATTCCCAGTCCGTCACTGGGTTCATATACTCTCATCAACATACTGATAGAACTCTAATGTTCAGTTTTTCATTTGCTAAGCAAGTTCGGTTCCAGATCATCATCAGTAATAACATGGAGCATGTCAAGTTGAGATCTGGAAATGCGTTGTCAATGCAAAAAGGAATTTCAGCAGATCAAGAAGAACGGACAGTTGGATGATCAGACAGGTTGAAAACAAACCTAAGTGGTGCAACTTATGTTGAAGAGAAAAAGCAAGGTGACATTAGTTTGCATCTCAGGTTTCTCGTCCCCTTGATACGTCAGCATACCACAAACATTATTTTGTTCTGGGGTGATCTCGACCCTAGAAGCGTTTTGAATCCCAAATCATAAATCATTGATTACACCAGTTTGCCGTCTCTTCTCCATGGATCTGACAGCCCACATCTCAGTTCTCCTTAACTCACAAAGGATTGCTCTGCACTTAATAGGTAATGTTATGAACATGACTTGTGTAATGGTATCAAATAAAATATTGTGAAACAGAACATGATCCTGTGATACTGTTGCACCAAGCACATACACTTCTAAAACAGAACTGTTGTTCCAATAGAGCAGACACTGTTATTAAAGAGATGGTTTCCTGCAGCAGCCGCTCTGTTAATGATCCGCATACGTTACATGTTCAGTGTAGCCAAAACATCACGAATCACGTTATCATACACAGACACATGTACACACACATGCCTTTGTGTTAGGGTCACTGTGCTTATAGCGCGCACACACACACACACAAACACGCAGTGTCTAGTGTTTCAGCAGATTGGCTGCCCTCTGCTCTACACTCTGATTTATTGTGGCAAATTGAAAGATTCCAAGAAGTGAGTCGGTTTGTATTGGCAGGGCTCTGTTTCAGCCTCCAGGTCTGTGCCCCCATCCCACACACACTTCCTCATATCACTTGGAGGAGCCAGTATAACCCTTCCTAAGCACATACACCTCTGAAACAATATCCATTCAAGCAGGAGATGGCAGCCATAAGTCAGGAGGGGCTGCAGCCCTCACTAACACTCTGACAGCAGCGCTAAGTGATTAACTGGCATTAATCAACAACAAGTTTTGTCCTGCATGACATCCAGTTATCTGTTTTTATTGATGGCTCGCATCTGATCTACATAGCGTTAGGATGTATTGTACAAGCCATTAGTAATGACATTGGTTTCAAATTATAAAACCTCAATTAGGTTAGCTGTGAGAAAGTGGCGAGAAAGTGGCCCAACTGTTGGACATTTCAGACGTCCAACGGTTGGGCCAGTGTGTTCCTGCCTTTATCTGAGCCACCACATCATGTGTGAGCAGCTGAACCAACAGAGAGTGATGGTGTCTCCTCTTCTGCTCTTGTGCCTTTGACTCCCTCCAACACGTTGCCATGACCGACTCCAACACATGTATGTCACAAGATATATGAGCTGCTGCTGTCACTATTATGTTTCTGAAAGCCACAGAGGAGGGTGGATGACCTCCGACCAGGACGAACTGTGTAATATATGTAGGACCTTCAGTCGAATGACTGCGGTCCTGCCAGATAAAAGAAAGACTTTCAGTACAGGTCAATTCTTTCAAAGTCTACAGTTAAAGTCAGAGAGAGAGTATGAGAGTCTGTCAGGAAACACTTTTCCATTCATGTGAGGCTAATAATTCACGTTTGATATTTTACAACATTTTAATTTTCAATGAAACACGAACCTTAATAAATAATTTCCAGTGTCCAACGACACCATGATCATAGTAGGGGTTATTTAATGACAATGAAAATACCAATAAATACAGATATCCATGATGAGTAAATAATAAGAAAAACATATTCCAGTAGAATATGCCAGTAGAAGTGGTTCCTGTGCCTGTGAGCTGTACGCGGGATACATACAGATTAGATTCTTCTTCATGTGAAGGTGTCAAACAGGTAACTGCTGACAGAGAGAAGACACAGCTGCTCTACTGCAAAAACTACCGTACAACTAAACATGTAGAAGTGTTGACTTCATTGTGCTTTGGATTAGGGTTATACGGGCTGATACAGGTTGTGTATCAGCCGCAGCCGCAGGCCGTTGTCATTAAAAATGAAACGCAACCACTGTCTCTTCTGTTGTTCTGCAGCTGGGACAGAATATAGGCACTGATGTTGATTTTTACAACTAACAACAGAAAATTTGCGTGTGTAACTTTGATCGACGACATTGCGAGACACTGCTATCTTACCGCTGGACACACCGAACTTCACCTTGGGATGGACGCCCACCTCTTGGATATCTCCTATCATCGCGCAGAGGAAAATGACTCCTTTCGTTGCGTAAAGATCCTACCGTTAGCAGTAGCTTAGCAGCACCTGGAAGTCTTTCACAGTCTTCACTGATCCATATTCTTCAGAGATATTTCAATTTGTCTGCCAAATATTTTCATTCTGTTACATATAGTAACTTATTCTTGAAATGTGTGCCTCCACTGTACATACATCGGTTGCATGTATAACTGTCCTGGGAGAGGGATCCCTCTTCTGATGCTCTTCTTGAGGATTCTTCCTGTTTTCCCCCTGTTGAAGGTTTTTATGTGACACGTCTCATTATCCCCATCAAGAGTCTATGATAGAGGTTTTGATGCTGTGCAAATTCTAAAGCCCTCGAAAGCAAATGTACAATTTGTGATTTTAGGCTACACATAAAAAACTGATTTGACATGACAAAGATTAAAAAGACAACATTTGCAGTTTGGTATCAAGTTCCATTCCAAGGAGCAAAGATTACCACAGTAAGTGTGACACAAAATTCCTTATGGTCCAAACTCTTCCCCATCAGCTTGTGTGCACAGAACTACATGAAACATACAATACTATATGTAATTCAGATGTACGGGAGCACACCTTCCTTCTACCTTGTCACTGTGGTAATCATTTACTGTTGAATAATTGGAGCAGAAAGTGATCCTACCTCGTTAATACAGCTCGGATTAGAATCAGCCACTCACTTGCTCACTCCATGAGCCGTGCAGCCTGGTGTGATGCAGAGGTGTGAAAAGGTTAAAGCAACTGATCCCCGAGGGGATGATTTCTTATGAGATTGTGACCACTTACCTGTTTGCTCCTCTTTGTTTCTTCTTTGTTTTTCAGGTGCTAATATTTACTTGACAAACACTTAGGTGTATAGTTAAGTGCCTAGACAAAAGTTGAACAATATTTGCAGTGGATATTCATGCTTCCTGAAGGGTTAACCCTTTTACACACTTTCCACTTGTCTCAGAGAATCCTCAAAGGTCTAATATTTCCTGTAGTAACACAGATATAAATCAATTTGCATTCAAGTTAGACTAGTCATAGATGAAATCCAGAATATCCTCTCACCCTGGCCAGTATCTCAGTTTTGAGCTTTTCACCACTTAACATAACATAAAAGATCAATGGTTAGGACCCTCCTTCACAGAGCTGAACACCTTATCAGCGAGAAGGATGCAACAGGTAGGAGGTGTTGCATGCTCAAGGGACCCTTGGGCTACAAGTGGAGGATAAGAATCACACTCTGACTTCTGACCAGGACAGAAACAGCTTCCATAAAAGGGACCATCAGCAACACAGAAAAGGAAACCAAAGTTTTATTTTAATTTGTATTTTTTTTCTGTAGAAACAGAGAGGTACCTCATCCTGCATGGTTCTGTCCTCATCAGAAAAATAATCATATCAGATCGACTGTGAAAGCAGCTTATTATGACCCATATTTAAATTTCTTGCTAGGCAGTGATCTAGTGGCCGTAGTAATTATAGTAATATAAAGGGTGACAAAGTCTGCCTTAGGAGCAGGTCAAGGTGGATGGTCGGATCAAACAAGCTCAGGGCTTTCACCAAGGAGACCTCTTTCCCACTTACAAAACCAGGTGAGTACTAATGTAGTACAATTATGCTACAAACACAATGTTACTTAAGTCACATAAGTAGTTAATTCAACCAGAACAACAGTGTTTTCTTAAACCTAACCAAGTATTGATCTTGCCTAAAACTAACCACACTGTGAGCTGACGATGAAGGTCTGGTTTGCCTGTTGCTGGTTCATTGGATGTTCAGGTTGGGAGTCATTCCAACTGATCCCTTTGGTCAATTCCAGTATGAGGATATTTGAGTGAGTGTATTGTATGAGAGTATTTTGTTGTGTTATGCTGTATTATAGAATGATAATACATTGAACCTTGATGCAAAGTACTGTTCAAAGAATAAAAGTGTAAAAAATACTCACTACCAGTAAATCATAACTATAATAATGACCATGTCTAAGACATTAATACGTGTAGTCATTTAGCAACACAAATGTTTGTCAGGAGTTAAGCTGTTAACTTCAATAAAGAGGTGTTTATTACACACAAACATATCTTTCATTCTAGCTTATTCTCTAGTTTTCTTCTCTCTTGCTCTCCCATGACAAATCCTCGGCTACCCCATTTAAATACAGGACACACACACACACACACACACACACACACACACACAAACACACAAGGGCACATATTCAAATTCACTTATTGACACCTGGAGATTTACATCACAGAAGTGTTTAAAACTCTGTAAACTCGTTTCCAAAGTGTGACAATCTTCATTTCCAGTACAACCACCAGCCATGCTTGACCTCTACTGATCTCCATTCTGTTAATCACTTTTCTGTTTATTAATACAGTTGCCTGCTTCACCACTCATTAGACCTGTCGGAAGCAAACATTCTCCAACGATGCAAAAACAGCTGTTATCATGTACAATACTTACATAAGGCTGTGGCTGCTTTTTTTGTTTCTGTATCATTACTCCACCATGTGCCTGCGAGCTACTATAGGCATTTATTTCTCAACATCAGCTAGGTAATCACATATTTAGTGGATTTTCACAAATGATTGTCCTGATTTGTCCTTCCACACAAAAGACAAGATGAGTTGTCAGTGTATGTTCTCACCTTATGATGTGGTGTGGGCACTTGTGTGTCTCTGTCATTTAATTTAAGTGAAACTCTCACCAATAAGCAACCAAGGCTTTATTTGTGATTGTATGAGTCAAACCTTTGTGTAAATGCATAATTACGACAGAAGAGGCACTTTTAAGATTTAGTGTAGTTTCGTTTTCAGGCAAGCTAATTTTCAATAGGGTGCAGGGGCGCTCTTAGCCTAGCATCAGAATCGACACTTTTTGCCTGCCATGATGGCGATGCGCCGGAGATCCAGCTCCTACAGTGAGTAGTTCAAAAACCTTATTTTTAGTAAACTCTGTGTACACAAACAATGCTCTCAATGCTCGTGTTCATGTGCAGAGACCCTGGTGATACTACGAGCAAAGTTTCATGTTGTGTCGAGCCATCTTAATGTTTTAAACATAGCGATTTTTATGCTACCATGGTGAGAGTTTCACTTTGAAGGTTGTTTAAGTTATTTTTACAACCAGAAATGGAAAAGTTGAACCTCCTCTGTCACACTGCTGGACCACACAGTAAGCACCAGCTCCCATCTCCCAACAGGAGATGTGTCATAGAGCAAAAATGATTTTGAGTCTGTCTTTGTTTGTTGTTATTGGCTGATGTGAGCAGAAGGAAAGATAGTTATTGGAGTACAGTGTAATAATGTATTTTTTGGACAGTTGAGGGTTTTCTGTTTTCTCACTTTTCTTGTTTATTGGTCCTGGTTGATCCAGCCCTCCTCCCTCAGTCTCAGTATTCCATCTGTCCAAGCTTTCAGTTTGTCTTTCTCCCAGTCCTCTCTGTTCCTCCTTGTCCTCTCCTGCAGGATTGATGTGATGTGGCCAACCTTTCACACTCTGCTGAATGTTAGATCAAGCTAGTCTGGGCTCTGGCCTTCAGGGACTCTTCTGGTCTGATTCTCTACTCCAGACCAGAAGATTGCTACCTGGTGGCCTTCTCTCCTCCTGTCACTGTTGTTGATTCTCTTTCTGTCTCCTTTCCTTTCCAGTCCTTATTCTACTCAGTGACGATGGCGGATCATTTATCTCTTCTCATTGCCATTGTGCACTGTCATTGCTATGTTTACAAGCCTAAATCTAATACTGTGTGCAATCACTCAGTCAATTATCTGCACGTTCTTGAAAAGTCATCTGAAGGCTTAAAGAAGAATTCCACTGCTGAACCTGCACGGGACCAACACATATTTTAAAACGCTGGTTTAAAAATAGATCCAGCATGGGTCAATATGGCACCGACGTAATATTGGGTTGATTTCACCCACTCACTTACTCATGAGTACAAAACCACCCAAGAGAAATTACCCAACAGTAATTTAAAAGATATTGTGGAATGGGTCAATTTTTAACCCAGTGATTTTTTAATTGTGCAAAAAAGCTATCCAGATGACTCAATAACCCAGGGCTAATAAAAAATGCAAAACATATCCTGCTTTCATTGCATTTTGTTTAATAAAACTTGATTGGCCTTTATTTCCCCCAGCCATTTATTTGCAGGTGTTTTCGGCATCCAGTCCATTCAGAGGTTCACGTCTTTAATTTGGTCTGCCCCTTAGAAACATACGCGTTTCCTTTATTTTGGATTTAAATGAGCTGTAATTTCCAGGTGCCATTAATGTCTTGAAAACTCATTAAACTGAACTTTTAAGACTTCTGAGGAATGCTGTGTTTCAATACACTTTTCCATTTATGCTGTTGTTTCTCATTTCATTTTCTGTCGCGTTTCAGTTTGTGTTTCTGTTTTGCCCTCATGTGTCATGTGTTGCTTTTCATTTCCTCCTTTTATGTAATTTCCCGCCATTTTCTGTGTTTATCTGTATTTTTTGTCAAGCATCACTCTGTTTGTCTGTGTGCCCTCTGATGACTTTGTCAGTTCATCCTGTTGTGTTCACCTGAGCCTGTCTCCGTGTGTCCTTGTGGTATGTTCCTGGTTCTTTGTTCCTTGTTTTTTTTTTTACTGGATGGTAGTTAGCTTTTGGTTGCACTTTCTTAAGCTTTGGTTTTTGGCCTTGTATTTTGGGGTATTTGCACTTTTGGGTTTTTTTGGATTCTTTGCTTCCTAGATTTTTTAAATCTTGCCGTTCAAAGCTTGTTTTTGTTGCCTTAACCTGACATAAAGAACTGACCAAAATTGAGCCAGCAGACACCAGAACACAACTTAAGCATATTTGGGACAATCTGTCTTCATGTTTAAGGTATAATACAGACATTATTGAGATGCAAAAGGCCACTGCTATATTTAGAATGTAGATGGAGTTTAAGCCCTGGTTGCTGGAAGCTCCAGGCACAGCAAAAGCCATATCCAGAGTGGCTATGCTTGAAAAGACTTCACTAGTTGGACAAACTACAGTACCACCTGGAATTAACTAAGCAAATAGGTCAGAGTCTTCCATTTGATAATTACGTTATGCTTTAGCTGGCAACAAGTTATTTAATCCTAACTGATGCAGTGAGGAGCTTCTCATTTCTTAAACCACCATGTCGGAAGACATCCTGTGGTCACTGAAAATATTTTAGTCCAATTATTGGCCTGCATCAAGCAGAGAAAACAACTAAGGAGATGCTGAAGCTACTAAAATTGAGTTAAGAACTGTCCAACAATTATTAAAATCTGGAAGGATAGTGACTCTGGTACCAGGCCAAGCCTGCCCCATGCTCTGGACCCAACCCTCCCCCACGTACCAGAGCCAAGCCCTTCCACCACCCCAGCTCTCGCACTGGGGGGTCCCGGCCTCTACTACTCGAACTCTGACGACCTTCAGTGTTTCTGCTTTAACAGCCCGGCAGACATCTTGCAGTGGTTTTCCGTCAGCGGTCTGGTCACAACGCTACATCTACCATAATGCATTGCTCGGCTGCTTGCATGGACAATTAATGGAAAATGTAAAAAATAATGGATCCTATGGACACTTTCTATAAGGCATCTTGTAGTAGTAGGGAATGTGAGTGCATGAGAAGGAGGGTGTTGCAATCTAACAAGGTCAACCCAAATGCAGAACCATGCACAATGAACAATGTAGTGCTAAAGTTGGATTATTGAACATAGATGAATGTAAAGAAGATGCTGGGTAGATGGGAAGTCCTGCAATGAAGGCAGCATGAGTTGGGAATGCGAGGGCAATGGTTGGGAATGAGCAGAGCAGAGTTGCAGGCAGAGGGCTGTGGCAGGCAGGTGGGTGGTGATTAAAACGTGGCAAAAAAATAAAACACAATAACGTCAATGTACAATTCCACATTCTTCTACTATCATGGAGACTAACACAAGGAACAGGCGCCGTGTGTAGATAGTCCCAATCTGGCATCTGAGAGTGAGGATCACCATGCCCACTGGACAGTCACTGACAAAGTCAGGGAACCTACAAAAGAAGGAAGGGTGATTACGTTGCCAAATCTTTCTTTTGTGCCAGTTGTATCGGAGTCAATGAGAGATGCAAGGAGAAGCCCACCAAAACCCAACATATTTATGCTGCATGACCTCTGATGATGAAATGGCTCCAGAAAAAGAAAGAACCGACTTCAGAGAGTAAAAGTCAGATTCAGTGACATGACGACCCTCCCTTATTTTTTAGGTTCCTCAGACAAAGTCAGGAAACATAAAGGGAGGGAAAATATGAGAAACACAAGGAAAAACTTGTGACATGTGGGTAGCCATGACAGAGTGATCTAACTAGAATGCACTTGACCTTGTATACTTTCAGCCCAAACGATGACGTTGTTGGATCAGCACATTATTTTTTTTCTAAGTTATTTTATTTATCTTTTTACATGTTTAAATCATGCCTGCAGACTCAATTGCAAATCAAACATTTTCCATGTTTTTACATATCAGGCTTGGAATAAAGAATATATAAGTGGAAAAGTCGCCGTCATGCTGGTGACTGGTGATGATTATGTGATGTTAGAGCAAACAACTTAAACTCACTATGTCTTCCACTATTGTGTTTATAGTGGTTATAATTACTTTCTGTGGCCCTTTCGACCAAGTTTATCTTTTTTTTAAATGAACTTTCCCTGGAAAACAACATCCCTTCTCATGAGTGAGAGCCAGACAGGGTGTGCTATTCACTGCGATTATGTGATGTAATTTAGAGCAAAAAACGTATCTTTGACACCTTCAACAATGCATGGTGGGTCAGGATCTCAATCATACAACACATAACGACAGCATCCATATGATTATAAACACTCAGCGGGTACACTTAAATTTAGGTTCAGGCTGCAGCTGGAAGCTGGGGGAAACATACAGGCCTCACCATTATAATGTGTACTGTCATGCCTCTTTTGGTTTTGCAACGCCAGCGTGCTGTATGAAATGACATACTGGAGCGGCTTTATGCCAGCACTGCTTGGTTCAGCTTGAATGAATAAAGGCGGCGCAAAGGTGAGCCTTCATTGAGGCAATAATGCAGACTCTGTTTGAAAAGGGCTTTAAAGGGGAAGTGTCACCATAACTCCTTAAAGGCACACTTTTAATGCTGGTCCCATAATTTCATTCTCAAACTGTTTTTAAATGACTCTCAATGAATTTAATGTGTACTTACTTGGGCATATTTATTGTAAAACTTTTTGAATTGTCTTTTCAATGGATTAAACACACACTTTTAACATATGTATCTTAGTTACGCATCTTAATGAGCTTTTACTTGAGGGAAAGAAAGGCAGGAAGAAGGCTGTCCAGACCTGGTATCAACATCCGTCCTAAGGGGTTGTGATCACAAGTGGACAGATTTAAGATGTAAATGCTGTCAGACACATGGGATGAAATGGGTTAGCCCACTTCAGAATGTGTCAGTTTGTACACTTTCTTAGGCTGTGTGTTAACCGTAGAATAATGGTGGATTCATCCCCTTGCGTTTATGGTGCAGAAAACATGGCACAGTCACACAGGACTTGCACTCATGCTGGTTCACTCCTTTATCTGGCATAATAATCATCGGCAAGGACTCTCCAGCTCAGGGGTATTTTCCTAACTGACTAAAATAACAAACATTTTTACATCACAATGTCATTATAATTCTTGAACCAATGTTCTAACACTAACCAAACATGTTGTGATCATATAGTGGTAATATTATGTAAGCACCCAGGAATAAGAGCATTTTCTGTTATATTTAAAATAAGAATACAAAATTATAGTAGCATGTGACACACAATAAAATCCTTTCTTTTCACATTAAACATGATATATCATAAAGTTGGAATTACAATTTTCATATAGTGACAATATGTGAAACCCACATTTAACAAGAGTCTACCTGTCACAAATATCAACAGAACACAGTCCTCAATAAAAGTGTGTTAGGCAACTGCAAGCACTCAGGTCTATGTCACAGAGACGAACAGGAATACTTTTAACCGTACTATTAAACTTTAGAGCTGGAAGTGAGCCAACAATGGCATGGCTCACTAGCTAGCATTAGCTGTACATGTAAACAAAAGTGAAAGTTAAGGATAAAGTTACTATTTCTGTACACAGGTGTCTGCAACTTTATGATTTTGATATTCTAGTCATGTTTATAGCCAAAATGCGTGCCTTAGATAATTACAAGAACAACTTTTATGCAACTTATATAGACATGAAAATTGTAATTTAGCTCCCATGCACCCACTTCTAGCTAAGGAGTATTTCCTTTACACTACCAACCCACTAGGTGGCTTTAAAACTGTACACCTGAAGGTCCATCACATCAATTTTGAAAGAATTTATAAAAAGATTATTTCCAACTTTGTTATATAAGCTCAGTCTGAAAAGCACACTAGTCATGTGACTTCCTTCTTAAAATTGAAATGTGCACACACACACACACACACACACACACACACACACACACACATTACCATCATAAACTAGTCAACCCTTGGTGCTTGTTTATGCATTTTGTTACAGCCTCAAACTGGGGTTGAAAGTGAATTCAATTAGTCTGTTTCTGTGAACAAAACAGCCAATGACGTCAGAGAAAAAAAACTTGAGAATTATGCAAATATATACAGACGTATCTCATTAAAGTATTCAAGGAATCCCCAGTCTAGTTGAAGCCATGCCTGCAGGACATTGGATGGGATTACCAACCTGCTTTATAATTTTTTACTTTCAACTTTTTTGTTTTTATAGGCATACTGCCTGTTGATTCAAATGTGCTAATTTAAGAGTTCTAAGTTCAGCCTGAGATAACAAAACGTGCAACAGCTTTCTCAAGGTGTCGTCTTGCTCTCCATCTGATTGCCTACTCAGTCAAAACATTAACAGATGGAGGATTGAGCTTTTTTTTTTTTTTTCTTGCCGGCTAATCCACCCCTGACTGAGCCTTACCCTCATTAAAGAAACCTGACACTGATTGAACCGCCTGTCAACCCCCCAAGTCTTGACAAAAACCTCTTTGTTGTCGTCCGCTGCTGTCTGTCTTTCCGTCTGAGATCTGCTCCTCTATTAATAGTAAAAGATGCAAGGGAAAGGCAGTGATGCTGTGTGCTCAAAGGTCGAGGAACAGCAGAAGAGTGTACGCTCAGGTGGGTGTCTGCAGAAATTAACATTAGACAAATTATGGGTTTGTTCCTAAATGTAAAGATCAAAAAAGGTATCAGGATTGACGATGTGTTCAGGGCTAATGACTATTAAAGTCATATCATCTGCCAATAAAGCACTGTATCACAATTTGAAACAGTGAACAGACATGGCACAAGGCTTCTTTGAGTGCCAGCCTGAATCCTAGTTATGTATTTTACCAATGCCACAATCAGACGGGGTCAAGAGCAGAGTAAAAGCCCTCCAAGGCTATCAAAGTATTCTAATTTGGTACAGTGAATTTTCCCTTGTACAATTCTGTGCAGTAATGAACTAAAAACAGTGCGTTGGACCTGGCTGCCAAAAAAACATGATGCAATGCTTCAGAACGAGACCAATGTACGCTGCGGAGCAAAGCAATCAAATTAAATACAATCCCCTCTCCATTTTCTCCACTACCTCTTGTTTTCAAGTGCTGCCTTGTCCCCCATAACAGAGATACTCGGGGGAGTGGATGAAATGTCCCCCTAAGAAATGGAACAACCCTTAAGCCTTCATGCATCATCAGTACTTGCCGATAGTGTTAATGTAAACAGACACGACCGGATATTTCCGATAAATGTCGCCTTTATCTGTGGTGATCTATCTTGGTATGGTATCACCACAATGATGTTTGCAATGTATGTGATGGAGATAGAAAAGCATGGTTGCATGCAGCTTGTTTACAAGTTCATGCTTTCGATCAAATTGTTAAATAAAAAAAGAACACTGCTAGCAGTGCTTTCTAGGTTATTATTAGCAACCCATGCTCCTACCCTGCACTGCACTGATACTAGAGGAGTGGTACCAAGTGCACCAACTTCCCTGCTGGACTAGTTACATGTCAGGCATCATATGCCATTCAAGGGGGGAATGCAACATTGGAATCGATGAAAATGCAGCTCTTGCATGCCAAAATCACCAATAACATGTAATGTTACCTAGCTAGATAGTTCACAATAGAGACACTGAGAGACCTGTAGACATGTAGCCTTAACACTGCACCCTTAACCTTTTTCACTTCAACAATAAGGACACCCTAGCCATTGGTGCAAAACAGAGGGTAAGACAAAGTGGTAGGGCCAAGGGGTGTATTGGGCCTTGCAATATCTGTATAATTTGAAACGGCTGAGTAGCTGATATATCAGTTTGTTTTGCATGCAAGCTTACATGTCCTGACACCAACAAACGATGATACCTGTGGTCATGGTTCAACTGCCAGAGATCTTAGTAAATTAGGCCCATCCACCAGGCAGCAGTTATTGTTTACTCTAAAAATATATATTATTTTGATTATCATATCCCTCAATAAGGAATGAATCAAATGTGGTATGAGAATCCTGCCCTCTTGTAGTGTCGTGGTTTGAGAGGTCGCAGGGTGTAACTAGACGGGCAGGGACTGAGACCTGACAAATTAATTAGGCTGCTCAGGTTTTGGCATTTGTTTTAGTGTTATGAGCTGCAGTTATAGTACTGAGCTATATATATATGTATATCGCAAAATAACAAATTTTTAGATTTCAGTAATTTCTGCCATTACACTGTTGATTTTGATGTATGATACTATATTAGTGATGGAAGTCTATCATTTCCTGCGCACAAGCTCTAGTTTGAGCAGACTTTATAGGCAAATGTAAAGTACATGCCAAAAAAAGTTCAGAGTACTTGAATTGTATTAATACCGGCACAACAATTTCTATGCATGTCTGGTTCTGGAGCCATCAAACATATCTGCAATTAACATGTGGTTATACTAAATTACTGAGTTATTTTCTCCATAAAATATGATATAGTTTTGCCAAATTCAAATAATAAAGAATGAATGTAATCCTGGTGGAGATAAAACTTTGTTGTTAATGTCGATTCCTGCTATAGTCCTGAAATCCTGCAGCCTCACACACAGAGCCCAGGGAGATTAGCTAATCTCATGGCACTAGCTAATGGGGATCCTGATAAACTAATAAACACAGCTGGCAGCCACGGGAATACCGCCTCTTTAAGCAAACACAACACCTCATGTATCAGAGCCTTGAATTAGCTTATTGCAAAGTCGCAGCAGTTTATACAGTTCACCTTATATCCTTGTGTGTATAATCTTATATTGTGACAACCTGGACTGTTACATGCAATTCAAAGATGCTTGCACATGCACATATGTGTGTGCTTGTGAGACTGAGGTGAGAAAGGCTGTAAGAAAATAAAAGATCATCACTGATATGGAAATTATTATCATCTTCTATAGATAGATGGATAGAATACAGGCCTCTATCTATCTATCTAGATAGATAGATTGATAGATAGATAGATTAGCTTTATTTATCCCCGAGGGTAAATTAAGTCATTGTAGCAGCGGTACAATACAATCAGAAATACAAAAATACAATCAAGAGGTAAGGGCAAATATTGATATTAAAAACAGTACAATACACAAT